>JAABKJ010075445.1:247175478-247201813 GCA_011634705.1 Andricus grossulariae
GAAATTTTAGTACGAATAGCCGGATTGGTAGGTCAATCGACTCTTCGCAAATCAATACAACTTTTCTATTCTTGCATCAACTTTAAATTATGAGAATGAGAAAATTTTACTATAAACATCGATTTAAAAATATATAGATGACCATAATTTCCCTATTCTGTGATGAAATGTATTAATATTATAGGCCAATCGTTTTGCCTCAAATCAAGGAATCTTTTCCGTTATTGCATCAATTTTGAATTATGTTGGTGAAAAAAGTGTTACTATAAAGAAAAATGTTTTCAAATATTATGCATCACCATAGCTTCCCTACTCTTCAATAAAACGTATCAATATTATAGGTCAATCGATTCGTCTCGAATCAACACAACTTTTCTATTCTCAAATCAACTTTAAATTATGAGAATGAGAAATTTTTTACTATTAAAATCGATTCTAAAAATATATAAATTGACATTTTACTACTCTTTAATGAAATGTATTAACATTATAGGTCAATCGATTTGCCTCGAGTCAAGGAATCTTTTCCGTTATTGCATTGATTGTGGATGGCAAAGTTTGTTAAATGGAGAACTGAATTTTTTATCAGAGTTCAAATTTAAGAACAAGAGCGCCTCGAAAAAAAAATTCCCCTAAATTTTCTCCGAACCTAATAAAATTTCTCAAACAGACTTCGCAGGATTTAATTCAACACCGATGTATCTAGAAATTAATAAAAGAGTTTTTTCAAAAATTCAATTTTTGAGAACCTTTTTTGTAATTTTTTAAAAATACTTTGCCCATTTTTAAACAATTTTACATCCAGAAATATATATAGTTTGCAATAATCATTTCTATTTTAAATCAAAATAATAATTTAAGAAATCGTAAACATCACAAAAAACTTTTGCTCTGATAATCACATAATTGGGCTTTTAGTAAATTAATAATGCTATAAGTCGGGAATTTTATTTTTTGGAAATTTTATTATTTGTGAATTTTATTATTCTCACATTTACGAATTCGGGAATTTTATTATTCGGGAATGTTATAATGCGGGAATTTTATCATTCGCAAATTTTCCGAACAGGGAATTTTATGACTAGTAAATTTTATTATTCGGGAATGTTATAATTCGGGAATTTTATTATTCCAAAATTCTGTAATTCGGGAATGTTGTAATTCGGGAATTTTATTAATCGGGAATTTTCCAATTCGGGAATTTCATTAATCGGTAATGCTATAGCTTGAGTTTTTTATATTTCGGGAATTTTATTATTCAAGAATGCTACAAATCGGGAATTTTATCATTCGGTAATTTTATTGTTTGGGAATGCTATAAGTCGGGAATTTTATTATTTCGAAATTTTATTATTCGGCAATTTTATTATTCTCAAATTTACGAAAAATGTTTGGAAATCTTTTTAATAGTTTTCCTGTAGCCATGTTGAAATCGTTTGAAACTCTTATGAATTCTTTGAAATATTTGTGAAATATTTCTGAAATCTTTTATATTCGTTCGAAATCTTATAAAATCTTCTACAAAATTTGAAAATCGTGTCAAATCTTCGAAATGTTTTGAAATCCTTAAAATGCTTTAAAAACCTTTTTGAATTCTTTGAAATTCTAATATTATTTTCAAAATCTTTATGAAATATTTGAAATCTTTGTAAGATCTTTCTTTAACCTTTGTGGGTGAAATCTTTTGTGTTCGTTGGAAATCTTTTAAAATATTTTGAAACCATTTGAAATTTTCTCAAATTTGTTGAAACTTTTTGAAATTCTTGAAATCTTTTTAAATCCTTAAGAATTCTTTGAAATATTTATAAAATCTTTTGTATATGTTTCATATCACTAGAATATTTGAAGTCTTTGGGAAAACTTTTGAAATCTTCTACAACATTTTGAAATCGTTTCAAATTTTTATGAAATCTTTTAAATATTAGTGAGATTTTTCTTAAATCTTTTGTATTAATTTAAAATCATTAAAATATTCGAAATCTTTGTGAAATCCTTGAAAAAAATGTTAAATTTTCAAATCTGAAATGTTTTGAAATCTTAGAAATCTTTTGAAATCCTTATGAATTCTGTGAAATATTTGTAAAATCTTTCTCAAATCTTTTATATTTTTTTTAAATCACTTTTCAATCAAATCATTTTTGTGTAATCTTTTCAAGTCTTCTAAAAAATTTAGAAAACGTTTAAAATCTTTGAAATTTTTGGAAATCTTTTAAATCTGATGTTATGTACCCTTGCTAGAACGTTCAAAATGATATTTAGAACGCAATTATACCCCAATTTTAGAGTCTTGTTGTTGAAAAATTCAGGACTAAATTTTTCAGAAAATAGTGAGAGTGGATTTTTTATGATTTTGTTTATTTAATTTTTATGTTAATGTAAACAGCGAAAAGTGTCGATTTTTTAATTTCATTTTTTATCTCCAAACAAAAGTTTTCTTATACTTCCGTTACTTGTATTCAATGCGCAGAGGTATAAGAAAGCAAAAAAAAAATGGTTGACTTGTAAAGTTATTTGTTATAAACAAATTGTATTAACAAATAATCGACATTAGGGTATATTCGCCTTCAAAGTATATTTCTGCTCTAAAATTTCCTGCTTTGATTATTCGGATGAACGTCGCCATCAAAATTTAAAATTTAATGTTATTATTCAATTCTATAAACAAATTATATAGACAAATGTACATCACAGACATTTAGCAGAAACAATTCGTTTTCTTTCAAGCCTTGTTATAATTATTTTACCAATTATGTTTTCTGAAAAAATGGTTCAATCCATCAATGATTGCTTATTTTATAAACAAATTGTATAAACAAATACACATTTTAGGCGTTTTTAAACTTAGGGAAATCAATTTTTCTACTATTCTTGTTGCAATTATATTGCCAATTATGTTTTCTGAGAAAAGTTAGCTATGCATTAATATTTGTTTATTTTATAAACAAGTTATATAAACAAATGCACAATTTGGGCGTTTTCAATAAAAAAAAAAGTTTTTTCTTCTAGTCTTGTTGAAATTATATGGTCCATGACCGCTTATTTTATAAACAAATTATATAAACAAATGTACATGGCAGATTTTTATTTGATTTTTCCCCCAATTTCTTATATATGAACTCACATCTAATACTACACTGCAAAACACAGTTCTATATATTGGCATTTATCAATATGAAGGGAGCTAAAAGTACAGAGTTACTCACCATGAGAAATAACAAGGGTGAAATGATATATGACTAAAGAGTACTACTAAAAAGTGACTATTTGACGGGCCTAGCTCATAATATTGCTTTCGCCCAATTTTATTTAATTGAAGCATGAGTTGCGTTTTTATTAGAGTTTATGCCGAGCTACTGTTTCCCAAATGATTTTATTTATGTTTTTATTTTTTTAATTTCATTTCCCCCCCCCCCATTTTTTATATATAAACTCACATCTAACAGTACACTGCGAAAAACAGTTTTATAATTGGGCGTTGATCAATATGAAGGGGGTTAAAAGTACAGAGTTAGACAGCATGAGAAGTAACAAGGGTAAAATGCTATTTATCTGAAGAGTACTACTAAATAGTGACTATTTGATGGGTCGGGCTGATAATATTGATTTCGCCTTATTTTTTTCTAATTGAAGCACGAGTTGCGTTTTTATCAGCGGTCATGGCGACTTACTGTTTTCCAAATGGTTTTATTTATTTTTATTTTATTTTTTTATTTATTTTCATCTTATTTTTCCCCCAATTTTTTATATATAAACTCACATCTAATGGACCCTATATCAAAGAAAGAATTTGATTCAAACATTTCCTGAGTGTACAAATTTCCTTTTCGAAATTCCCTTTCGTTTTCTTGACTAATTTTTCATTTGCCCTGGCTGTAACATTTTTAATATAGAACCTTTTACAAATGGAGTAGGACAATTTAAAATATTTATAATATTTAGATTTAATATTGATATTTTTTATTTTAGAGTTTTGCAAAAATCACTGACATTAATTTTTGTTCGTCACTCTCATAGTTTACATAATTTTTTGTTGTATTTCTAACGAAGCATTTCTGATAGAGTCTAAAAATACCCCAAAAAAACTGAATTTGACAATTTTGTGCAAAATTTATATATATATATATATAAGCTCTTTTCTCTCTCTTTTTTGCCATTAATTATTTTCATTCGATCACTGCATTTCACTCATTGCCAGGAAGACAAGTTCAATTGTACATTTTGACAGAAATCCGAAAAAGAAATCTGATTTTAGTTCCAAATTTATTTATGCATATCCCTTATTGATTAATATTTGAGTGTTGTACAAATTATTTGAATAATTAATATTTTTCAAATAATTTTTTTACATTGATCATGAAAAATTGATCATTGCAGTATTATTATATTCATACGTTACTTATGTACGTTACTTATACATTTTGAGAAGTTATTTCAGGAGAATTTCCGGATCTTAATTACAGAAAATTATAAATTTCAAACATTTATTTCACATAAAAATTATTTGAACGAAAAAAAATTATTTGAAAAACACAAATTTGTTTAAAAAAAAATCGGATAGTAATATACGAATGACCTATATATTTATTAATAAACGACAAAGTTAACGAAATTAAAAAAAACTTGAGTTTTCTACCTTTTCTAAAGTGAAAATACAAGTAAATAATAATTTGCTCAGGAGCATCTCACTTGTTGAATACAAATAGTTAGTGGCAAAAAGGGGAAAAACAGAGCTCATTTATGTCACTTCTGTGCAAAATTTTCTTTTTCACGAAATAATGTTGGTCAAACCCCTACCCCTTTTCCAACGTCTCGTGAGGGGGGGGGGGGCGAAGGCACCCCTGTGAGGGGCCATCCCTTTCCACTAGTGAGAGATGCCGCTAGGTAGAGATGTCGCAGTTGTGACATGCCGCAAAGAGACTTGCCGCATGTGAGATGATATGGACCCAGAAAATATCAATGACATCTATAAAACGAAGTTTCAATACACCGAGATAATGATTTCCTGGCGAATTTAGCACTGGTTGCTAAACAGAAGTGCAAAGTAGCATTTCTTACGCACGTATAACAAAAAATTTATGTTTGTTTTTCAGGCAATACTGAGATATCTATATTAAGAATTTTACTGCTTATAAGAAACTTTTCAGGTGAAAATCATAATTCATATTATTTAAAGTAATTTTCATCAAATTTTATAAAAGCATGATAAAAAAATGATCGCTTTATTTTCACAAACGAAGCATGGTTTATATAAGAGCTTGTCGTTTCTTGTACTTATTACTGAAATAAAAACATCTCACAATGACAATCTCAAGGCATATGTATCAAATAAGATAAGAATTATAGCATAGAACATGTGTTTTATTAAGATGCCAGAAAAAAGACACTGTTAACCAATTTCTTCGTTAACACAATAATCAGTTTTTTATCATTCAGCAAAAATGAAGATTCTCTCTACTCTCGTTCTATAATTAGCGGTTATTCTTCATTCGATTGGTAAATATATTATTATAATAATACATTTTTGATTCAATATTATTTATTAGAATTACGCAAATGGAGAAAGAAATGCACAATAAATCTTAATTCAAATCCGCGAACATACTTCCAAAGCCCTGTTAATAAAAAAAGTTTTGCTATAAAAAAACGATTTTTAAAATATTAGTAAGTGCTATAAAAAATGCACAAAGCAGTGCGACATCCACACATACACACATACACACAAATCCGGACAATTGCTCAGAACATTGTATTAGATATTATTAAATTGAGGAAGTTTTAATTAAATGAATTAAAATTTTTTAGAAAATGTTCCCATTGCAAAGCTTCCACTATCAGGAAGCAAAAATTACAAAATAAATACATTTTTAAATAAAATTATTATTCATCAACTGAAATAGTTGAATTTTGAACCAAAAAGATGAATTTTTCAACAATAACATTAATTTTAAAACAAAAAGATTAATTTTATACCAAAAAATACAATTTTTCAACAAAATATATGAATTTTTAACGCAATATTTGAATTTTCAATTAAAAAAGACAAATAATCAACTAAATAGTGGAATTTTGAACAACAAGAAAAGAGTTTTATAAATGAAATGGAATAGTTATATTTTTAGTTAAAAAATTAATTTTCAACCTGATGAATTTTCAAATAAAATAATGAATCTTCAAGTGGAATAGGTGAATTTTAAACAACAAAGAGGAGTTTTCAACTAAAACAATGAATCTTTAACTTAAATAGTTCAATTTACAACAACAACAAAATTAATTTTTACTAAAAAGGATAAATTTTTAACCAAAACTGAAATAATTAAGATTTGAGTTGAAAAAATCAATGTTAAACCAAAAAAGACGAATTTTCAACTAAACATCATTTCTCAACCAAAACTCGAATAATGAAATTTGTTTAAATAAAATGAATGTTCAAACAATGAGATGAACTTTTAACTAAAATTATGAAAAGAAAATAAATTTTTAATCTTGAACGAATTTCTTAGAAAACAGTTTAATTCTCAAACAAATAGTTGAGTGATCAAAAGAAAAGATGAATTTTCAAACAAAAAGATTAATTTTCTACTGAAAAAAAAAACTAATTTTCAACGCAATACATAAATTTTCAATCAAATAGTTGAATTTTTAATCGAGAAGATTAATTTTCTACCAAAAAGGACCAATTTTTAACACAATACACAAATTTTATGAACATATAGTTGAATTTTCAACAAATTTCCTCAATTTTTGAAAAAAAGTCTAATTTTCAACCAAATAATTGAGTAATCAACAAAAAGATTAATTTTCTGCTGAAAAATACAAATTCTCAACAAAATACATAAATTTGTAACCAAATAGTTGAATTTTCTACCAAAAAGGACAAATTTTCAACAAAAGACATAAATTTTATAACCAAATGGTTGAATTTTCAACAAAACATTTTCAACCCAAAATGAAACAGTTAAATTTTTAATTAAAAAAATAAATGTTCAGTTTAAAAAAATGAATTTTTAATCTTAAAACGAATTTTTTACAAAGCAGTTTAATTTTCAACCAAATAATTGAGTGAGCAACCAAGAAGATTAATTTTCTGCTAAAAAATAAGAATTCTGAAAAAAAAAGATCTTAAGCAAATAGTTGAATTTTCTACAAAACAGGACCTATTTTTAACAAAATACATACATTTTATTACCAAATAATTGAATTTTCAACAAATTTTCTGAATTTTCTACCAATCAGTTGAATTTTTAAAATAGAAAAGATCCGTTTTTAACCCAAAATAGAATAGTTCAATTTTAATTTAAAAAATGAATGAATTGGAAAAAGCCCTTTTTTGCTTCATCGTTTTTATTGAGTTTAAGGGAAGAATTCTTTTTTCATTTTTTTTTTTTCTGAATTGGAAGAGGGAAATTTTTTATTTTTAATATTTCAAATTATTCGAAAGGGAGAAAATTTTGGTTTTCAATTTTTTTCTGAATTGGAAACGGCTTTTTTTGTTTTTATCATTTTTATTGAGTTGGAAGGAAGAAAATGTTTGTTTTGACGTTTTTCTTAATTTGAAAGGGGAAATTTTGTTATTTAAAAAAAATTTTATAGGATTTAAAGGGGAGAAATTTTTGTTTTCATTTTTTTCTGAATTGGAAGAGGTTCTTTTTTAATCATTTTTTTCTGAATTGGAAATGGCCCTTTTTTGCTTCATCGTTTTTATTGAGTTCAAGGGAAGAATTCTTTTTTAATTTTTTTGCGGAATTGGAATAGGGAAATTTCTTATTTTTTATGTTTTAAATTATTTGGAAGGGAGAAAATTTTGGTTTTTAATTTTTTCTGAATTGGAAGCGGCTTTTTTTGTTTTTATCATTTTTATTGAGTAGGAAGGAAGAAAATTTTGGTTTTGATTTTTTTCTTAATTCGAAGAGGGAAATTTTCTTATTTAAAAAAAATGGTGTGCAGGGTTTAAAGAGACGAAATTTTGGTTTTCAATTTTTTCTGAATTGGAAGAGGCCCTTTTTTGTTTATATCATTTTTATTGAATTGGAAGGAAGAAAATTTTGGGTTTCAATTTTTTCTGAATAGGAATAGGGAAATCTTTTATTTTTAAGATTTTTATAGAGTTGAAAGGGTCGAAATTTTTTTTTTTTATCGGAACATGCCATTTTTCCATGACATCCGACCAAAAAACATTACTTTTTAACAAAAAATTACTCAATTTTCCAGAAATCATCTAAACGCGTGACCAAGTAGTTAAATTTTCAAAAAAATACATCAATCGTCAACGAATCAGTTGTGTTTTTGAATAAAAAAGATAAAATACCAACTAAAAATTGAATGGTTAATTTTTCCTTTAAAATATTAATTTTCTGCCAAAAAAGAACAAATTTTCAAAAAATAGTTCAATTTTCAATGAATTTAATGAATTTTAATCTAAGATGATGAATCTTTAAGTGGACTGACTGGTTAAGTATTCAGTTCAAATATAATTTTCAACCTAAAAAAAAGGATTTTTAAACAAAATAGATAATGTTTCAACCAAATAGATGAATTTTCAACTAAAATGGCAACCCTTTAACTGCATAATAACTTTTCAACATAATTGTCAAACTTTCTACAAAGCAATTTATTTTTAACCAACAGATATGAACTTGAAGCAAAAGATGTAATAGTTGATATTCTAACTGAAAAAGGTTATAATTTTGTATCAAGAACAGTCGAATCCAACCAAGAATGATGAATTTTCAACAAAATAGTTGAATCCCCAACCGATCTATGAAAATAATTTCAACAATATATGAATTTTCAATGCAATAATTGCATTCTCAACTAAGAGAGATAAATTTACAAATTGATTTGAAAACTAAAAAGGAGGAATTTTCAACAAATTTTTAACTACAAAAGATAAATTTATAATTAAAAAAGAACGAGTTCAATTTGGGTTCAAAGAAATCAATCCTCATCCACAAAAAAGAAATTAACAATACATGTAAATTTTCTATAAAGTAGATTAATTTATCTTCAACTGGAATAGTTAATTTTTTAACCAAACTGATGAATTTTCAAATGAAATGAAGCATTTTCAAATAGAATAGTTAACTTTTAAACTAAAAAGATTAATTTTTAACCAACAAATTTTCAACGAAAGTTATGAATTTTCAAGTAAAATGATAAATTTTCAACCAAAAATGCAATAGTTATATTTTCAGTAAAAAGAAATTAATATTTAACAGCAAAAAAAAAAAAAAAACACGAATTTTGAATAAAATAGTTAAATTTTTAACCAAAGATATGAATTGTCAATTAAAATTATGTATCTTTAAGTAAAAAAATTTATTTTTAACGAAGAAGATGAATTTTCTACCAAAAATACTAATTTTCATCAAAATACATGAATTTTCAACCACAGTTGAATTTTTAACAAAAAAAATATATATATCAATTTTCAACCAAATAGTTTAATTTTGAACTAAAATGATGAATTTTCAAACGAAAAGATGTATTTTCGACCAAGAAGATTATTTTCTTTCAAAACAGACGAATTTTCAACAAAATACACGAATTTTGAACTGTAAAAGATCAATTTTTAACCAAAAATGGAATAGTTATATTTTCAGTAAAAAGAGATTAATATTTAACAGCAAAAAACTAATTTTCAACAAAATAGCTACATTGTTAACCAAAGAGATGAATTTTTAATTAAAACGATGTATCTTTAAGCAAAAAATTTATTTTTAAGCAAGGAGATTAATTTTCTACCAAAAAGACGAATTTTCATCAAAATACATGAATTTTCAAGCAGGTAGTTGAATTAAAAAAAAAAGAATTAGCAATTTTCAACCAAGTAGTTTAATGATGAACTAATTGACCTGCGACCTGCAAGTTATTCTCACAATCAGATTGAATCTGAAATTTGTTTACTCGGACCGTTATTGAATTAGAGGAAATAAATATATTTTTGGAAAAGAAAAACAATCGCATTTTCAATCGGAGAGTTGAATTTTTTATTTATAAAGACGAATTTTTCACAATCTAGTTAAATTTTTGAACAAAAAAGATTATTTCAACAAAATAGTTACTTTTTCAACCGACAAAGATAAACTTTCGTTTTTTTGAAAAAAGGTAAAATTTTAAACTAATAAATATCAAAATATAAACACACACAATTTATTTTTTTACATAAGAGTTTAATTTTCAACCAAAAAAAAATTTCCACAAACTAGTTGAAATTTTTACCAAAGAAGATTATTTTAACAGAATAATTGCATTGTCAGTAGAAAAAGATTTATTTTTAAAACAAAAGTTCGAAATTTAAAGAAAAACAAATCAAAATTCAAACACACAATTTAGTTTTTGACAAAAGAGTTTAATTTTTGAACAAATCAGATGAACTATTGATTTAAAAGATAAGATATTTCAAGTTGAATTTTGCGCCTAAACTTTAACAAAATATTTACATTTTCAACTAAATAGTGGAATTTGTTACCAAAAAGGTGAATTTCCAACAAATGAGATTAATTTTTTACCGAAAAAAACGAATTAAAAAAATTACAAAAATACTTTAATTTTCAATGAAACATCTAAATCTCGAAGAAAATTATTTTCACCAAATTAGTTCAATTTTCAACCAATTACAGTGATTTTTAACAAAAAATATAGATTTTCAAAGAAATAGTTAATTTTTCGACCAAAAAGTTCGATTTTCAATCTGAGACAAGCATTGATCAAAGTTTCAAAGCTTTTTATCTAGCATCGGTAACGCTGATTAAAATCATGCAATAAGAAGGAGAAAAGTTTTAATTTAAATTGCAAACCTTCATCCATCTTCAACCTCGCTGCTACTATTCTGAGTAGAAGGATGGGACAAGCCTGGATCAAAATTGCAAAGGTTTTTCTAGCTTCGGTAACGCTGAATCATGTCAATTATTGAGAAAGGAAACAGCTTGAATTGAAATTGGAAACCTATATTTATATTTACCACGCTGGTGGCATTATAAGAAGAAGATAAGGACAAGCCTGAATTGAAATTGCAAAGTTTTATCTAGCTTCAATAACGCTGAATTATTTCAATTATTCAGATGTATGTATATTAGGGTGATTTGAAAAAACTCTTTTTTTTTTCTAGAAGAGCAGTCCTCCCACCTATTTTATAAGCTTCCCGGCAAAAAATTGCATTACTTTGAAGTTAAAATAATTGTTTGAATGGGAAAAGCTCAGTTTTCTGCGAAATAGCGAATAAAACTGCTTTTTATTAACTTTTCGTGAATTGAATTTCATTGAATTCTGAAAAAATATTCGGAGAATCGTTTCTACCCCATAAGTTTTGAATTTTACGCTCAAAACACTTTGTATTGTGTTCGAGAAATGCCTCTGACAATCCAAAATAGTGGTTCTACTCAAAATTCGTGCTAAAATCAGGCTTCTTAGAATTTGTGTAGCATGCAAAATATTATCATTACTTAACCATAAAATATTGATTAAAGCCAATTCCAATGCATTTCTGGAACTTACCTTTAAAGTGATGCGTGCAATTTTGATGTTCGGAACCATGTATGTTTACCACCGAGCAATTCACGCCTACCCCGAAAGGGAAACGGCTTAATGATATAATAATAATAATAATAATAAAAATTGAATTAAATTTTCAAGGTTCTCGCTATTCGTGAACAGGGACTGAAAACCCTTTTTTTGTTTGAAAGGGAACCACTTGACTGAAAGTGGAACTACTTTATTTTTTACACTGAAAATTCGTCTATTTTGTTAAAAAATTTGTCTTTCTATAGCAGGAAGTTCATCCTTAGAGTTGAAAATTCAACTATTTAGTTCGAGATACATTTTTTTGGTTAATGATCTATCATTTTGGTTCATTTTTTTCACTAGAAAATGCATATTTTTTGTTTGCCAATCTAACTTTGTTCTTGAAATTTCTCTTTTCTATTTGAAAAGCAGTCTGTTTTCATCGCCCATTTTAATAATTTTATCGATAATTCGTATTCTTTTCGTGTATTGAAACAGATTTTGATTAAAAAAAAAAAATTCTTTCTGAAATATTAAAAATTACAATCTATGTTGAGAATTAATTTATAATTAAAGATTCATCACTTTGGTTGAAAATGTAACCATTTCGTCTGAAAACTAATTTTTTCTCGTATGAAAATCAATTATTCAAACTGAAAATATAATGCTTTATTTTTCGCTTGAAATTTAATTTTTTGAGTCGAAAACTCGAATTTTTCCTTGAAAATTCCTGTATTTTACGTATGGCTGACGTAATCTGTGCATGACTCCTTATATACTTCCCTTTGACTGTGATCACTGAAAGTATTGAAAGTATATTTGGAGAAAAAATGTTTACAAGAATATTATTGACCTCCTAGGTGTAACAATGATTTGATTCATAATACAGTGTCCCAACTTATACATTTTCCCAACCAATACAGTGTTTTAACCTACGCTATACCCCAACCAATACAGTGTCACAACTTATACAGTGTCCCAACCTGTACAGTGTCGCAACCTATACAATGGCCCAAACTATAAAGTGTCCTAACCTATAAAATGTCTTAAGCTATAAAGTGTCCCAACATATACATTGTGCCAATCTATACAATGTCCGAACATATACAGTGTCCCGAACTATAAACAAGGTTCCAACCTATACAGTGACCCAACCTATACAGTGTCGCAACCTATACAGTGTCCCAACCCATTCATTTTTCCAACCAATACAGTGCCCTAACCTACGCAATACCCCAAACTATACAGTGTCCCAACTTATACATTTTCCCAACCAATACAGAGTTTTAACCTACGAAATACCCTAACCTACACAGTGTCCCAACCTATAAAGTGTCCCAACCTGTACAGTTTCGCAAACTATACAATGACGCAAACTATAAAGTGTCCTAACCTATAAAATGTCTTAAGCTATAAAGTGTCCCAACATATACATTGTCCTAATCTATACAATGTCTTAACATATACAGTGTCCCGAACTATAAACAAGGTCCCAACCTATACAGTGTCCCAACCTATACAGTGTCGCATCTATACAGTGTCCCAACTTATGCATTTTTCCAACCAATACAGTGTCTTAACCTGCGCAATACCCCAACCTATACAGTGTCCCAACTTATACATTTTCCCAACCAATACAGTGTTTTAACCTACGCAATACCCCAACCTATACAGTGTCCGAACCCAAACAGTGTCCCAACCTGTACAGTGTCCCTGCCTATACAATGACCAAACTTTATTCGAGGAACTTTATTTTGTACTTTTGTATTTGGGTAATAATAAAATTAAATATAAAAAATGATTCTCGGATCGCCAAATTTAAAATCCTCAACTGCTTGTGAACTATCATTTAATTTGTCGGTCTTTGGGGCTGTTCCAAATTGAATTGAATTGAGTTGAATTTTCCAAATATCAGAGTCTGAAATATTTTCAAAGTAATACCTTTTAAAACTGTGATAATATTAAAGAAAATTAATCAATATTTTTCAAATTTTCAGTAACTTTTTTTTATTAATAAGGTTTTAGATATTTTAAAAGTTATATCACAAGACATTTCGCTGCTTTGAGAAAACATGATTCGCTAGTCCTCAAAATTTCGACAGTTTTATTTTTAAAAAGTATTTAAATTTTTCAAAATGCTCTGGCGACCTCTAAAAAGTATTTTGTTGAAAAAATCGAAACTACACATTTACCATAAAACTTGGTTTAAATATTTGCTGACTAATAGTCCAAATATTACAGATAAACTTTTTCAAAGGTTGTTTTCATAATGAATAAGAAATAGCCCCTCAAAAAAAAAAATTTTTTCCTGATTTTCATTTTATGCATACAAATATTCTCAATGAACTTCTTTGAAAGCATCTGGCGACACAACTAAACAAATTCTTAAACATAAGGCAGAAAATATGTGTTTTTCTTATACAAAAAGACGTCAAATAGGGCTACTAAGCTAACATTCTTTCCAGAAATAATTTACTCATTGTAAAATTTCTTCAAATGTGATAAAGATTTAGAGAAAGATTCATTACAAATTTAAAAACCGGGATATATATTTTTGTATTTATGAAGCAATATTTTTTGTAAAATAATTTTTTATTGTAACTAGTTACAGTTACTAGATGAAGTAACTTTAAGTTTCTTGAAAAGTTACTTTCCTCACTTCCTTAATTTAACAAATTAAGAATCAAAATACCAGCTAAGAGGATGATACGTAATGACTTAATTTAAGAACAAATAGGCATTAGTTCAAGAAAATAGACGACTTTCAAACAAACTTGCTGAATTATCAACCAAAAAGATGACTTTTTAATGAAAAAATTTATTTTCCAGCCAAGAAAGATTTTGCAGTCACTATTTTTAAACAAATAGTTGTAGTTTTAAACAAAAAATATGATGTTTTCTGGAATTCTGTATTTTTAAGTCAGAAGCATGAATTTTCAACCAAAAAGTTACTTTTAAACCAAATAGTTTGACTTTCTACCAAAAATGTTAAATTTTCAACAAAATATATGAATTTTCAACCAAATGGTTGAATCATCATAGCGAAAATATTATTTTTCAACAAAAAGTTAATTTTCAACCAATTAGTTGAATTTTCCATAATTTTCAAACCAAAATGAGGAACTTTCAACTTTTCTTGAAAGTTCGTCTTTTTTCGTTTGAAAATGGTTGAAAATTAACTTTTTTGTTAAAATCTAATATTTTCGATATGAAAATTCAACAATGTGGTTGAAAATTCCTTTTTCTGAAAAATCAACGATTTTGGTAGAAAGTTTAAAAGTTTGATGAAAAAGGAACTGTTTTGTTGATAATTCATATTTTCGGTTTGAAAATGCAACTGTTTTGTGGAAATTTCGTCTTTTTGGCTTAAAAATGGAACAAATCAACTGATTTTTTCTTCTTTCTTGTTTCAAAATTCTGCTAAATTTCAAATAATTGGTTGAAAATTAATGTATTTGGTTGAAAATTTGAGTATTTTTTTTTAATTCGTCCTTTTTGGTAATAAATTAACTTTCTTGATTGAAAATTTATCTTTTTTAGTAAGAAATTCAACTATTTGATTAAAATTTATCTTTCTTAGATGAAAATTCAAATATTTGGTTGAAAATTCATATACATATAAACGCATTTTTTTCTTCTGAGGATTCATAATTTTATTTCAAAATTCATCTCTTTTTGTTGAAAATTCGCTATTTGTATAGAAAATTCATTATTTCTTAGCTGAAAGTTAATTTATTAAATGATAATTCAACTATTTTACTTTTGGTAGAAATTTGTTCTCTTTTGGCTACAAATTCAACTATTTCGTTAAAAATTTATGTTTTTTTTTGGAATTAGTTTTTTTTTATCAAATTACTGTTCATGGTTGAAACTTCATCTTTTTTTTAGGAGAAAATTCAACTATTTGGTTGAAATTTATCTTTCTTAGATGAAAATTTAAATATTTGGTTGAAAATTCGTCTTTTTTGGTATAAAATTAATCTTTTTGATCGAAAATGCATTTGTTTGGTTACAAATTCAACTATTTATTCACTTCGTACGTTAAAAATTTAACGATTTTTGGTTCAATGTTAATTCTTTTTGGTGAAAATGAACCATTATACTTTTGGTTAAGAATTTATTTTTTGGTTGAAGTTTTATTGTTTGCTTGAAAATTTAATAATTTTTTTTCAAATTTCCACAATTTTCTTGAAAGGTCATTATTTTTGGTTGAAAATTCAACTGTTTTGTTAAAAATTCATCTTTTTCTGTTGAATTTTCAGCCTTCTTTATTATTGTTTGCTTTCTTTGAAAACATATTTGATATTAAAGTACTATAAGTGTATGCTGATGTGCATAATTTTATCTTATTTTCTTTAGAATAAAATCATTTTTATAAGTATTTAATGAATTTTCTCATTTTTCTATAGAAAAATTAAAAACATTTTTACAATTAATTAATATCGCAGTTCGACAATAAACTATCACCATCTGGTTTTCAAAAAAATTGCATAATAAAAGAGGAATATATATATTAAGAATTTTAATATAAAATCATAAAGTTTTGAAGAAGACACACCATTTTTAAATTTTACGCTGCGTTAATTTTTTTCGGGGAAAAAAGCATTTTCAAAGCAAAACCATCATTAAGATTACCCATTTCAACCATTTTTGGTTATGTTTGGGGTTCTACACCAAAAATTCATATTTGAAATCAAAATCATTACAGTTTAAACAAGATCCAGAATTGTTCACTAATTCTGGATTATGTGTTTTTGTAGTAAATTGGTATTTTTGATAAAAAAAAATATCTTCAAGAATATTTACAAATTTTAAGAACTTTAGATTATGTTAACGTTTTAAACAAAAAACTGGTATTTACAAAGAAAAATCATTATAATTGGAACAAGATTTGGAATCTTTTAACAATTTTGGATTATGTTAGTGTTTCTGGTCAGAAATTGGTATTTTTAATATGAAAAATTATATTTCGAAGAAGATCACAAACTTTTAATCATTTTAGTTTATCGTAGTGATTTACATAAAAAATTGGCATTTAAAAAAATCATTATAGTTCGAACAAGATTTGCAATTTTTGAACAGTTCCAGGATATATTACCGTTTTCAAAGGGAATTTACTATTTGGTAGAAAATGAACTTTTTTATTCAAAATTCATATTCGCAAGTGGAAAATTCAACTTTTTGTAGAAGTTGAGATTTTCTGACTTTCAAATTCAACAATTTGATTCTAATGTTTTTCTTTCTTCACTGAAGAATCTTTCTTGGTTGAAAATTCAATTCTTTGATTGAAAATTCTTTTTTTTTTTAAATTGTACTATTAAGGTAAAAATTATTTTTTTTTGTTAGAAATTCATATTAGCGAGCTAAAAACTCAACTGTTTTGTAGGAAATTTGACTTTTAGGCTTAAAAATTCAACAATTTGGTTACATTTTCTTTATTGCTTGACTCAAACATCTTTCCTGGTTCAAAATTTAACTTTTTTGTTGAAATTTCGCTTTTTTGGATTGAAAATTCTACAATTTGGTTAGAAATAAACTCTTTTATAAAAAATTCATATTTACGGGTGGAAAATTCAACCTATTTGTAGAAATTTTTATTTTGTCACTTTAAAAATTCAATAATTTTGTTGTATTTTTTTTTATCTTTTGACTGTAAACCCTTTTTTTAATTTGTGTTTTTTTAGATTGATAACTCCACTATTTGGTTAAAAATATACTTTTTAGTTGAAATTTCAAGTGTTTTACAGAAATTTCGCTTTTTTTGGCTTGAAAATGCAAAAAATTGATTGTAATTTTTCTCTCTCTTGATTAAACAATCTTTCTTGGTTGAAAATTCAACTCTTTTGGTAAAAATTTGTGTTTTTGGATTTAAAATTCTGCTATTGGGATGAAAATTCAACTGTTTTGTAGAAATTTTGCTTTTTTGGCTTGATTGAAAATCCTAGTATTTGGTTAAGAATCTGAATCAGAAACAGTGTAAATCATCCAGGAAGACATATTTTTAACAGAATAGGTCAATCCTCAACCACAAAAGGTTAATTTTCGAAATAGGTAACTGGGTTCTATTTATGCAGTTCCCATCTAAGTGGAAAATGAGAAGAATAAGAAAAGAGATAAAGAGAAAAAGACTATGATGTCTGCGATGAATAAATAGGAATTTTGAGTTTTTTCTTCTACTTTAAAAATATTAGCTTAAAAAACTAGAGGATTATCTTCGAAAATGAAGTTAATTTTCTACTAAATACTTTTCAATTTCCAAACACACACACACACACACACACACATTTTAAATTCGTACAAATACATTAATATTATGTAAATTTAACAACAAACAATGTAATAGTTGACATTTCAAACAAAAAAATATATTTTGAATCTGAATGAGAAATAGTGGAATTCATCCAAGAAGACGAATTTTTCACTAATTGGGTTAATGATAAACCAAAATAGGTTAAGTTTCATCTAAAAGTTTGCATTTTTAGTCAAAAAAGATTTACTTTTTATCTAGAGAGAGGAAATTACAAAAAAAAAAAGGTTTTTTGTTTAAGAAAGTAAAAAGATGTTCACTAAATGGTTGTATTTTTACATGGACAAAAAAACGAATTTTTCGACAAAATGTCTTTTTGAAGCACAACTTTTTATTTTTTATGATTACTTTAATATTTGTTCTTTATACTGTATTAATTTTCATCATGAGCTTCTCTGAAAAATGTATTATTTCAATAAATTTTCATCATTACAATTCATAATATGCATTGGTATTGAATCCTATCAAAAATAAAAATTATTCTCTTACTAAACATTTTCGTATTTTTTCTCTTATGGGAAATACGTGTTAAAATTCATGGGGCTTCCGGGACCCCTTGAAATAATTTGTTATTTTTAAATTATTTTTTTGTAGATTCCTGTTAAAGGAAAAAAATAACGATGACAATGTTTAATTGATTTTGACTTTTTTCAAATTTTTTAAGAATTACCATGGGACTTGAAATGGAAAAACTCAGTTTTTAAAAAATTGTAAAAACAACTACTTTTTATTAAATTTTTGCAAATTGAATATTAGTATTTTTGATCTTTAAATTGTTTAGACAATTATTATTATTTTTTGGAATTTTTAATTTTCCCTGTAAAGAAGTTAGTATTTTTTAATATTAATGACATATTAAATGAATTTTGAAAATCATATTTTTTGATAAGGGTACTTTTAAATTGTTTAAACAATTTATATTTGTTTCAAATTTTGTTGTCATTCAAAATCATGAAATAATCATATTTTTTGGAAATAATGACACACTTGGTGAATTTCAGCAGTAATATTTTTTGTTGGAAATGTTTTGCAATTGTTTAAACAATTTTTATTTCAAAAAGTCTTTCGTAACAAAACATAAAAATTTAGTATTTACTTGAACTAATAACACGTTTAATATATAACAAGTATAATCTTTTTTGTTTTAAACATTAATAAATCCTTAAACAATTATTATTTTAAAGAAGTCATAACTCAATTTTTTAAACAATTATTATTTGCTCAACTATTTTTTTCATTATATTATAAATACACAAATTTTTAAACACAAATATAATAATTAAATTTTCAATTAAAAAAATTAATTTTTAACCAAAAAGATAAGCTTTAAACTAAAATGATGGAAGCTAATTTTTCAATTAAAAAATAGTTTTATTCAAAATAAATAACTGTTAAATTTAGCTAAAAATGCGAATTTTCAAACTGAAAATATTATTTTTCAAAAGAATAATTTTTAGTCAAAAAGTTGAATTTTCAAAACAAAAAAGGCGAAATTTCTACCAAAAGTGATGAATTAAAAAAAAAAAAATTTTAAAGAAAATAATTAAATTTTTAACCAAAGCAGACTAATTTTTAATCAAATAGTTTCATTTTCAACAAAAGAATGAAATTGTTACAAAAAGTGATGAATTTTAAAAAAAGAAACAATTTTTCGAAAACACTTTTTTAACCCAGTAAAGTAATTTTCTATAATAAATATTAATTTGAAACAAAAATAAATAATTTTCCAACCGAAAAAATGAATTTTCAACCAAACACTTTAATTTTCAATGGAATTTTCAACCGAATAATTGAATTTTTAACCAAAGAGGTTAATTTTTAATAAAATAGATGAGTTTTCAAAAAATAAAATAGTTTAATTTTAAGTTAGTCAAATAAGTTTGATAAAAAACAAAAAAAAATATAAAAAAATAATTCTCAACCAAAGAAATGAAATTTTATTCAAAAAGATTAATTTTCTATCAAAAAAGAGTAATTTTTAACAAAATTTTCAGTTTCAGAAAAAAAAATTCAGTTCAAGAAATATGTTTTAAAGGAAATAAAATAAATTTTTAACGAAATAGTTAAATTTTCAACCACGTGAATAAATTTTCTACGAAAAAGAATAAATATCTATAAAAAAAATTAGTTAAATTTTTAGTTAAAGAATTAATTTTCAAATAAAAAACTAATTTTCAACCGAAGAAAAGAGCATCAGGATTAACTTCAGTGTGAATCGTACCGAACCCATTTTTCAATCCGTCTCTAATACTTTTAAATCGATGGAACCTCTTGAAGTTGAATCGAAAAAAATCAGAGCAGTTCAAATAAAATTGAGTATGATGGTGAAGCCAATCCGAATTAAGCTCACAGCAATCCGAAACAAACTTTTATTTCTTCCTAATCCGATGCTGAATCCGAATGAATCCGACACTCATCCTGAGCAAGTTTTATTGATTTCAATCATCTGCATTTCGTGCGCTTAATCCAAGTGAATCGGAAGCCACTTCGAACCCAATTTTCAATCCTTAGCAATCCAAGCGTCAACATAAACTTTGTCCCTGACAACCGTTTAATCATTTTCAATCCCTGCGTCAGGTGTGATAAATCGAAACCTCATCCAAAATCAATCCGAATTAATCTGAACTTCCCAATAAATCCTTTCCAAATGTGTTTCGGTTTGTGATGATTGTCATGTAAAAAACAGGTTTTTACGAATGTGTCTGTCTGTCTGTCTGTGAGCATGATAACTTTCGAAAGACTTAATCTACTAGATTGGCCTTTGGAGTTATAGCTTTTTTCAAAATTCAAAAGAACAAACGAAAATGAAAATATTAAGCCAAATGACACACGATATGAAAAAAGTCAAGTGTAGAAAGACGTTTCTTTTTTTAAAGCACTGCAAGATTATCATAATAGCTTTTAAAATATTGTCTTAATTAATTTTTGATAGGATGAGCAGTTTTTGTTTTATTCGTTATAAAACAATATTAAAAATAAAAGTAAACGAATTTTTCGACAAACGACAGAAGCTACGAAAAAAATAAATAGACAAAAGCTCATAATTTTTGTTTGAAAATACAAATTTTAGGTCGAATGCATCTACGGAACCGACAATGATTGAAAAGCATTAATGTAACATAAAAATCAACAAAAATTGCGAATTTTCTAACGATAATGATTTTCGTTTTAAAATAGTAATTCTTGGTGTAGACCACTAACGAAACCTGAAATTCATAAAAATTATAAATCTTCTCTGAAATATAATAATTTTTGTTGAAAAATACAAACTTGAGGTCAAATACGTCAACAGAGCTTGAATTTATTGAAAAACGTCAATGGAACCTGAAAATCGTCAAGCATTGAGAATTTTCGAGCAATAATGATTTTCTTTTTAAAATAATAACTCTTGATGAAAAACGCTAAAAGTGAACGAAACTTTTTTCAAATTATGAACATTTAAAATGAAATTATTTTTGTTTAAAAAACCAATTCTTGGCGTAAGACGTTAAACGTGAACCAAAAGTAAGGATTTATTGTTTAAGAATCGCGATTTTCGTTAAAAACCAGTAAAGAAACCAAACAACTTGAATTGTTGAAACATAGGCTAATAACAATTTCCTTATTATGGTCGCGAGTTTCTCATAATTCTTGAAAAATTGATCGCAACATGAAAAAAGGGGGGGCGGGGTGGGGAAAAGACAAAACTCTCAAATATAGAGATCAGAGGGGATTTTGAGAGAAGCTGATGGAAAGAAGTGGTGACATTTTGTTGACCAGTGTAATGGGAGGAAAATATGGCCCATTTACAGAATTAGGCAATTAAGTAATTAATTTCTAAGAGATGTAATGGATGCAAATGAAAATTTTCGAGTTGGGGTTGAATGTCAATTCCATTTGAATTATATTGAAAAGACAACCGATTGGTTGTAAAAAAAACTTTTTGGTTGAAAATTCATATTTTCGGGTTAAAAGTTCAACTGTTTTTATAGAAAAATCGTCTTTTTGAATTGAAAATTTCACAATTTCGTATAAAATTCAACTAATTGGTATAAAATTAAACAGTTTGGTAGAAAAATCGTTCGTTTTTATTGAAAATTTATGTAATTTGTTGAAAATTTGTATATTTTGGTTGAAAATTGAACTATCTGATTAAAAATTTATGTATTTTGTTGAAAATTCTTATTTGTATGTGAAAAATCAATTTTTTTTGGTTAAAAATGCAATGTACTTATGGTTAAAAATTAATGTATTTCAGTGAAGGCTTCAAGTATTTTGTTGAAAATCGTCTTTTTTATTATATTCGACTTTTTTATTCAGCGTTAAAATCTGTTGTGGTTTAAATATCAACATTTTTTAGTGAGAATTTGTCTCTTTGGCTTGGAAATTTAACTACTTGGTTGTA
The DNA here is from genome assembly GCA_011634705.1 of Andricus grossulariae. Taxonomy (NCBI): domain Eukaryota; kingdom Metazoa; phylum Arthropoda; class Insecta; order Hymenoptera; family Cynipidae; genus Andricus; species Andricus grossulariae. The sequence continues at coordinate 247,197,669 of JAABKJ010075445.1, forward strand.
AGTTGAACTATTTTGTTAAAAACTTATGTTTTTGGTTCAAGATTCATCACCTTAGTTCAAAATTCTTCTCTTTGTTTGAAAACTTTACTATTTTGTTGGAAAATCTCCATCTGGCCTGAAATCTGTTAAAAAATAATTTAAATTTATTTAAAATACCCTAAAATATTTCAAATCCTTCAAAATCTTTCGACATCCCCCTAAAATTTTTATATTTTTTTTCGAATCAGTTCAAATTATTGAAATAAATTGAGAAAGAAATCACTTGAAACTTTTTAAATCTCAAAATTCATTGGAATTTAAAAAAATACCCTAATATCTTTTAAATACTCTAAAATCTGTCAAATTGTTTAATATTCCGTTTAAAAAATTAACTTTCAACGAAAAAATAAAAAGTTTTCAATACGATTGTAAAATCTTCAACCAAAACCGATTAATTTTAATAATGTAGCTGCATCTTTAACCCAAAAAAATTAAATTTCCACCATAAAGATGAATTTTGGAATTTCGTTGAAATGGATATTGCAATACATTAGAAATTCAAAGCTATTCAAGAAAAATGTATTTAAACACAACCTTATATAAAAAGAAATTTTTAAATACTTACGAATTGAGTCCTACAATTCTTGTATTATTATGAAATCCATCGTCAGGAATGTTCTTGATAATAATAATCCATACAAAAAATATGAAATATTTCAACAAAAAATAGAATAGAAGAAACTTTAAATAAAAAGAAATAAACTTGAAACATAAAAATATAACTTTCTGTAATGAATTTTCAATTTAAAAAAAATATTTCCAAGTTTAAAAAAATGTTAAATAAAGAAGTTGAATTTTCGAAAAAAATCAGATTTCAATCAAATATGTTGATTTGAAAAAAAATAGTGAAATTTCCAACCATACATTATAATTGGATACCAAAAGAAAAGAATTCTCAACTTTTGTTTAGAAATTCAATTTCTTTATTGAAAATTTTTCTTTTTGTTCTAAATTGGTATTTTTTATTGACAATTCGTCCCTTTTTTAACAAAAATAAGATTTCTTATAATTTCCTTCGAATAGATTCCAAAATCGTCTGAATCGCGTACCTGTCACTGCAGAGATAATTTTGTGACGGATTTGTACTCGTTATGGTTTTTTTTTTGACATACTTGTATGCTGCAACTGAAATATCAAAAGAAATCTAATACCAGAGAATTCTTTGAACTCTAGGATTTCCTTGTATTCTCTGATTTCCTTGAATTTTCTGAATTCCATAAGTTGTCTCAAATCGATGAAATTCTCTGAAATATTTTATTTGTCTAATTTTCTGTATTTTTGAAATTCTTTGAATTCTTTTGAGTTTTTCGAATTCTTTTGAATCCTTTTTAATTCTTTGCATTATTTTGAAGTTCTTGGAATTCAGGGAATTCTCCCAATTTAGGGATTTTCACGAAATTAAGGAATTCAGGAGATTTGAAGAATTCAAGGATTTCAGATAATTCAGGGAATTCCGAAGAATTCAGAAGATTTCAAGAAACAATTAAGCTGTCGGATCGAATAAGGGCACATAAAATTATTTCCCCTGGAAGCTTTCGCTCGATAAGCGAAAAACGCTGCATCAGAAAAAAATTAATAATTTTTTTTTTAAATAAAATTTTTAATTCCTCTTCCTCTATCAATCGTAGGACATTCCTTAGCGCATTCCCTGAAAGTTTTATTACAATTTTTTAAAAAACTGACTGGCTGAGCACGGGTTGAAGTGAAAAAGAATTAAAATCGATTCAGAATCGGTTAGCATAAAAATTAGTTAAAATTAAAATTTGGAACAATCAAAATAAAAGCAAATAGTAATTCGGCATGGTAGAAAATAATGTAAAATAGTGATTCGGTAAAATGAAAATGGTATAAAATAGTATTTCAAAATAATAAAAATTATGGCATATACCAATTTAAGATAACGTCCCTTTATCAGAAAGCTTATCCGTGGGATGATTGCCGTCTTTTTTTTATTTGCATGATTTAAATATGGCAACGTGGTACTTATGGTACCTTATGATAAGTTTAAATTTTGCTTAAATTTTGTTTAAATTTTTAACATTTTTGTTAAATTTTAAATCAAAATTTTTTATTTTGTATGAAGTATACATTTTGTTATTTTTTAATATTTCTTATTGAAAATTACTTTTTATTTCGAACGTTTTTTTTAGAATAATTCAATTTGAAATGATTAGAATTGAAAATTTTACCCTTTTGAACGTTGAAAATAAAGGTGAATTTATTGTTTGATTTCAGAAGCAAGGAAATTTGAAATATTTTAAAAGATTTTAAATATTTTAGGGGATTTTAAACGATTCCCAAAATTTTTTAAATTAGTTTTATTAATTTGAAGGGACTTGAAAGCGCTTGAAATATTTTATGATAAAGAATGTTTAGAATTTCGGAAGATATGGAACGATTTTACAGGTTTTAAGATATTTTAAAAGATTTTACGGGATTTTATAATGTTTTCGAGGATTTCAATGATTGTATAGATTTTTTAAAGATCTCAACGTATTTTAATTTTGCCAGGATTTTAGGAAATTTCGCTATATTTCATAGAATTTCACTGGATTTAATAATTTTTCTAATTCACTTGAATTCTTCTAAATTTACTCAATTCTACTCAATTCAATGGATTTTTTATTGATAAATTGGTCAAAAAATTTGAAATATTTTAAGGTATTTTTTCAAATTCCTTGGCATTTGCAAGAACTTAAAAAAATTTCAAAAGATTTTAAAGAATTTCAAATATTTTAGGTTTTTTGAAAGATTACAAATAAATTTTTAATTGATTTCATTAATTTAATGGCATTTTCAAAGGATTGGAAATATTTGAGGGTATTGTAAAAAATTCCCAGGCGTATTTTGTTTAAAATTAATTTCTTTGATTGATAATTTAACTATTTTATCAAAAATGCTTTTTTTTAAATTAACATTGTTAACTAAAAATTAAACTATTCTATTTATGGATAAAAATTTAGCTATTTTAGTTGAAAATTCGCCTTTTTTGGCTGAAAAATGATCTTTGTTAAAAATGCATTTCTTTGGTTGAAAATTTAACTATTTCATTGAAAATTCTTTTTTTTTTTAATTAATTTTGTTAACTGAAAATTTAACTATTTCATTTATGGACGAAAATTTATCTTTTTTAGTTGAAATTATATATTTTTTGTTGATAATTCGTCTTTTTTGGTAGAAAATTAATCTTTTGGACTGAAAATATAACTGTTTTGTTGGAATTTGGTTGATAATTCATTTCATTAACTGAAAATTTAACTATTCTATTTTTGGTTGAAAGCTGATCATCTTTAGTTGATAATTCAACTTTTTGGTTGAAAATTGATCATTTTTAGATGATCATTTTAATTAAAAATTAATTTTTTTTTATTTATCTTTTTTAGTTGAAATTTCATGAATTTTGTTCAATATTCGTTTTTTTTTTTGTAGGAAATTAATCTTCATGGTCGAAACTTAACTATTCTGTTTCTAAATGAAAATGTATATTTTTTTAGCTTACATTTCATGTATTTTGTTGAGAAATCGTCTTTTTGGTAGACTCTTAATCTTCTTGGTCGAAAATTTAACTATTTTCTTGAAAATTCTTTGTTTGCATTGAAAATTAATTTTGTTGACGGAAAATTTAACTATTCTATTTTTTGATAAAAATGTATCTTTTTTAGTTGATAATTTAACTTTTAGGTTGAAACTCTGACTTCCTCTAAATCTTTGAATTACTTCGATTTATCTAAATTCCTCTAAATTCTTCAAATATTCTGAATTCTCTGAAATCCTTGAATACTCTGAATTTTTGAAATTTATCTGAATTTCGCTGAATTCTTTAAATATTCTGAATTACTGAAATTTCTGAAATTCTCTAAAGCTTCTGAATTTCTTAAATATTCTGAATTCTTATACATTTCTTGACTTCCTCTAAATCTATGAATTCCTTCAATTCATCTGAATTCATCTGAATTCTTCAAATATTCTGTATTTAAGAAATTTCTGAAATTCTCTAAATTTCCTGAATTCCTTAAATATTCCGAAATCTTCTAAATCTCTAACTTCTTCTAAATCTCTGAATTCCTTCAATTTATCGGAATTCCTTTGATTCCCCTAAATTCCTG
>JAABKJ010075445.1:247201823-247324374 GCA_011634705.1 Andricus grossulariae
ATTCTAAATTTAGGAAATGTCTGAAATTTCCTGAATTCTTAAAATAGTCTGAATTCTTCTAAATCTCTGAATTCTTTTAAAACTCCGAATTTCTACTATTCTGAATTCTCTGAAATTCTCTGAGTCTCCTGAATTCCTTAGATATTCTAAATTCTTCTGAATTTTTTAATTCCTTCGATTTATCTGAATTCTATTGAATTCTTTAAATATTCTGAATTCAGGAAATTTTTGAAATTCTCTAAAATTCCTGAATTCCTTAAATATTTTGAATTCTTCTAAATCCTTGAATTTCTCTGAATTCTATAAATATTCTGAATTTAGAAAATGTCTGGAATTTCCTGAATTACTTAAATATTCTGAAATCTTCTAAATTTTTGAATTCATTCTATTTATCTGAATCCGTCTGAATTCCTCTAAATTAATTTACCATTGAAAAAAATGTTTGTTGTTGTTGAATAATTGATGATTTTAGTTTAAAATTTATCAATTTTGATTTAAAAAAAAGTTTGAAAAAATTAAAAATTTTTTTACAAATTTTGTTGTTGCAAAATTTATATTTTTAGTTCAAAATTGATCTATTTTGTTCAAAAAGAAGTAAGCTAAAATGTAAATTGAAAATGTAACCATCCCCTTTTTGTTGAAAAATTGATATTTTTAGTATATATATGAATTAAATATATCGTTCAAACATTTATATTTGAAAAAATATAATAAAGTTATAATTATTACCAATTTAACATTTAAAAAAAATTGATTGTTGAAAAATTTATATTTTTAGTTTAAAATTCGTCTATTTTGTCGAAAAAATGTAAACTACAATGTAAACTAAAAATGTAACTATCCACTTTTTTGTTAAAAAATTGATTTTTTTAGTTCAAAATTCAACTATTTTATGAGAAAAAAGCTTAAAAAATTTAACATTTTCAAGAAAAGTTTTGTTGTTGTTAAAAAGTTGATATTTCTAATTCAAAATTCACCTATTTTGTTGAAAACAATTTGGAAAAATTTACCATTGAGAAAAAAATTTTTGTTGTTGAAAAATTGATTATTTTAGTTCGAAATTCATCTATTTTGTTGAAAAAAAGTTTTAAAAATTTAACATTTTTTTTACAAATTTTGTTGTTGTTCTAAAAACTTGATATTCTTAGTTAAAAATTCATCTATTTTGTTGGAAAGAATGTAAACTACAAAATATAAACTCAAATGTAAACTAAAAATGTAAACTAAATATGTTACTATCCTTTTTTTTAAATTGATTTTTTTAGTTTGAAAACTTTTGTTTTTATATAAACAATAGGTTTTTAATGTAAAAATTAATTCCTATCGCAGAAATTTAATATAACTATTTCAACTATTTTGTTGTAAAATCTTTTTTGTTGTTGTTGAAAATTCGTTTTTTTTTGTGGGATATTAATCTTCGTGGTAAATAATTTACTTTTCTTGTTAAAAATTCATTTCTTTGATTGAAAGTTTCACTATTTTGTTGCAAATTTCTTTTATATGGTAATATTTAATTTTCTTGAACTAAAATTATAAATATTCCATTTTTGATTGATAATTGATCTTTTTTGTTAGAAAATTTATCTTCTTGTTTGAAAATTCATCTTCTTGGTCGAAAAATAATTTATTTGGTTAAAAATGTGACGATTTCATAGGAAATTGATGTATTTTGTTGAAAATTCATCTTTTTGATAAAAAATTAATTTTATGTTCAGGAAATCTATCATTTTGGTTGATGTTATTTGTTTGGAAACAAATTTTTTGCAGAAAATTATTTTTTTAATTGAAAATTAATTTTTTACTTTTCTTTTAATCATTCAATCTGTGTTAAAATGTATTGTTTTTAGTTGAAAATTCGTCTTTGCTGGTTGAAATTAAATCTCTTTGGTTAAATGTTCATCTGTTCAGTTGAAGTTTCAAGTATTTTTTAAAAAATTTCTTCTATTAAGTTGAAAATTAATTGTGTTAGCTGAAAAATTATCTGTTCTATTTTAAATTGAAAAATGATCTTTTTTGTTGAAAATTCTCAACTGTTTTGTTGGAAATTAGGTTTTTTTCTTAGGTTAAAAATTTATTCCTTCTAACTGAAAATTCAACTATTCTATTTCAGAATCTCTACGTTTAGCGTTTCATCGACTTGCTTATTTTCTTCATTATTATAGTAACAACCAATGATTCCTGGAAATCAATGATAAAATTTAGTTTAAAAAATAGCACTGTGCATTGTTTTTTCAATTCGAAATATTTATTCGTAAAGTGAATATAATAACGCAATTTCCCTTTTTAGATGTTTTTATTATAAGAGGCCGTTTAAAGACTACTTCACAATACCAGTGGGAAGGGGGGAGTTAGCAGGTTTTGTGAAGATCTAGGATGTAGGGGTGAAGGGGTTAACGCAGAATTTGAAATTTACGCATGGAAAATGTGAATGTGAATAACAATTTTTCGAGGTGCTTAAAAAATAAAAAAAAGCGATTTTATTCTATAATTAAAACATTCAAATACATTCATTAACAAAATCTAGCTATTTTTTCGTTGAAAGTTAATTCTTTTCAACTGAGAATTTAGCTATTCTAGTTTTTGTTCAAAATTGATCGTTTTTATTTGGAAAAATCGATTAACTCCTTTAAGGTCAGGCTGCTATATTTCAGATCAATTTTAAATAAGAAAATATTAATTTTCTGCAAATAATGGGATAGTTCAGTTTTTAGTTCAAAAAATAAATATTTAAATCGAAAAATGGAATCTAAAAAAAATATATTTGAATCTTTAACCAAAACGGATGAATTTGATATAAAATTGTTGAATTTTTAACAAAAAATAAATAAATTTTCAACAAAAAAGACGAGCTTCCTACCACGAAGACAATTTTTCAAATAAATAATTGTATTTTCAACATAAAAAGATCAATTTTTAATTAAAAATATAAATTTTCAACAAAATGGCTGAGTCCTTGAAAAAAAAAAATTCTGCTTGATCATTACCGCTAAAAATAATTTTTTGTGATACATATACAATTTTACAAATTTCTCTAATACTATTTCTCATCTATGCAAATACAATTTTCAAATTAAAATTACTTTTATGATTTGTATGTATCTTTATTCACTGTTTAAACTCATTATTATTTATTATGATATGAAAAAATTTGTTTACTTCAAATGAAAACTAAAAATTTATTTTGAATAAAAATATTTGGAAATGAGCGCTTTACCACAAAAAAACTAATTTTTTCTCCAGTTTTATTGGGAACCAAATGAATAAATCGATAATATATCTGTCTTATGTGGAGACAATTTCCCTAAATGAAAATTATTCTTAAAAATTTTACATTGCTGTTGTCCTTATCAGGAATTATTTTTGCTTTTAATAAAAAATGCACAACTTTCAAAAAATATTAAGAATATCTTATCTAGACGTCTAGGTTTTTTGGATGTTTATCGAATATCACGCAAACTTGTTTAATGGGAGGAAACGGAGAGGGGAACTGTTCACCCGGTGAAGGCTATTATTTTATCGGTACGATGAAGCTAGATGAATAGATACTACGTATGAAGAATGTAAGGATAATAAAAAAATGTTTCAAAATTCCATGCAACTTTGAATATATAGCCGCTTCGGCATGTAAACCATTTTATATTTATCGAAAGATTCATTTAACTCATTCGGCTTATCCATTTCTTTCAAGTTAAAAAAAAATTTTGTATACTAAACTGTGAATAAAGTAATTAGAATAACTGTAGAAAATTTTTGAAAAATAGAAAAAAAATTTATATCACAAAGAATTATACACAGAAAACCGACATCTCTCACCCAAGGAAGTTTTCTAAGCAGTTGCAAAGATGGCAAAACTGCGGCAAGTCTCTCCAGTGGCATCTCTAAGCCAAGAAAGTTTTCTAAGCAGTTGCAAAGATCTCGAAACTGCGGCAAGTCTCTCCAACGGCATTCTCATCCAAGGAAGTTTCCTAAGCAGTTGCAAAGAAGGCAAATCTGCGGCAAGTCTCTCCAGCGGCATCTCTCTCCCAAGGAAGCTTTCTAAGCATTTGCAAAGATGGCATAACTGCGGCAAGTCTTTCCAGCGGCACCTCTCACACAAGAATGTTTTCTAAGCAGTTGCAAAGATGGAACAACTGCAGCAAGTCTCTCCAGTGGCATCTCTCACCAAAGAACATTTCCTAAGTAGTTGCAAAGATGGCAAAACAGCGGCATGTCTCTCCAGCGGCATCTCTCACCCGAGGAAGTTTTCTAAGCAGTTGCAAAGATGGCAAAGCTGCGGCAAGTCTCTCCAGTGGCATCTCTCACACAAGAAAATTTTCTAATTAGTTGCAAAGATGGCAAAACTGCAGCAAGTCTCTCCAGCAGCATCTCACACCCAAGAATGTTTTCTAAGCAGTTGCAGAGATTGAACAAATGCAGCAAGTCTCACCAGCGGCATCTCTCACCCAAGAACATTTCCTAAGTAGTTGCAAAGATGGCAAAACTGCGGCAAGTCTCTCCAGCGGCATCTCTCACGCAAGAAAGTTTTTTAAGCAGTTGCAAAGATGGCAAAACTGCGGAGAGTCTCTCCAGCAGCATCTCTCACCCAAGGAAGTTTTCTAAGCAGTTGCAAAGATGGCAAAACTGCGGCAAGTCTCTCCAGTGGCATCTCGGCTTTTCCAGTACTTTAGGGTTTCTGGAGTGAGTTCCTCGAAGACCCAATATTGATCCAATGCCCCAGGTGTAAAACTCACATCTTCTCCGGGAAAGTCTGGCTTTTCCAGTAACTTAGGGTTTCTGGAGTGAGTTCCTCGAAGACCCAATATTGATCCAATGCCCCAGGTGTAAAACACACATCTTCTCCGGGAAAGTCTGGCTTTTCCAGTAACTTAGGGTTTCTGGAGTGAGTTTCTCCAGGACACGAGATTGACCCACTGCCCCAGGTGTGAAACACACATTTTCTCTGGGGAAGTCTTGTTTTTTCAATACTTCAGGATTTCTGGAGTGAGTTCCTCGATGACGCGAGATAGACCCAATGCCCCAGGTGTAAAACACACATCTTCTCCGGGCAAGTCTGGCTTTTCCAGTACTTTAGGGTTTCTGGAGTGAGTTCCTCGAAGACACGAAATGGAACCAATACTCCAGGTGTAAAAACCACATGTTCTCCGGGGAAGTCTGGTTTTTTCAGTATTTTAGAATTTCTGGAGTGAGTTCTTCGAAGACACGAGATGAAACCATTACCCCAGGTGTAAAAAACACATATTCTTCGGGGAAGTCTGGGTTTTTCAGTACTCTAGGGTTCCTGGAGTGAGTTCCTCGAAGACACGAGATGGAACCAATGCACAAGGTGTAAAACACACATCCTCTCCAGGAAAGTTGTATTTTTTCAGTACTCTAGGGTTTCTGGAGCGAGTTCCTCGAAGACGCGAGATGGAACTACTGCCCTAGGTATAAAAATCACATCTTCTCCGGGGAGGTCTGGTTTTTTCAGTCCTTAAGGATTTCTGGAATGAGCTCAACAGATTTTTGTCAACCAACCTTGTGAAAATTCCAATGCGTATGCATTCTGACAGACTGAAATGTGGAGCAGTTCAATTTGGACGTCTATTTCCTTTGAAAAATACATGAAAACTGATGCCTTGGTTAATGTTATTTAACGGTTTAACGCGATAAGTGGAAGAAGTTTTTTAACCATAGAGTTTTGTAAGGAGAGGAAAAGTGGACCTTTTTTTAAGACAGCGGGGTAAGGACTAAGTTGGTGTATTGGACAGGAAGGTTAAACTATAAAAATGCAAGAGAAACCACTCTTCGATACATACACATAGTGTTAAAGGAAAGTTATTTGTTGTCGATTATAATTTCATTCTAATAAGTTATTTTTATTTTATTTTACTGAAACTTCAGCTTTTTTGGTTCAAATTTCATTTATTTGGTTGAAAATTAGTTTTTTAAAACATTTTTTCAGGTGAAAATTTTATAATATATTATGTATTCATTTATTTTATATTATACCAACAAAAATTTTGTCGATTCAGTCAAATCGTATTCTAAGTGTAGAAAAGTAATTTTATTAGTTGAAACATCATCTTTTTGGTTCAAAATTCATTTCTTTGGTTGAAAATTCGGTTATTTTAATTTTTTTCAAACATTTTTCAGGGTGGAAATTTAACTGTTGTACCAACAAAAATTTATTTTTGTTGATTAAACCAAATGGTATTCTAAGTGTAGAAAAGTAATCTTATTTGTTGCAACTTTATCTTTTTGGTTCAAACTTCATTTCTTTGATTAGAAATTTAACTATTTGGTGAAAATTTGTTTATAAAAGACAACATATAATAGTTAAAATTCCACTTAAAAAATGTGTTTCAAAGCTTTTTTTCGTCTTATAAAAATCATGGCATTTTTGGGACTTTTTGACTGGTTCCAGGGATTAATTTAAAGGTTTTCACTGAATTTTATAATAATGTTCGAATATTTTACATCTCAATTTATAGTGATTTGAATTTGAAATTGTTATTCTCTTTGAATTATGGAGAATTCTCGATTGATTTTAATGCTTTGTGGAAGCTTCAAAGCTTTCTTTCGTCTTATAAAAATCATGGCATTTTTGGGAGTTTTTGACTGGGTCCAGGGATTAATTTAATGGTTTTCACTAAATTTTATACTAACGTTCGAATATTTTTCTTATCAATTTATAGTGATTCGAATTTGGAATTGTTATTCTTTTTGAATCAGAGGGAATTCTCGATTGATTTTACTGCTTTGAGGGAAGTTTCAAAGCCTTTTCTCGTCTTATAAAATTTAATGGCATTCTTGGGTCTTTTTCCAAGTTCGAGAGAATAATTTAATGGTTTTTCACTGTCTTTTATAGTAATGTTCGAATATCTTTCTAATCAATTCATACTGATTTGAATTGAAAATTGTTATTCTTTTGGAATTAGAGGCAAATTTCGATTGATTTTAATGCTTTGAGGGAAGTTTCAAAGCTTTTGTTCGTCTTATTAAAATCATGAAATTTTTAGGACTTTTGGACAGGTTCCAGAGACTGATATAATGGGTTATCACTTAATATTATAATAATTTTCAAATATTTTTCTAAACAATTTATAGTGATTTGAAGTTGAAATTGATATTCTTTTTGAATGAGAGAGAATTCTCGATTGATTTTAATGCTTTGAGGGAAGTTTCAAAGCTTTTTTTCGTCTTAAATTTCAAATCTTTCAAGTTAAAAAAACTTTGAAAGCAAATCATCAATGTAATTCATCAAAATGACAGAATTCCTACATTTTAGTCCCATATCGCGCAAAATTTTTAGCTGTCAATTTGCAAAACTGGAAGCTTTTTAATTTTGAAGGTTTACAATATCATGTTTCAAAATTTTGCAGTATAACAATTTAAAACATTTTCACTTTGACGATTCGTAATGTAAGAATTGGAAATTCCTTAAGTGTAAAAAAGTGAAAGGGAAACGGTACTTCATTTTTCGTAAATTCTCATCATCTTTAACGTGTCCATTTTACGTATCCACATTTAAATAAGAATCTTTGCAAGAATTTCAAGTTAATTGAATCAGTGACTGTAAATGTTCGAATGGATATTATATCGATTACATAAGCATTTACCTCTTGCTGTTCCTTCTTACAGAATTAATAAGTTCACAACTGAGGACTTTGGAAGACTTATTTCCTGGATACAACGGTGTTTTGCCTCCGGTCGAACAACTGGAGTTTTACGATATTCGGTTCCGCAATTTCGAAAAATTTGGTGATAAAGAGATGCTCTTTCCAGTGGTAGATTTCGTAAAAAGGGGTCATATCATATTTGGATATTTTGAACCGCATTTCAATCGTGATATTAAGAATCCAGGCGAATTATTTAGTCCTATGGAAGATGCATTCATCGTATTTGACACGAATAGAGATGAGTGGATTACTGTGTCTCGTGATTTAGCTTGGAAATTGGGTGTACGTCGTTTTTTGAACCTTGTTGTTGCGCGCGATGAAGTTGCTGCTAGACACGTATCAACATCTGACGATCCAATTCAAAGAGAAGAGCGATAGACTTATCCCGTCTGATGTGGAACCACTGAGGTACGTATACTGTGAGTAAGTATTCAACTAATACTTGCAATTTCTTTGTGGGCCTTTTTGTTGATATTTATAATCTTATAATTCTATTTTCAGTTGTTAGCCAGCGAGCCATGTTGATGGGGCCTATCTTCCGGGAGGCTAGCTCAGCAAAGCACGCTCTGGACCGTATGGCATCTGATATTTCATAAAGATACCTTTGATCTGAGCTGAGATCAGTGGGCTCAATCTCTGGTAAGTAGCACTCAACTTGTTTAAACTTTACAACATCGTGGGTCTCACAAGTTGGAAGTTGTCCCCGTATTGGCCCTGAGTATTTGTTCGGACCAGACGTAAGTCCGTCAATAAATACGAAAAGGCTTCTGAACGGTAGCTCATTGAAATGTAATAGACAGACAACCCATTACAAGGGACAATCAAGTCGTTCCTCTAGTAGACGAATAATTCCTCCCTTCCAGACCATATTTGTACCGTCACAGCACATGACTACCACTGCATCGAAACCTCCATTCAGTTATGTTGTTACGTAATTATAAATAGAATCACACTCATCTTGAGCATGGCTCGATGGTGTGACGACATGGCATACGTATTTAGAACCTGGTTCGGCCACCAAAGATATGTGTTCCTCCTTAATAAATCTGGAGGCTGTCAATGTTTAGTCCTTCGGACTATCAGAGTATAAGCCACGAATAGAATCCTTATGGCGTGATTCCTTCATCAACTTGGAGTATATTTTAATTTTCTCGCGCCTTATCTTACTTTTATCTATGACTAGACACTCAGGTACTTCTTGAGAAATATCCGGGGCAGATAAATCAAAAATGTAAGAATCAGAATGCAGCAGGCGATATTCATTTTTTCTCTTGATATTGAACAGTTTTCGTGGACGTCGATTGAGACATTTGTAATATTTGTACTGCTATATATATGCTCTATGTGTGCATAGGTAACAGAGGCATTTAAGTCCTTGGCGACAGTATTAAGTATGACTTGTATAAACTCGTAAGCCGAGCATGAACATATCACGTGATAGTCAACAACTAAAGCTGAGGAAAATTGTTATTTGTCGTTGGTCCGGAATTTGTCTATCTAGATTAATATATTTCACAACAAGGAAAAGAAATAACCCAAAAAGTACACATTTGTAAAATTGGTAATCCTTCATAAGAAAACAGCCGAGCTGCAAATTCCTGTACAGGAACCTCGGTAGATCCTGCACATGTTCCTGTACAGGAACCTGCAGTCGAACCTGTACAGGCAATCTTGGCGGTTCCTGTGCAGGAATTTGGTCAAGGAAAATGTACATTATCCTTCAAAGGAACCTGTATGCAAGATAACCTTTATATACGTGAACCTACATGAGAACCAATCAGCTAAGGTTTCGCTAATGGCTTTGCTCTCTCTCTCTCTCTCTATGATGACTTTGATCTTCACGGGGAAAAAAGGAAGGCAACTTTATAGCTGTAAGGGACATGTGTTTTCGCGATGGCTTTCTATAAAGGACCCTATACAAGTTTCTGTATAGGAACCCGCGCCTTAATTTACTTCACAAAGGAATCTGTACAGGAATGAGTACAGGATCATTCAAAGGTTCCTTTGTTGGTGCAGGTTCCTTTGCAGGATCATATTCAGTTTTGATTACTTCAAATGAAAATCAGCGCATCAAAATACATAAATATACATAGTATGAAAGAAATCGTCGGTTTACGGCTTTCGGAAGTCCACCCAATATTAATTTTGTGTAAAATCATTTTTAGAGCGCAAGCAAAGGAATGCTGTGGAAAATATATTTCCTGCATGATATGAAACTTTAACTTCTTTAAAAAATGTTCTTCTCATGATTATTACCAAAAATTGAGACAAAAAATTAACAGAACAAAAATTTTATATTGTTTAAAATCAATTTTACCTCACACGCAAGAATGTTCTAGTTTTAATCCAAAAAAGAATTTTTTATGGTAGCCGCACAATATGAGCGTGTTCTACTGCTTGCGGATTGATCGTAACATTTTTCTTTTCGAGCGGTGTAAGCGGACCTGCATATGCCTGCACATACATATAACACAGCTCCACAAAAAAAATCTAGAAAATTACCCCTGGAGTCTGAATATGTCTATAATATGTTTTCGGAGTGGCTGAATCCAAATTCGGGGTCCGTTTGGCTCCATCACGTCAGATTTCGTCCCTAACCTCAAAAAACATGAAAATCGCTGATTCAAGGTGAAACATCATTCGTGCCTGTGAAAAGTGGTCATATCCTATGTTTTCGAGGTCGCTGAGTACGAATTCGGAGTTGTTGTGGTTTTATGACGTCACACTTTGTCTCTAACCTAAAAGAAAACGGTTTATTGGTAATTTTAGGTAAAACATATATTTTTCAATGCAAAGTAGTCATATCCTACACTGTTAAGAATGTTTGTAATTCTACAACACTTCTACAATACAAGCGTAAGGTAGAATTCCAAACAAGATATGGGAATGGCGAAACTGCAATACAATGGTGTTTGAAGGAAAAAGTGAGAAAACAATGTGCAACATTGTCCTAAATGATGAGAGATTAGAGCAAGTTGACAAATACATATATCTGGGTAGCCTATTCACGAGCGACGGAAAATAGATGAGTTAGATCGGCGCATAAATGAGAAAATGAGGATAAGAAGGTTATTGGTAGAGCAGGGTCCATTTTCAGAGATAAAAACAAATCAAAACTAACTAAAATGGCCGTATATAAATCTTTATTTGTACCGGCTGTACTATACGGTAGCGACACATGGACATGTCAAGAAAAGGACAAGAGTAAAATCAAAGCGATTGGCATGAAACCTTTGCGCATAATATGCGGGAAAACACTGATGGACCGCCGAAAGAATGGTTAGAATCTGTGAATGAGACATTAATCCGAAGAGATATAAGACCCACAGAAAAACGAGAGCTTGCATGAAAAAATGCATGGACGTGAAGGAAGCTAGAATAGTATGCCAGGACAGAAAAGTGTGGCGAGAAATAGTTTATAAAAACAATGTGAGTAGAGTGAATGACGCCTGAAACAAAGACCTTGGATACTAATGTGCCCAAGTGGGGAACCACACATAACAACTTTGTGAGGCTTTTCACGTGGGGTGATCGCTAGAGAGATTGCTCAGCAACCTGGGTCGGAGCAGTGTTGCGGAACGAACATGTCATTTAAATAAATTACACGAGAATTCTAGATTAATCTAAAATATCTATACCTTACACCTATATACCTAACTACCCTATACTTATATACCCATCCACACACTACTGCTTTCCAACCGAGCAATTCACGCCTACCCCGAAAGGGAAATGGCTTAATGATATATAGGCAGGCCCTGCCGGTGGGGTCCATAGTTTATAGAGGTCGCAGTATAATGGACAGTAAAATTTACAAACGAAAACTCCTGTAATTTCGACCCTGGCAAATGTTAAAGCCAAAATTGGTAATATAATTTTCTTTAAAAGCAATGCGGTATATATATTTTTTCTTTTCATCTTATTATTTATCTACAACCATAAATGCTAGAGAAGTCCGAATATCTACAATGTCTAGCTGGTGAGACGGAGCCAGACATCACGGTCATAGAGTCATATTCGAGACATATCGAAGACACTCAAGCCAAAACCAAGACCAAATATTTTTACCCGGGAGGTCCATGTCTCACTATCGTCCAGTACAGTAAGCACAAATATAGAATTATGTACGGCCATTTCAGCTTTTTTGATATATTTTTACTTCAGATAATAGATCCTGCTCTACCGAAAACCTTCTTACCTTCGTTGATGCGCCTATACAACTCCCCATGTATCTTTTCGTGACTACTGAATAGGCTACCCAGATATAAGTACCTATCAACTTGTTCTATTCTCTCATCATTTAGGACAATGTTGCACATTGTTTGCTCACTCTTTCCCTCAAACACCATCATTTTTGTTTTATTCACGTTAATTTTGAGGGCCATGTACTTCATGTTTGTATCCAGTTTGACAAACATTCTTTGCATGTCCTCGATTGATTCTGTCATAACAACCTTATCATCCGCAAAAGCTAACCCACAAACCCTTACTGTCTCGAGATCTATACCTTCTTCGTCCAAGAGGGCCATTCTTAGACACTTGTCCATGAATATGATAAATAGCCATGAGGACATAACGCATCCTTGTTTAACGCCAACATGGCATCCCAAGTCAAACCAGGAGTCGTATAATAGTGTGCTGGATCTAGACCGTACGCTTTCAGACACTGTTCGCGGAAATTTTCGAAGATATCCGCAAGTAACAATACGTCTGTTTTCATATACAAATCAACGTACTCGCCAAGATTTTTACAATTAAGCGCAGACCATACGCGTTGCGCATGCGCATAGTATATGCATAGAGAGCATAGTATACGCATAGAGATATGTGTATCATTTAGAGTACTATAAAATTGTTCTTTCCGCTAGTTTTTCTAGTGATGACGCCATAAATCTAAACGAGTCAATGAAGCGCAATTTCATCACACTCCCCTTGACGTGTTTCGTGAAAGAAATATATCTTTCTTTGTTCAAGGGGAGGAGGTCAACTTTACCTTCGAATTTTGTACAAATTTCACGAATTATAAAGTGCGCGTCATAGCCAGCGTGATTATGGAACACTACAGGTATAATTCGGGAATCTTGATAGTTTACGTTACAATCTTGATGAGTCGGCCCTCGATATTTACCCGTTAAATGGCAGTGATCGTAAACTTTTATCTCACTCGGTGCTATCTTCTTCTCGCAAATGTGGCACACAGTCGCTGACCTGAAGGAAGACTTTTGTTCACGAGTAAGATCATCCACAGGAATTGGGCATAGGAAGACGGTTTCAACGTCTTCAAATAATTGCTCCTATTCCTTGGCGAACCACTTCGCAGGGTCTGCATCTTCAGGGCAGGAATGATAGTCAGACAGAGAATTGTCATAGCTGCATTTCAAATAATATCCTATACTGAAGATTTCATGGTGTTGGAAAACTTCAGTATAGGATTTATTTTCAGTAGGAAGTCTCATATTACAGACAGAGATCGACGATGAGGTATATGAGTTGCGGTTCCATGTGGTAAGAAGGAAATATTTTAAAGCTATCATTGGTAATGGTTTATTAAAATATGCGTCCGTCTCTATAACTGGTTCCAATGCATGTATTAAGAAGCTTCCGAACGATGAAATAAATGTTGTACATTGTGTTCAAGTCGTAGAGTCTTCGCATGAGAACGCGTATAGTCATCTTATAGGGGAATCTAGGGATAAAGTAAAATCATTGATAGAGAATTATCGCCCTCAGGGTCAGAAAGATACACCGGTTAAGATGAAGATTTTGCTTAAAAATGATATTGCTGTAAGTCAGAGTCCACGTCGTTTACCTTTATCAGAACAACGGGAGACAGAGCAACAAATAGATAAATGGTTAGCGAAAGGGATCATACGTCTCAGTTGCTCGGAATATGCTAGCCCTATAGTTGTAGTTCGTAGAAAAGACGGGGCACCGAGAGTTTGCGTAGACTACAGCGCTTTAAACAAAAAGATAGTTTGCGACCATTACCCTCTACCTGTCATTGATGAACAGTTAGATAAATTAGTTCATGCTCGAGTCTATAGTATGATAGATCTCAAGAATGCGTTTCATCATGTCGAAATAGACGAGGGAAGTCGAAAATTCATTGCTATTGTAACTGCAAAGGGGCAATCCGAGTTTAATTACACGCCGTTTGGCCTTAGTAACTCGCCACACGTATTTCAGAGATACATTACGTACATTTTTGAAGATTTAATTCGCGAAGGCCTTATACTAGTATATCTCGACGACATTGTCATTCTCGTGCAGAATGAAAACGAAGCTGACGAACACGTTCCGGTTGCGTCGGGATTGGTTGCTTTAAGGAACCATGATCGTAGCTCCCGGAGCCTAAAACTTCTCTCATAATAAAATAAAATAATATTTTTCTCGCGGTAAACTAAAGTGTCTATAACGCCGTCTTGTCAGGCAAAAAAAACCCTTCCGTCTCTGATCTCAATCCAGCAGACTTGAGAAACATATTGGACAGAACTATCGAGAGCTCTTTTCTACGTATGATGCTGTAGAATTTACCATGAAGGGGCTTGTCAGCATGCTGTATGAGTATAAGCGTATGTTTTGCTTCCTGTACATGACTTTTGAGCACCAAAGGTGTTAGTGATGCTAGGGCATGTGTAGTGTCGCTGGAATCAAATGGGAGGCCAAGCTCCTCTGCGGCCCTATCAGTATAGTATCAGTATAGGAACGGCCAGCATAATTGTCGCCTGGATCTTGTTCTTTCCAGATGATTCGGAAGCCAACATTTTTGTGAGAATTTGGCGATACCTTTTTACAAGGGTCGTTTTTAACACAAGCACATTTTGGGTTTCGGCTTGCGGTATTCCAAGATATGTGTTTGTTTCTTCAATACCAAGATGTGGAATGGTATTTCCGCATATGAGTTAAACATCCTGATCGTTACGCGATGGCGTAGTTTCTAGTTTTCCTTGGTGTAGGTGGAGCAGGCACATTTTTCGAGTTCGAAGCTCATGCCAATCGCTTCAGATTACCTATTCATCGCCTCCACAAGGACGTTGAGATCCTCTTTCGAGGAAGCAAAGAGTTGAAGGTCGTCCATATATAAAAGGTGGTTGACCTTATATTCTCTTCTGTTCGGCGGGCCACATAGGTATATATATATATATATATATATATACTTATATATACTCGTATAACGTTTTCATCTGGGAGGAGCCGGTGTCTAATGTAGAAGGAGTGGAATGGGCTTTACAATCCCGATCTGAGATCTGAGATCTGAGATTATGGCCGTGCTTCAGTGCGCCTACAAGGCTCAGGAGTATGACGACAAAAGAAACACTCGTATCTGCTGAGACAGCAGGGCTGCTATAATGGCGGCGGAAAGCCGAGTGACTCTGCTTTGGATCGCTGAACAGTGGCACCAAAGGCAATGAGATCGCGGAATGGCTAGCAAAACTAGCAGCAAGAGAAAACTTCACTGGTCCCGAACCAGTTCTAGGCATTTCCAGTAGGCTATTCACTGAAGAAATCAACAGTTGGCTAACCGAAGAACATCAGAAGGAATGCAGGATGGCCACTGGGTGCAGACAGGCAAAAACACTCATGGGATTGAATTTAAACCCTAATCGAGCGAAGAAAATACTCAAGCTCGGGAGGAACGAAGTCAAGATCCTAACAGAAATGTTTATAGGACATGGAAACCTCGGCTATTATAAATGTAAGATAGGCCTCACAGATTGCCCCCTCTGTCACCGGGATTAGCCAAGTGTCAGGGGCTTTGTAGAACGGACGATGCTAAGAGTAGGCTGCACTAAACGCGCGTTTATTACCTAACACTACTCGCCGGCTAGTTGAGCTGACTACGCTTACGTCCGTACACTGTTAACAATGTTTGTAATTTTAATATAGATTTACCATATATTTGTATATTAAATCTAAAATCTCGGTCTATGAAATATTAATTAAGAGGCTGTATATTAAATTTCATATACATGTAACCTTATAATGTTGAATTATCAGGAATCTCCATTACCAATCTCACTGTTTTACCTACTTAGCATGGAACAGAACCTTAAATTTACAGACATCTCTGTTTATCAAGCCATGGTACAATGCTATCACAGCAGGTATCTGCATTGCCAACCTCACTGTCTTACCGACTGTCGGTAACTTAGCACGGAACAGAACCCTCCCTTTGCCGGTGGCGCCATCTGTTGGTGTCGGCAACTTGCGACGGTGGCGCCTTCTCTTTGTGAGTGGAGCCACAGCCGCATAGTCCTACTACTAACACATCGTTGATTGGTTGAAGAAGTAGGCAGGCGCAGTTCGCGTTCCTGTGTAGGATTGGTTAAAACCAATAACTAGAGATTTTTAGGTTGTTTGAAATGAAGACAAATTTAATTTATTTTAAACTATGACAATAACTGTTTTATTCAAAAGCAAAAATGGTTCAATAACAGAAAAATTGTGATTCGTCAACGAAGTCAGTACACTTCGAAATTCGATTTTAGATTGCGCGCTTTCAGGCCTTACGGTCATATTTATAATGCTGAGTACTATCCCACTCTAACGCTATTAATGAACAAGAGCGAAGCTACAACAGGAAGTAAGATTTTCCTGACCAATAGTTCATAAGTTCCTACGGAAAGTGTGACTCATCATGAGTCCAAAGTCCGGTACAAAGTTCAGGGTTAATTGGTTCAAAGTCCAAGGTTATGTAAACATCATTTTATAAGCACAAGTTCGATGGTTACAAGTTTATATTTTTACATCCGGTCTAACTGGCGCCAAAATCTTATTATTGATGCTAATTTTAGGTCTATGATTCATTAATCGAATAAATGGCAGTTTTCTCGGTGGACTCTTTCGTCGTGTTCTGCCGTTTTTGACTCGTGGTGCACGCGTAGTCGGTAAAGAAGTGTTACGCACGGGCATGAATGTCATTGACGACATGAAACACAATATTCCACTTAAAAGTGCAATGAAAACACGTCTTGGAGAATCTGGACAGAATATAAAGAAACGTGCTATAGCGAAGATATAAAACCTTATGAGAGGTTCAGGGTATAAATCGCTGCTCAAGAGGCAGAGACTTTAGTCAATCGGTGAACTTGGTACATCGCGTATCGTGGGTAAAGTTGACAGAAACTGAAGAAAGAAGAAGCAGAGGAAGAAGAAGAAGACAAAGAAAGTAAAGAGATTGTCAAAAGGCAAAAACAAGAAGACGAAGGGGGAAAAAGGTTACGCGCAAAACGACTGTAAAAAGACGTACAAACTCAAAGAAAAAGAGGATTCTAGACATTTTTGGAAATAAATGATAATATTTTACGAAAAAATGTCTTTCTTACACTCACACTCATGTGATTGCTTGAAATCAGAACTTGATATATTTTCTCTACTACCAACTCAAACGTCGATAAAGGTTCTCAGTGGGTTCACTACAAACCTATTTCATCACTCACTGACGATTCACTCATAGAATTTGTCGTTTCTGGCAACGGAGATGAGTACATTGATTTAGCACATACTACGCTGAATCTCAAGATAGCAATACATACACCAGAAAAAACAAAGGAAAATGCAGCTTTTATTGCTCAAATAGTTCCTGTGAATAATATATTACACTCAATGTTTAATCAGGTGGATGTATACTTTAATCAGAAATTAGTATCACCACCAAATAATGCAGGTTATAATCTATGTGAACATCCTGCAGTAATTGTTATTATCTTTTCAAATGAAAAAACAATTTTTAGAAACTGTTCGCTTCTGTTGTCAGTGATTATTTATTTTGAACTGATATAATAACTAATCCGATATAATAAATATTTTTCGCTAATTTTGTATTTTAGTTATTAAGATTTTTTTGACATGATTTCAGGAATAAGAACTTCACTAAGGACGAGGAGAAGAACCGTGTTCATCTCGCAGAGAAATAATAATTGTTCACTAGGATGGACTTAGAAGTATGTGGTCAGCTTATACGTTGCTTATGATCATGAGAAAATTAACGTATGAGAATAAAGATTTTGGAATAGACTTCGTATATTACTGATTAGCATCTTAATTAGATACTCATTTCAACTTCTGTCAAATCTCACTATTGTTTTAAATGGAGTAAAAGAATTTTTCCCACATTTTTGTTGCGCATGTGAAAATTTATGTGATAAATAGTTGATTAATGTTTCATCTGTATGAAGATTCAAGAACTGAATAGTACTTATTATGAATTGTTATGCGGAATTCATCTATTGTAATACGGAATATTAAAACTTTTCACATCATTCAACAGGAGAATTCCAAGGTAAATTGTTATTCAGCATCTTCTGCGAAATTCACTCTATCGAATGTTTTGTATAAACTCCTTTGCAAAGATTTGCTTGAATTTTAAAATTAATTCGACAGATATAATTTTTTTAGGATGTGCCTAGACGTCCTGGAAAAATGCATTGGTGACCAAAAATCTAAAAGTTATTCTGACCTTAAGTTATTCCGAACCTTAATAATATTCAGATAGTAAATCCGACCCAAAGTATGAATATGGAGGAACAATTACAAGAAGTTTCATCTCAAAATCATTCCCTTAAGCATGTCAAATTGTACACTGAACTTGAGCTCATTTTATACTGATAATTTTTAATGCAAATGAGTTGGTCGTTTTTTTTTTAACAGGAACATGCATTTGCTCCAGTGCAAATCGCCTGATCTATTTCCGAAGTTCTTTCCAGGATATTTGCAGCTTTTACTTCATTTGTTCAGAAATCGCAAAATTGTTCAGTTCATCCAATTTTATAGCGCAACCGTTGATAATACGTCTACAACTGCTAGAATCTTTTTTGTGCATTATAAAATTGTGAACATTTTTTAACATGACCATTTTCGACCTAAAATTAACTGTTCTCGAGTTATTTTAAAAAACATGTTATTGTTTAACATTTTCCATCATGGCGGCCGTTGCCGTATAAATATGGTTGGGGACTTTTTACAGTATCTTTATAAAGCCATCCCCAACGTATCTGTGAAAAAAATTCTACCTATCCGAATTTTTTTTTAAATCCTTCATTGACTGGACTATTAATGTTTACCACGAATGAAAACTTGGTCTCAGTATCGTGCACATACGCAGAGCTGTTTTCTCAGTCACGTGTTCCACCCACCTCCCTATGTTATATTTATCGATGCATGCGTAGGTTATGTTTGTTTGTGTTTTTATTTTTTTGGGTGTATATCACGTTCCTGAATTAAAAACATGAAGGACTCCATATTATATGTATAAAGACTTTATACTAATATAAAAATGTTCGTTTTTAGGTTAGGTTGGCATTATATTCTGCAATGTTTAGAAACATCTACACTGGTATATTCAACTAGTACTAACAAGCTTTTATGCATATGCATGATCTTACGTGTGGTGACATCAAGGGCCTTAAGTTCGTTCTTCGTCCATTGAAACAACCCAAACGAGTAGAGTAGCATCGAGACGGCAAGCATGTTAGTCGCAGATACCTTGTTCAACGCCAACAGTTAAGATGTCTGATAACACTTATATCCACAAGCTCAGGGTCCTAGGGAACGCCAACAATCTTTCCTTCCTTCAGATGAATTCTGGCACATGTATACAATCCAAAGTCCATCCCAATCTCTCCTGTGTACTCCTCAACAATATTTATGTCAATTTGAAGTTTGCTTTTACCAGAGGCATAGATCTTCAGGCCATCCATATAAAATACATGAGACACCTCATGCTCGCGCTGGTTAGTGTCGCCACAAAGGTATCCAGAAGAATTTCGTAGTGCGCGAGATAGAGGCAGAAATGTGATGCAAAAAAGCAAAGGGCTCATGATATCGTCCTGTAAGACGCCTCTCTGGAAGGTGACGTTGTTCGTTGTCACACGATAATTTCCAGATGAGATAGAAAATCTAGTTTTCCGAAGAGGCATCAATCTCTCTATGCATCTCACTATGTGTGGATGTACCTTCTAGCTTTCCAACAGACAGATGATAAATCTACGAGAGGTTGAATCGAAAGCTTTAAGGTAGTCAATCTAGGCCATTGCCAGGGCACGTTGATGGGCTGCAGCGTCTTTACAGACATACTATTCAATTAGCAGTTTCTCTCGACAGCCTGCTACACCTTTTTCAGAGCACGTTGTTCGTACATCTCACGCCACACAGGCTCAATTCGCCGAACAATCCTGTTGTTTAGGACAGCTGTAAAGATCTATTGCATGTTTATGTAACTTGTGTCGGAGGTATTATATTTATACATAAAAATGTAATATTTATTCATACAAATGATATTTGGAATTATGTAAATATTTTGAATTCTTGACCTATAAATTCTAACTGATATTATTATTATATTTATATGATTGATGTCCTGATGATTTACTAACTTCTGTTTATAATCACTATTTCTACAGGAACGTGTGAAAAGGATATAACACTCGAGATGGCAATTCGAACAATATATAACAATCATTCTGTGACATTTTTACTGGTTTTTTGAAAAATGTCGGATTTAATTGACCCAATTATTTAAATTATTATGAAGAATTTTTGTATCGGCATTACGGTCTTATGAATATATTTCATTAAAAATTAAAAAGTTCATTTAACTTTTGTGAAATGCACGTTTTAATTTTTAAATAAATATATTCATAAGATCCTAATGCCGATACAAAACTTCTTCATAATAATATATAACAATAGTTAACAAGCGCGCGAAGGATTACTTATAGGTTATAATACCATGTTGTCGTACTTATACTCATGTCCCACATGCTCGAAAACGTTGCGGATTATGAAGTACAATAGACAATTTTACCTAACTATCGGAAGTTTATTTGCGCATGTGCAGCTGCCATGGGCTACCCGCGTAGTATGAAAGTTGCGCTCATATTATGTAAAAATGGATAGAATTGTATCTTTTTTCGGAGTGAAATTAAATGAAGACGATGTTGCGGGTGCGAAATTGGGCAAGTGTAAACTAGAAAAACATAGTGTTGCTCAATTGAGACGGTGGTTAAGTTGCCGGAAACAACCTAACAATGGTAAAAAAGCTGAATTATTCAATATAACTTAGCACACGACTAAATATTATTTTTTAAATATTACTTAATAAATGTAACAGATTTTCAATGTGATTTGTCAATTTGTAAAGCTCCATGTTCAAATTCTCCTCGAAAATCGCGCGAAACTGTCAAAAGTGTCGTCTGCTGTGCTCAGCTTTTTGGAATTTTTGTTACTTTGAGAATAACTAGAACATTTAGAACCGAAAAATTTTTGTACAAGTTTAGCATAGGATATGTCCTAACAACTAAACCACTTTCCGCTATGAAAAAAACCTTTCCTGGCGGAGATATTTGGCTCTGACGGCGTTTTACCAACATTTACCGGCATGACCGGTCAGGATTGGTCATGACTGTGAAATACCGAGCAGCGCCCATCACTACTTACAACCCTAGCCGCGCTATGAGGTTCACGGTGCAAAACTAATCGTAGGTGGCAGCACCGAGCCGAGTATGTAATGAGCAGATATAATTCGCATTCATGCCGCTGGGAACAGCACCATCGGTAAAATAAAATACGCGGTTTTATGATTCGAAATAAGTGAAATCAAAAGCGAATAAATTTCAATTGAGAAATAAAATATATTTCGAGGAAAAGGTTGGCAAGCAACAGTCGGGCAAGTCATCATAAAAAAGGATCTTTACCGATAAAGAATTCTTCCTATAAACAAAATGTCGATACTAGTGCGATGAATGTGAACGAATGTATATTTAAGATAAAATATTAGCATTATACTCATTTTACGAAAGAGGTAATAACTTTCGACAGCAGGATGTATAATTTAGATCTTATTTTCGAACCGTCGACATAGAGTCGCCAGTTTCTGCAATAAAATAAACCGGATTCGAACCACAGAATTTCTGATTTCCGGTCAGGTGCTTTTCCCATTAAGCTACTAGAGAGATCGAGAGAAGAAACTTTGTTTCAGAAAATATACTCATTATTATGCTAGATGGTACAATCCATTTTTTAAAAAGGAATCTGTATTATAATTACAGAATAACAGGAAATTTGTAACTTCTTTTTCCGACTAGATAAAGTTATGAATTAAAAATCATATTTAATTTTTTTTTTGTCTAAAAAGAAGATCTTTCACTCCGCAGAACTTCAGATTTTCCAGTCAGGTGCTTTTCCCATTAAGCTACTAGAGAGATCGAGAGAAGAAACTTTATTTCAGAAAATATACTCATTATTATGCTAGATGGTACAATCAAATTTTATTAAGGAATCTGTATTATCATTAGAGAATAACAGGAAATTTTTATCGTCTTTTTCCGAATAGATGGAGTTATGAATTAAAAATAATTTTTGATTCATTTTTGTCTGAAAAAGATCTTATCCTTTCGCTCCGCTGGGATTCAAACCACAGAACTTCTGATCTCCGGTCAGGTGCTTTTCTCATTGATCTACTAGAGAGATCGAGAGAAGAAACTTTATTTCAGAAAATATACTCATTATTATGCTAGATGGTACAATCCATTTTTTTAAAAGGAATCTGTATTATCTTAGAGAATAACAGGAATTTTTTAACTTCCTGTTCAGACTAGATGGAGTTATGAATTAAAAATCATCTTTAATTAATTTTTTTTTTTAAGAAGATCTTCTTTCACTCCGCTGGGATTCGAACCACAGAATTTCTGATTTCCGGTCAGGTGCTTTTCCCATTAAGCTACTAGAGAGATCGAAAAGCGATTACAATTTTACATTTTGAAATTTGAAACTACACATTGAACGTTTTAAAGTCAAAGCTTCTGAAATTCTATAAATTTTTATTTTATTATTATTCAAATTTATTTATTTCTAATGAAAAACGAAATTCACCTTAATTTTCAACGTTCAAAATGGAAAAAATTTTCGACTAAGAACATTTATAATGGAATTATTGTGCAGAACGTTTAAAACGTTTCTTGAATAAGAAACACTAAACATGAATAAATGTGTACCCCGGAATGCTGAAACCTGAACAAATTCGAAATTCTTCTAAAAGTAAAAAAAATTAAGCTTTCACTATCACGTACTGAGGTTTTCAACACACGATCAAAGTCAACGACCCATGAGCGGCTAAGGGCTTGTTAAAGGTTTCACTTGTAAATCTTCAAGGATGGGTGAAATGAATTAATAATGGATAAATGAAGGAAAAATTGCATTTATTATCTCATAAGAAAGGAAAGGTGCACAAGTTGTTCGAAAACTAACTGATCATACCATACTATGATTAGAATCTTCCCAAAATAATGAAGGTAAAATCAGAGAAGTTGAAAACAAACGTTTGAAGTCCTGATTAAAAATTACATTTGATCACCGTCTTCTTTTTCGTGGTAACGATAATGGTACAACTAAGAAATTTCCTAACTGATAGTGAAAAATGCATCAATTGAGGAAGAAGAACATCATCCAATAATACAAACGATATTACATTAAAATCTTTTATGACCGTCAAAATCAAAAGAACTTCAATGAAAAGAATCATTTGATATTATTTAACTAACATCAAGGTTTCGAATGGAACATTGTTTTTGTACCATCAACACCTGACGCGGCTGCTCCCTCGTCCCTCGGTCCCCGCTCAGACCCACACTTTCGAGGAAAATTATTCATTTTCAAGCTTAATTTTCAAGTTTCGCAAGTTTCGCGCAAAAAACGTCCCGAGCTCATCTCAAAAGCGGGGCCCTTCATTGGTTTCGTATGCTGGCTTCGGAGTTGAACACATGGTAAAGATTTGAGGCGTCCTTCAAGAAAACATTCATCAGTGCCAAAAGTCTTATTGAAAGATAATGCAAGATGACAGAGCGAAGAAAGAAGAATCTATCGTCAACTTTTTCTTGAAAAAAACTTTTCTTTGTCGAGTTTCGGTACTTAAAGACATTGAAACTAAGATACAAATTTTGAGTGGACTGTGGTTCAAAGAACTCAGTTCGGCACTGTTAACGATAGCTCAAAAGGACTCTGATGAACTTCTACACGATCTTCAACATTTGGACATGATGAACTGTCGACGAATCAATAGAATTCGAGGCTCAAGCGAAACTTCAATGTCAAAAGGCGGAATGAGTAGAGGGCAATCATCAATTCGCAGTGATGTCAGTACCAACGCATCGACTCAATGCTTGTCTCTTAAAAACCCAGATCGACGTTCACTATTGAGAAATGAGGCATGATAATTGAAATACAGTCGAAGCTCTCAATAAGACCGCTCCGAATAAGACCGCTTCCCCTCATCCTTGCTCGAGCATTTCTAACAGGTTGATATTTCATATTATTTTCATAATTAATTTTTTCTTATGTGTAATAAAATTATTAATAATATATTATATTAATAAAGCCTTCGAAATATTGGACTGGCACTATCTTGAGTCTTAGCGAAAGGGAAATAATAGCTAGTGATGCAATTCGACGGAAGCATCGTATGTTCAAATTAGGAAAAGAAGCTGCTGAAAGTATATTGAATGAAAGCATCAAACCTATAGTTACACCACTCAAAAACCTGTTAAACATGTCTGTCAAGCATGAATTTGAGAAAGAAATGAAAAAAGATTATGAAAATGATGATGATGAAGAAAATGATGAAATATCCTTTACGACTGCTAACGGGGATGATCGAGAGCATAAGGCAACTATGGTTCAGGAAGATGATGATGATAAACCTACTCCTTATTAAGAAAATCTGGCAAAAAAGTTGATTTTTTTTGTTAAATTGCAATAGGAAACAATTTTTGGATATGATCTATGGAGTCCGTAAGCTTAAGGATGGATCCCTCATTATTGGTGATACTCCGATAAGTTTTGAAAATCACCATGTCAAAATTGATGATAAACGCTATCTGATAAGCAGTGGATTGTTAGAATTTTGTTTAAACAAAAACCTGAAGAAGCTTATGTGAATTCTGATGATTTCAGTAACTATAAAGAAATTCTTATTGCAACCAATGCACATAGGAAAAAGTATATCTCCTCTGAACCTATACGTGCAGACAAAAGTTTCAAGTACACAAATATTATCGCGAAACTTTTTCCTGATAATGATTCGACAAAAAGACGATCAACCAATGGTAAATCGTTAAAAAATCTATCAAACAGTGGTAGGCCATTAAAAAGTCAATCAATTAGGAGTAAGAATTCACTACCTCCCTTTATGATTGCAAAACAAGATTCAAGGCCAGACTATATCCACTGGGATGATCCTAATGAGTTAGTCGATCGTCTTCAACTGCTCATGGGGTAGAGTGAATCTTATGGCAGATAACGTCCACGAACAACTGAATGTAGACTTGAAAAAATGTGTTTGTTTTTCCATTCAGTTGGACGAATCAACAGATAAGTCGGATACTGCACCATTAGTTGTAATGATTCGTTTCGTGCTTGAAAATGGCAGTGTTCGGGAAGAGCTGCTAGAGCTCATTCCATTGACGGGGAAAACAACTGGATTGGGTGCTTATATCTCTCATTGAAAAATTCAATCTTAGCTCACGAAGTGCTACTGGAGAAATTGGTTGCGATAACGACGGATGGTGGTCGTAAAAAAGATGATAAATTCAATTCGCGCGCGTGCATTACAGCACCGACTGTTTAAACTTTTGCTTGAAAATGCTTCAGCCGAATTCGCGGATTTATTATTACTTAACGAAGTAAGGTGGCTGAGCGCTGGCAAAGTTGTCTTCAGATTTTTCAAACTTCTTCCAGAAATAATAGCCTTCCTCGAATCTCGTGACGAACACTGTGAGTAGTTGTACGATTCAGCATGGATTTTGGACTTGGCGTTTCTTTCGGACATTTTGAAAGTAATGAACGTTTTAAATAAAACGTTACAATTACAGCAGGTTGTCGTGTGGACTTCTCTTCAATGGATTAACCAGTTCAAGAAGAAGATTGTCAGGTTGATTAGCATTGTCCAATGCAGGGCATTCACCAAAGAGGAATTCCAAAATTTCCAACATGCTTTGAAACATGAATTCATTGTGCTATCTCCTGAAGTTGCAGATCGGTATCTTAAAATTCTTAAAGAATTACAAAAAGATTTTGAAGATAGATTTCAAGATTTTGATGTCATCAAACCCATTTGTAACTATGACATTTTCTGGACCATGGCCCCGCGAACAAAAAATCCTTGTGACAAAACCCCGAAAAGTAGACAGATTTCCGTTTTCACTGCGTCAAAGGGAACCTTTTAGACCAACGTTCACTGTACACAGAAGCTGTTGGCGCGATGCAAGAAATCATCGATAAGTCCTTGTCGCAGCTTGCATGAGAACATTAGAATGTCCTGTTTTTGTTACGAACCTACATATGACTACCTTGACAAGGTACTGGATCGCAAAATGTTGAAAACTCAAGAAACTGTTTCTTTGTGATAGAAGAAATAGTGTTCATTATCAAATCTCTTTGAATTCATTGCCACTCTGCGAAGTCCCTGCAAAAAAAGAAGAAGTTGCTAACCGGGTATAATGTAGGGCCTGTTAACAAAGAGTAAGTCAGGCAATAAGGGTGGTAAAATGAAGCTTCGATCATCTAAGTAATGTTGGCAAGATCTCCCATTTTCTTGAATATAAATATTCAGTGATAAAAAAACGTTCTTTCTGCATTCAACTGAAAGCTTGTGTATATCACGTATACCATTACAGGTCACGCAACCAGGTCAGTACCAGTATTGCGGAATATAATTCCTTATTTTTTGCAAGTTTTCTTAATCAGGATTAAGCTTTTGTACAGTACAATCATTTCGCAATGGCGTTTAGGAACCGTTTGTCCTGTTATGTTTGCGAGAGGCTTTTTGTTCCACAACAAATGGCGCGAATAGATAGGGATGAACATACTGCTGTCCCCGAACTTGAAATTGGTCGACGTGACGCATTTAACTTAGCAGGGCTTATCGTAACTGTGCAAACGAGACTATGCGTTAATTGCAATCAGTCCATTTCTTGAAGTATTGGGAACGTTATAAAGTTAAAGGCTATCATCGTGACACTTATATAACAAATTTACTGAAAGCTCTTGTTGAATTTTCATCGCTACATCTTTAACTATTAACTCTGAGTATGCCATCATTATTGAAACAAACCATACTCTAATCACTTTCTCAAATTTATTTTTAAAAATTTAAAAAAAGGACAAAAATATTAAAAAATAACGACAAAAATTTTTTATAAAAAAACGACAAAAAAAAGAAAGGGATCAGTTAACGACTACGTCCTCGCCGTTGATCCTGGGTCACGCTAAAAGTGGTTTCAATAAATATGTCCTCGAAATCATGATTTTCAAGATAGTTTCATTCCATTTTACAATCAAAGAGTTTTTTTTAGCAAGAACGAAAAGTCATGTTGCCAGACTAAATAAATGATCAATTGATTTCCGAATAAAAAATAACAATGTCAACAATAAATAATAAATACACACTCAATTTCTTCGACTTGGAGTTAAAAAAAACGGATTACACGTATATACTCAAATGCTCTACTTTGCTAACTATGAATGCGCATAGCATAAACAAAAAAGCGTCCATAACTTGCGAACCCGATCACTTAGGATTTTCAGGTTGACATTTTTTTCATCTACAGACGATGCAGAAACTTTCTGCGTTACCCGATTTTGGATCCATTTTTGGACCACTTTTGCAGGCTTGGGGAACACTGTGTATGGTGGAATGATGAAATTAAGACAGCCCAAAAAAAAAGAAAGAAGTGCACGAGAGAACGTTAAACATGACAGGTCTTAGCGATGAGGAGAGAAATAGACTTGAAAATGATTACAGACACAAAAAGTGAATGTTCAACATAAAATGTGAACTTTAAAACCTGAAGAAAACCATGAAAAATTATAAAATCGCGTTCAAAAGATAATAGATGTCTCATTTCAGCTCATTTAATATGCGTTTCTATGAGAAAACTGCTCGTAGTATTATTGCACAGTACAAAACGTGGGAAAGAGTGTAAAAAAAGCTTTTCATTGTTTTTTTTTTTTTCTTTACGTTTTACATGTATTGTTATAATTAATAAGATTGCACGAGTGAAATCAAATTGAGTTTATAATTGACAATTCGATATTTGAGTTTCTCTTAAAAAAAAACAAGCAATACGACACAGTGATTAATTATTAATGTACTGCGCGATATTTCACAGCTTACGTTAAAATTGAGGTGAAATATTTGTCATTTTGACGCTTTGTTTATATTTTGCTAAGAATCGAGCATACCATAGCTAATAATACGATGTTAATGTTTTTTGTCTACATGGTCGATAATCAATATTTTGTAAATATTGATTGTTATGATCTATTGTTTATTAATATATTTGCCATTTTTTTGGAAAATTCAAATAGAAGGATTTTAAATCTACGACTCCAGATACATATTATATTTACAAGATTTCATTGTAATCGAAAATTTTGAGATTTTTCAAAACCGTATTGGATCGGACATTTCGTTTTTGAAAATTAAAAAAACAGATATGAAATCAGGGACCCGAAAGCACCCATAACAAAATTGGGTTGAAATGGAACGAATTTTGGAGTTTTTTAGAACTTCTCATGGTTCTAGTTCACAGCGCGACGGCCCTGCTCAACTTTGTCGCATCCCTACTCCCTCAACCAAATTTGTCGCGCGGGATCGTTCGTCGTCGTGTTTCCATCTAAATTATTTTCAGCACCCCGAACTCTAGGATGATCGGCATTGTTTGCCGACACATTCTCGGGTGCTCTGCGCGTTCGATCGTTTTGAACCGCATCTACAACTTTTTGGTGTTTTTGTGGTATCATTGTTGTTCCCACGAGCAGCTAAGAAAAGGGTTCGTCCATCCTTGTAGAGCCCCGTGTGCAGGGATAAGGCTGCATAATCTTGAGAGATCGCTCGGTATCCCAGAGTCACCGTTCAAGACAGCTCACCCAGGTGCCATTCAGCTTGCGGCACGGTTGTTACGCCTCCGATTTGGGGTTATTCCTTCGGGACCATCCCTGGACAATTGTCCGCGACTGCTAATTGATTATTGTAACCATGTTCAGCAGAAACCCTTGGTACAGGGACCCTCTATCCGCAACCCGAGGATGCGTTTGGTGGCTTTGTCATAGGCTCTTAGTTTGTATTTAAAAGGAATCAAAACCGAAACCAAACTGGCGACCGTGACAGGATAGATATGTGTGTCTATATACGCCCAAATACCACCTTTATGCGAGTAATGTATTTTGCGAGATGAAATCATGGCCAAATTAAGCATTTAGTCGTCGTAGGTTGGAAAGTCAAGTTATAACTTCAGTCCCACCAAACTTCAGTTGATGGAGGAGGAGTGTATAGGGAGATAACTGGAATCAAGAGAGTCCTTGGTATGTTTTGCATCAACGCTATTGTAAAAAAATTTCAGAACTATAATATATATATATATACATATATATATATTTTTTCGGTTTCTATTCCTTTTGAATAGAACTGAAGGGCCTATGACAAAGCCACCGAACGCGTCCGTTCCCTGGTAGTATAAAAAGGACGGAGAAAGGAAAAAGTGAGAGGTTGGTTTTTGGTTGACTTTTTCTCTTTTTCTACCTCTTTTTTTCATTTCGTTATTTTTGTCTCTAATGAGCCGAAAAGTGAGATAGTTTGGAATTCTGTTTTTTTTTATTGTGAATCTTTTTCATGCTCATTTTGCATAAAATTATTCATATTAAAATAGATTTCTTTTCGATCTTAATTTAAAAAATATTATTTTGTCTTTTTTCTTTTTGGATAAATTTTGTTTACTTTTAACTTTCGGTATAAGTGTCAATCCTTAATATTTCGGAAATCTTTTATGCACTTTAATACTGATTTTAATTGCCAATGAACAGAACATTAAAATACAATGATTTCAAAAGTTTCTTATAAAAATTCGATAAAACTATCAAAGGCTTTGTTATATCTCGAAAGGAATCTTTTTAAATTGATTGCATTATTGTCCTCTCTCTTCATGTATAACATTTCCATGAATTCCCTTTTCCTTTGGTGTCTTGCATTATATAGCACTCTTACATGGTCCCAATCGAACTCATGGCCATGTGTGATTCTATGTTTGTGTTTCCATTTTGTCGCATACGTCTTTTCCCAATTTAACAGTTCTGTTACTTTTAAATGGAATTCTATAAATTGTATGTAATCCCATTTTTCCTAGTAAAGATATAAAAGACTTTGAAATTTTATCAAAATAAGGTAAAAAAACTGTGTCTATGTATCAAATTGTCTTATCTATGTGTTAATTAAAGTGTTTTCTTTCTGATTTATCTGATGAATTCTATTGTTTATATGTTTTTCAATGAACAAGGGTGGATAATGGTTCCAGCATTTGGAAAATTTAAATATGACGCTACCTGCTTTGGCATAGCACCAAACTTATTGATTCCAATCACCTGTACAAAACTAATGTTTTTTTTTTACTTTTCACAAAATCAAAAACTAAATTAGAAGGTTTGGACTATAAATATAACCCTGATCAATATTTTGAAAAGTAAATTTCCGATAGGTTTGTGTACGATTTTCATTCAGAGTCTTTCCGAGATCTGCATTCGAATCTTTCTGTTTCTATATGAAATTTTGACAAATTTTCACCTAAACGTTTAAGTTTGTGAAAATAGCTTGTAAATCAATTATGAATTAAATTAACAAATTTTTGCGTAAAATATTATATTGATTTGCTATCAGAAATTGTCGGGAAGAATCGGATGCAGATTTTGTACAGGTTTGGAAAGAAATGTAAACCATTGGATAGCCTCGGAAAGAACTTTCCATCAGAAATTTTTAATAGGGAACCAGAGAAGTGTTGTGATTTTATTTATTAAAAATATGCCCGCTGCGCGGGCACATTCTTGTTGCGCCCTACGCGCGCGGCTCGCTTCGCTCGCAAGTTTGAGCGCGCCTAGGGCACGCGACTGTTGGTTCTCGCGCTTCGCGCTTGAGAATATATGTATCTCACGCTTCGCGCTCGATAATATATTTATCTCAACACTATCATATCTAACGTATATTATATTTATTTCTGTACCTCGATCTGGTGCTGCTTATTAAGATATAGCAAAATGATGTACAATTTCAATTTTTCATGATGACATTAATATTTTCTCCTTACTTTGCACTAATTTTTATTCTCAGCTGCCCTGAAAATGCGTCCAGTTTGAACGCGCAAATCCTCGATACTTTTTGTCGGCGAAACTGAAAAAACGGGGTTATCGATCTGTCTCAATTTGCAATTAAATATTAATAAACAATAGCCGATTTTCAACTTTTTCTTTGTTTTGTAAGCATTGCTGGGGTATATTTCGTTCGTATATCAAGTTTGAAATAGTTTCAGTAATATTGTGGATCAGGCTTGTTATTAAAAATAATTACCCGATCAAAAAATATAAGATAGAAAAAAGTTCCGTCTCGTCATTATCTACAAGCCTATGTTTTTTAAAAATTAATTTTTTGACTTTCAAATTTTCCGTCCACCCAGACGTTTGGACAATACTTCTACCCGACCTCAAGCACTGGGCGAATTTCTCGATCCAGAACCTCAATTATCCAATGTTTTTATCTACTTCCTACAAATTTATAAGTCCGCTTATTAATAAAATGTTACAATAACAAATTTCTATGAAAGGGGGACCAGATTTTTTTTGTACGGCCCTGACGTACTCGTACTTTAACTTTATAGCCGAGATTTTTTTCTCCATATTCCAACTGTTAGGTTAGCCGTAAGGTTTAGTTATTAGCGATAGAACGCGTTAAACGTAGCTCAGGTGGTTCGAAACCCGTCGTAGCGTTTTCGACTTTTAATAGTTTTAATATCTTTAAAATCGTGCGACTATATCTTATGTAATGTATTGTATTTTAATGTAAATGTTTAAGTTAAATTGTGGACTTTGTTTCCTTTGATTGAAACTGTACCTAACAGTTCGACTCATTTTACCTAACTGGTAGGTAATCGAAATCTCATTTTACCCAACTGTCAGGTAATCTTTATTATCTAGTTGTATTATTTCTTACTGAATTTAAACACGTGCCATCGGCATGGAAGGATGGCAGAGTGGCCTTCATACCCAAACCTGGGAGGGAGGGTTACACTGCTACAAAAGTTTGCCGACCAATCAGCCTAACGTCTTTTATCCTGAAGACGTTAAAGAGGCTGGTCGAGAGATACATTAGGGATGAGGTGCTTTTAGCCTCCCCGCCGTATAGAGGGCAGCATGTTATTCAGGCAGACTGCTCGGTAGAAACTGCGCTTAATGGTGTTGTGGCAAAATTGGAGCAGCAGTTAGAACAAAAGGGGTATGCTGTGGGCGCTTTCTTGGATATAGAGAGTGCTTTCAGCAATACTACTCCAGAAGTCATCTGTAGAGAGGCTCTGAGATGTGGCGTTGCGGACCAGCTTGTACGCTGGATAGGAAGCTTGCTACGTCGGAGAAGACTCGAAACCAGATAGTGTGAGGACCTAGTAAGGGGAATAGCTCCGCGGGGATGCCCACAGG
This sequence comes from Andricus grossulariae, assembly GCA_011634705.1. Lineage (NCBI taxonomy): Eukaryota > Metazoa > Arthropoda > Insecta > Hymenoptera > Cynipidae > Andricus > Andricus grossulariae. Next base: position 247,233,989 of record JAABKJ010075445.1, read on the forward strand.
GGGGTGTACTGTCGCCCCTCCTGTGGTGCATTGTTGTGGACGGCCTCCTTCCGAGGCGAAATAAAGAGGGGTATTATACTCAGGGATATACAGATGACTTTATAATCCTAGTCAGGGGCGTTCATCTGGAGACACTGATGGATCTCATGAGGTCGGCGCTGCGCATTGTAGAGCTCTGGTGCGATAGTTCAGGGCTCTCGATACATCCTGGAAAGACCAACCTGGTCATTTTCACGGAAAACTATAAAATTCCAAAAGTTGACGCTCCTGTATTCTGCGGTGGGAAGCTGCCGTTTTCAGATTCGGTTAGATATCTGGGAGTAATCCTAGATAGCAAACTGAACTGGGCAAAGCACCTGGAGACCCAAAGCTCTATGCGGAATATTTCCGCTGTACATATTGCCCTATGCGGTATTTTGTCGGGCTCTATACGGATTCTTATACGCTGTAATAAATTTGGATTATCTGGTTTTTTATCTTGCTCTATGTAGAATATTTCCGCGTCCAATATTGCCCTATCTATTACAGCAGCTTGAAACAGATAAATAAAGCAAAAAAAACTGCTTTATTTATAATAATTGCACTTGAATTATTTGTGAAATTACGCAATTAAACACGCGGGCACTTACAAATACAATCGCACGCACAACGCTATGAAAAATCGCCCCCGCTGGGGTTTCGAACCCTACATAAACAACCTAAACCTAAACCGCACGCTCTAGCTAATGACGCTAATATACCGCCTGGATTTTGTCGACAAAATCTCAGCCAAGCTTTGTCGCTGAAAAGCCAGGGCGAACGAAGAAATATTTTCTCGTTTCACACAATTGATATAAATAGGTGGTTTTAAAAATGTGTAATAAACATATTTGAATTTAATTAATTTAAATTTTAATAGCTAAATGTTTAATTTAAATATTCATTTAAATTGTGATTTCTGTTCAAATCGTGAAGCTCCAAAATTTAAAGGATTTATTACTTTCAGATGTATTATGAGTAAAAAATATTTAAACTTAAGTACAATTTTCCAACATAAAAAAATAATCTAATGATTATAGTTATACTAATATTATTTAGTAAAAATTTGGAAGTAAAGACAAAAGCAGCTATTACAAATAATTAATTGGAACATTTCGGTTAAAAAAATTGTTCCAGATAAAAAATACTTGAACCTGAAATTAATATTCAAACTTTAAACTTGAACTTGAACATCGACGAATTTGCGTCCGTATAAATAAGGGCGAAAATATCTAACGGCCCAGACTATAGCAAGAAGCTCCTTCTCAGTTGTACTGTAATTTATTTATGCATCATTTAAAGTTCTAGATCTAAAAGATTGGTAAATCTTTATTAATTTCTCCTTGACTGAATACAGCTCCCAATGCATAATTGAGTGCATCAGTAGTGAGTAAAAACGGTCTTGTAAAATCCGGATATTGTAATAACGGTTCTGAACAAATTTTATCTCTTAAAATTTCAAATGCTCTCTGTTGCAAATCAGTCCAATGAAAAGGAACATCTTTCTTCAATATTACAGTCAATGGTTTTGCCTCTTTAGCAAAATTTGGAATGAATCGCCGGTAATACCATATTAATCCCAAAAATTGCTTAATATTCTTTTGACTTTTAAGGATCGGAACATTTTTAACTGCTCCTATTTTCCTGGGGTCTGGCTTTACACCACATTTAGTAATGCTATGACCCAAAAACGTTATTTCTTTCTTTAAAGATTTACGTTTTTCCGGCTGTAATACTAAGCCAGCCGTTTTTAGACGTCTGAAAAGTGATTTCAACTTCCGTGCATGGTCTTTCAGGGAACTTGCATAAATGATAATATCATCCATATAAACAAAGAGTTCTATTCCCTGTAACCCGTTCAAGACACGATCCATCAACCTCTGAAAAGTGACTGGGGCATTTTTCAAACCAAATGCCATTTGAGTATATTCTAGATGAGCATAAGGGGTTGAAAAAGCGGAGTTTTTCTCTTGAATCAGGATCCATAGGGATCTGATGAAATCCCGAGGCAAGATCCAAGACTGAAAAATATTTAGCGCCTATATATATATATACATATATAATTACGAAAGGGTAAACATCCACCGCAGGGTCACACTCAGAGCAACTGTCATCCAAAAATGACACCGTCATCCAGTAGAACCTCAGTAAATCACACCTATGGCCACGGCTTACAACCGTGTGATGGGTGGCCATAAGGCACGACGAAATCACAACGACAGGCCAGCGAAACCCTCGTGAATCTTGAGGACACGAATTGAGCCAAGGATGACAGCTTTCTGCATCCATCTCGCAAGTCCCGTTGCACATTTTTGGCACGCGGGTATGACTTTAAGGTTACGAACCAGTGATAGTTTCGCAACTCCGAGAGCACTGATCACAAGGACAATTATTTTAACCTAAAATTTTGGGTACAGTCGTCGCAGCTCCGTTTTAAGTTCTTGACACCTCTGCTCCTTTTCCTTCTTCTTGGCAGTAATATTGTTGTCTTGGAGAACGATGTCAGGCCTCGAGTGTGCAATGGAGACTGCTGTCTGAAAATCGTACTTGCATAAAATTTGGCAATTCTCGTTTTGGACAATTGACTCCATCTCCCTCGGAGCGTTCGGCAGGGCAGGGTCGCGGACAACACCATAAGGGCGGAAAAGATAGTAATAAAGCACTCTTAGGGCCGCATTGTGTGTGTAGAAATACGTCGTTCCTGCGTGGGTGGGTCAACCCGATAGTATGTGTTCTAGGCACTCAACGTGTGTATGACACGCTCTGCACCTATCGCTTGGAATTCGAATTTACATGCAAGCTTTCATGCATATGCATGATCTTACGTGTTGTGACATCAAGGGTCTTAAGTTCGTTCTTCGTCCATTGAACCACCCCAAACGAGTAAAAATTTACAAACTTATATGGTCTTCAACATCTTCAAAAATAAGTTCTCAAGAAAAAACGGAATTTCCAATAACATCCAAATGTCGATTTTCAACTAAAATGATGAATCTTAAAGAAGTATTCTAACAAGAGTTAAACATTAATAAAACAAATAGTTTGATTTTCAACCACAGATATGATTTCCTATCCAATAAGAGTAATTTTCTGCCAAAATACGGATTATTATAAAAATACATAAATTTCGAATTAAATTTATGAATTTTTAACTAAATAAACAGTTTTTTTATCAAACATGGAATATTGAAATTTGCAGTATAACAAATTACTTTAAGCAATGAATTTTTGACTGGTTTAATTCAATAAAACAGACGAATTTGTAACATAATAGTTGAATCTTGAACCAAATGGAAGAGTTTTAAAAATAAAAGATTAATATTCTACCCAAAAAGGCAAAGTTTCAACCAAAAAGTTAAATTTTCAATTGACTATACTTGAATTTTAAACAAAATTCTTGAATTCGTAAGCCAAACAGGAGAATATTTATAGAACAGTCGCATTTTCAACCCGAAAATGTGAATTTTCGACAAATATGTAAATCACAAAAAAATAGTTCGATTTGCACTACAATGACGAATTTTATAATTCAACTTTTGGCTTGAACATTCGACTATTTGCTTTTCGGTTGAACTTGAATTGTTTGGTTGGGAAATTTGACATTTTCTTGGAACGTTCATCTTTGTAGGTTGAAAAATGATCTGTTTAACATAAAAATGTAACTATTTTCTTTCAATTCCAATTATTTTCCTGAAAATTGAACTATTTTCTTAAAGAGTCATCTTTGTAAAGTATTGCCACGTTCATTTTTTATTAACTTCATAGATTCTTATATCACAACATTTATATTGAAGTATATTTTGTTTTATAATGTGTCACTAAATTTTGTGTTTGTTTAATAATAACACTTACTTAAAAAATAGCATAAAATTTTAAACATATTGCCAGTTGCTTTAAATTTGAGGTTAGGAAATGTTCATTGTAATAAAAAAATCTCCTTGACTTTTTTAAATAAATGTAGACAATATTTCATTTAATCTTTGAGAATGTTTAACTTGCAGCAGTGCATATATTTTTAGTTTTGCAAATATTTTCTACATTTATTAGAAAAAATCAACCTCAAATTTAAAACATCGGTCAATTTGTTTAAAATTGTATACTACCTTTCAACTAACTTTCATACAAATGTTTTGATATAAGAATGCATGCAGTTAATGAAAAATGAAAATGCTAATACTAACCTCTCCAGGCACTTGAAAATTGTCATCTATCTTCTTGCACTCTGCTTTTTAAACGAATCCGGCTCAGTAAAACTCAAAAGCCTCTAAGATTTAATAAGCTTCTAATTGTTTGTAAAAGTGTAATAATTATGGATTATCGTAAAATACGATACAAGATCGAACTCACTCACTACGGGTACATCAGTAATACTAGTGGAAAATTCGTCACTTTTCAGAGCGTAGGGATCTAAATTGTCAATTGCACTTAATTTATTACCATAACGCACCTTTACTTCACCAGATAAACTCGAAAAGTATTCACTAGACATTTTTCATTTGCTTGAAGCTCGGTTCCTCTAGGTTCTCGCACTTCGTGTACTCGCTATTACGCGCTTCGCCGGCAAATACTCTCTTATATAGAGTCAATAAAGTGATTATCTAAAATTAAGTTTTGAATAATTGAATATACATTCAAAGTATTTCTTATTTAAACGATAATTGTAGATAACTGTACACATTAATTATATTTGTGTTCTTCTTTGATTATAGTTTGTATAGTAGTAATTTTTGAAGGTTGATTACAACTATATTCAACTGAATTTATGAAAGAATAATTTTTCACAAAATTATGTGTAAAAGAAAGTTATAGAAAGATAATTTTGTGAGTGAGTAATTACAATTTCCAAAATTGATTGTAACTTTGTCTTGAAGTTAATTTTATTTGATAAGCAAAATAGAATTTGATGATTTTGGGAAACAAGGTTAATTTTTGGTTAGGAAAAAGGATTCAAATTGTATCAGTGGAGAATTAAAAATTGAAAATAGAAACATGGAGGGATTTCTTATGATAAAGTAAAAGCGTAAAGATCTAAAAGATATGAGTGTAACTTCTAGCGCTTTGTAATTTTTAAGAAGGATCTTCGCGCTACTTTTTTTATAATCATGAGTCTAATTCATTGACTCCTTTATTCTAGAAAACTGACTTGGCCATTATGAAAAAGATTAAGCTTAATTTCTACTTTGCTTACTGGGTTTCTGTTAGTTTGTGTTTGAGTTTTGTTCTTTTGTTTTACAGTACTTGTATTTTTTGTAATTTATATGATGATACAACTTTTGATTGAGAATTTTACCATAAAATGTTCTGCTCATTCTTATTTTCTATATCATTTAAATGACATTGTATCCATAATAGAATTAATAGCTGTACAAAACATAATATACTTGAATTTGCTTATGAAAATATCAAATAAAGCACAGCAACCGCAATCCTCCCGAATTAGTTTATTTTTACTGGGATCGTAAACTTCAATTATCTTATTTGAAAAATTCGAGTCTGGGCTGGGGGGGCAAGCCGCCGTACCCCCCCCTGGATCCGCGCCTGGGGCCCGGGGAGAATGTCCCCGTAACCCCCTCCCCCTGTCTATTACGCATTTCAATCTTTTTCAATCTCTTTCTCTAGATTTCCCTAAGTTAGGGAATTTTTATTGAAAAAATTAATTTGATTTCCACGTACTAGAAAAGCAACGTGACGCACATTTAGACTGACAAAGACTTAGAGACAGAGGTTGATAGATGTAGTATAGGATGAGATAGAGAAGAGGAGATTGAAAAAGATGGACGGGAATTTAGATTAACAGAGATAGAAAAAGTTTGACATGAATAGATAAAGGATAGTATGAGATAGAAAAGAGGGGATGGAAAAAGATTGACGTGAATTTAGATTAAAAAAGATAGACGTTGGTAGATGTAGGATACGAGGAGATAGGGAAGAGGTGATGAAAAAGTCAGTCCGCTGCGCGGGCACATTCTCATCGCGCGCCACGCGTGCGGCCTGCTTTGCTCGCAAGTTAGAGCGCGACTGTTGGTTCGCGCGCTTCGCGCTCGATTACGTATCCTCGCGCTACGCGCTCAGTCTTTGTATTTCTCCCAGATTTGTGCGCAGGCCTTTTAAAATTAAAGAAGAAAGCATCAACAACTGTAATTTGGTGATTGTGAATTCTCTTTGGTTAAAGCTCCTTCGGCTTTAAAGAACACATTCTCATCACGTGTCTCGTGCTCCGCACTCGATTTTATCGAAAATGCGAACTTTTCTACATTATTTTCAAGGCCTGTCTGCAACCAGAGACCAAATCCCACTCATTCTGATGTTCCTCAGTCAGCCAACTGTTAATTTCTTCAGTGAGTGGCCTACTGGAAATACCTACAACTGGCTCGGGTCCCGTGAAATTGGTTGTTGCTGCTAGTTTGGCTAGCCTATCCGATATCTCATTACCCTCGATACCGCTGTGTCCAGGGATCCATAGCAGAGTAACTCGGTTTTCCGTCGCTAGCATATTTAGTGCCGCAAAGCACTCCCATACTAATAGCGACGTGGTCGTTGTTCCATTCAAGGCCAGTATAGCAGCCCTTCTGTCTGAGCAGATACGGATGTTTCTTTTGTTGTCATACTCCTTTGCCATGTAGGCGCACTGGAGTATGGCCATAATCTCAGATTGTAAAACTGTGGCATAGGACCCCAACTCAATTGTGAAGCCCATTCCATTCCTTCTACGATATACACCGGTTCCTGCATTCTCCTCGTTCCTGGAGCTATCTGTAAACCAGTTGTCTCCATCACTGGGCAGGTGTGCGTCGCCGTTAACCCGTTCCTCCTTCGTGGATAGGCTAACTCGATACTTCTTGTCGAAGAGAGAGCGAGGGGTCATTTTTTCCCTGGGCATGTTCAGGGTCGGCCTCCTCGCGATGTAGACTGGGATCTTCACTGCTGTCGAGATCCTTCTGTCCTTTACCAAATTTAGTCTCCAGGCCATCTTGGCAGCCACGTCCTTGATGGGGAGATGAAGGGGCGTCAACCCTATTAGTGCTCCCAGTACTATCGTGGGTGACGACTTCGAGGCACCAGTGATGCCTCTTAAAATCAGTCCCCTGATCCTTTCCAGTCGAGACTTCACGGTACGAGTAATTGTCCTTGTGATAGGTGCTCTCGGAGGTGCGAAACTATCACTGGTTCGTAACCTTAAAGCCATTATCGCGTGCCAAAAATATGCCACGTCACTTGCGAGATGGATGCAGAAAGCTGTCATTCTTGTGTCGCTTCGTGTCCTCAAAACACACAAAAGTTTCGCCGACCTGTCGTTGTGATTTCGTCGCTATAGATAACCACTGCCTAAAATCGCGGCACCACTGCTTACAATGGCGGCATCCGGCTAGGTTGCCACAGTCCACACTGTCTCAGGACCCTCTGTACTGTGCTTTCGTTGGCTTACTTAGAGGAATTTTGCCATTGGCCGTATTTGGTATAATTAATTCGATTTTGAATAGCGCGCCAATTACGACCAATGTCAGAATTCCTTAAACGGCAAGCCAATACAAGCGCAATGCCAAAGATATTATAAACCTAGATTCGGTGCGGGGTTAGTTACTCGCCATAAATATAGACGGCGCGTCGGGCGAAAAAAGTCAGGTCCACTCTAGCCACCACCATTCCCCGATAGCGCAAATGGATATAGTTTGCCAACAGCCACTTGGAGCGCTGTAAGCAACTCTCATCATACATCTCGAGGCGCACTGATGGTAACTTAGCTCGGACAAGACCCATTCAAATTGAAAATAAATTTAATAAATTAACAATGAAAATATTTTTACATTCATAAGCAACGAAGAATATCCACGCTTTACAAAAAATGGTTATTTTGATAAATACCAAAGGTAAAAGTCGATGAATAGTTTATATTACTGTTTCATATATTTTCTTAGAAAATATATTCTAACAATTCTAAATTTAATTCTTATAATCTGATTAAACATTGAGTGTAATATATTATTAACAGGAGCTATTTGAGCAATAGAAGCTGCATTTTCCTTTGTTTTTTTTTATGCATGTAATGCTATCTTGAGATTCAGCACAGTATGTGGTAAATCAATGTACTCATCTCTGTTACCAGGAACGACAAATTCTATGGGCGAATCGTCAGTGAGTGATGAAATAGGTTTGTAGTGAACCCATTGAAAACCTTCTATCGACGTTTGAGTTGGTGGTAGAGAAAATAGATCAACCTCTGATTTCAAGCATTCACACGAATGTGAGTGTAAGAAAGACATTTTTCCAGGAATTACTATTATTTATTTCCGAAAATGTCTAAAATGCTCTTTTTCATTGATTTTGTACGTCTTTTTACAGTCGCTTTACGCTTACCCTTCTTTCCCTTCGTCTTCTTCTTCTTTTTGCCTTTTGATAATCTCTTTACTTTGTTTGTCTTCCTCTTCTTCTTCCGCTACTTTTTCTTTCTCGAGTTGCTGTGAAATTTTTCCACGATACGCTCACCATATATACGTCCAATACGTTCACCAATTGACTGAAGTCTCTGCCTCTTGAGCAGCGATTTATACCCTGAACCTCTCATAAGGTGTTGTACCTTCTCCATAGCACTTTTCCTTATATTCTGTCCAGATTCTTCAAGACGTGTTTTCACGGCATTTTTTAGTGAAATATTGTGTTCGAGGTCGTCAATGACATTCATGCCCGTGCGTAGTGCTTCTTTACCGACTACACTTGCACCACGTGTCAAAAACGGCAGAACACGACGAAAGAGTCCACCGAGAAAACTGCCAATTCCGTGTCCTCTTTGGTAGGGAGATCCAAAATTCAACTATTCCAGTTGAAGGTTCACCATTTTAGTTTAAAATTCATCACTATGGTTGAACATTTAACTATTTTCATGAAAATTCGTTATTGTCTCGTTGTAAAATTGATTTTTTAAACTGGATATTTGAATATTCCATTTTTGGTCAAAAATGTACCTAGTTGGTTGAAAATTTACCTTTTTTATTTACAAATTCAAATATTTGGTTTGAAAATTCGTCTTTTTGGGTAGAAAATTAATGATTTTGGTTGAAAATTTAATTATTTCATTGAAAACTAAACGTAAATTACCTTAAAATTCGATAACTCAGTCAATTTCAACTAATTATAATAAAAAAAATTTATTACACGCGAGATTGAACTCACTTTGATTATATCAACAGAAAAAAATGATTGGATTGGAATTTTTGGGATATTTGAACACTCTACCATAAAAGAAACGCTAGACACCCTAATTAAAGCATTTGCCGAAAAATAATATTAAAAAAATTACACGTATGTAGTAAAAGTTTAACTACTATTATTCATTAAATTATTGTCGTCCTAGAGACCGTTTCTCATGAGTTTATATGATATATTCGTGTTAGATATAATAATAATAATAGAATTATTTAACTAAGCAACCGGATAAAGCATAGTTTGTCATTTCGATATATCTGGGGGAGTTGAGGGGGGTTGTTTAAGCAGATAGACATAAAAAAATCATGGAAAATATTAAGTTATGGAAAGCCAAATGGCTAGCCCGCTGCCTGGTGGTGCTCAGTATACTCACGAGGCTATCGTTGGCGGCGCCTCATGCTTTATTGTAAAATGCATATTTCCGCCAATTTTCAATGAATCGATGAGACATAATTTGATATGCAAAAACAGTGCACATTGACAATATATTTTTTGGAGCACGAGATGCTAAGGACACGGCATGGTATCACACTGTATTGTAAGATTTTAAACATTGAAGTGAATTCAGAAACCAATATCCCACTTCTCGTTACATTCTGCATCAACAATGAAAGCTGAAATTTTTTGCGCGTTTTCAATTGGAAACGACACGTTGACAACACATTGATAGCTGAACGTCCAGTTACGCCTTTATCCTAAATCCCTTGGAAACATTAAATTTGTCGTTGAAAATTCGTATGCAGTTCACTCTCCACGAATGTTCGGAATATCGAAAAGCAGTGTAAAATTATGAAAAACATGTTCAAGTTCAATAAACAGCAAATGTGACACTGAACGGCTCAATGACATTCACTCACTCCAAAAATGCTCTGGACTCTAGAGTCCAGACCACGGTACTTCCGATCTCAACTCTCACTGCATGCATGGCGTCGACAACCGGATTGGTTATAAGGTTGGCGCGCTTATTTGAAATGATCAAATGTGAAAAGCAATTGTGTACAGCAAATAATAAAAGTAAAGTTATTGAAAATAATTCTTTGCTCACAAGGAAGACTTATAAAGTGAAATTTAATTATTTATTAGATTTTCTCTTTAAAAATAAATGATCGATTTTAATTTTGAAGAAAGGAATATCTTTTCTATCCTAAATGATTATGTACAATCATTCCTAATATTTTTATGTACTTTAGATTTATTATTAGTTGTGAACATTTGACTTAGACATTCAATCATTTTAAATAAACACGCCAGCGGTAACTAATCAGGTCGGCCCTCCGCGATGGGTCATTCTATATACCCATCCACACATTACTACTATCCAACCGAGCAATTCACGCCTACCCCGAAAGGGAAACGGCTTAATGATGTAATAATAATAATAATAACACTCAGGACTCATAGACATCGGAAGGTAGGGGACTAGGCACGTGCTCCCTAAGTATGGCGAGCCGATTGACTATAAGTTACAAGGGGGAGTCCACCATCTTACCATGCCAATTTTGGCGGGAATTTCAAACGAGAAACATGACGAAGCAGTTTAATTGAGTATTGTACAATAATAAATGAGTAATGAATATACACATAAATATATATATACACACACACACACACACATATATATGTATATATAATTAACAGGGACCCGACCGAAAGTTCCGTTCCATTTCGTTATTGATAGAAAAAAATTATTTTTCACTAAACCTTCAACTGCTATTTCTAGACTTGGACGAAATTAGATAATATCTGAAATTACATTAATGATTTAATCAAAATTATTTTGTTTAATTGTCAGTAACAAAATGTAACGAAAGTTTCGGTCGGGTCCCTGTTAATTAATTAATTCTGTAACACCTGTCAACACTTCATATTATTCTTGATATAAAATACTTGATATTTTAATTAATATATATATTAATTAAAATATCAAATATTTTATATCAAAAATAATATGAAGTGTTCATAAAAATAAAAAATAAAGTAGGAAAATTAGTCAGTAATAAATAATATAGAACTGTTAAAGGATAAAGAAAAATAACTTTTTTCCGGAATATAATTCTTTTAATATTGAACTATTTGGTTGAAAATTCGTTTTTGGTTAAAAAGTATTTTTTCAACTGAAAATTGAATTCTGTCATGGGTCAGAGCAGAGTAGATCCGACCTACTGGCCTGGGATCCCAAGTAGATACAGGATCTACGTTTGGAGACCCCTGGCATAGGGTGTAAGTGCAAAATTTCGGAAATTCATTTTATTGGCTTAAACTAATTGTTTTGACTTAACTCATGTCCCCGTTGAAAATCATGGTCCAGTTTGGTTAAGAGGTGGGCAAAATATAAAATTGAAGTGAATAAGGGCGTAAGTGCCATGAACCGTATAGTGTGATAGTGTAGACTAGTGTACGCCCTCTCCCTCTCCTTAATGTATAAAGAAAAATGTTCTGAACAAAATAACTATTGGTAAAAAAATAATAAATAAATAATAAGTCTTTGTTATTATTAATCTCTTTTTATTAATAATTAGAAGGTATACAAGTTTTAAAAAACCGTGAATTTCTCAATGTCACCCTAGGAATCGATTTTTAGTAATTTTTTTCTCCAAAGTGGTTGTTTCTCTCGGCCTGCTCTTTTCAGCATTTAATGTAGTCGGATAAGGACTAAAAATAGTATTTTTTTTATTTGTGATAAAATATGCTGAATTTACACGCTTTTTTGTATCTCATGTCCGTTCTTTTTGGAGGCACACCGATCCCTTCAAAAAGGTTTTCTAAGAAGTGGTTGCTCATTTTAAGATGTTCTTTTCACGATTCATGAAATCCAAACATTTTCGGAAATTTTTTGTAATATATGTTAATTTATCGGTAATTTATGGTAACTTATTACTTGGATCACGTACGTTGCTTAAGTGCATGTGATACTTAAAAAATTATCGATTTTAGCAGTGTTAGGTTCCCCCGGCTTTTTTCCTACAATAATAAAGATTTCCATAGAATAAATTATCGATCCGTTCGTTCAAAATGTCGAGAGTAAGAAACTTTTCCAATTTTATGAAAGTGAATAAAATAAGACCAACGTCATATTGCAAAAAACCTTCCAGAATGTCGTACATTGGGTCAACTGTGCAAAGTTCAAGGGTCGATGCAGATTTCAGACCGGTTAATGCTGAAATTCCGGCGACTCCTGTATTGGAAGGTGCACATTGGGCTGAATGATGAACGTGTAATTCTTCGTTTCACTTAACGCATTTAGAAATATTCAATGTGTCGCCAATGTCGTTGAAATAGAACAAACAAATTCTACAGGGATAGTTGGATGAGAAATATTGTTGGAACCCTAGAATAGTGTTTGCTGCAAGGTTGTCACCAATCACGCCAGCAATTGAAAAATGAATCGCAACTGAATCACAAGGCGTCGTGATATTGACTCCTTTATCTTCTAGAAAATGTTGCTCTTCCACAGCCTTTGCAAATAACTTATACATTGGAACTTTTTTTGCATCATCAGTTTTGTACAGAGTTATTGGAAAAATGTGCTTCGTTTTTGCTTGTAGTTGTGGAGGCAGACATGGAATCACGACATATACAGCACCAATTTTGGACACTCCTCGATGAGTGCCTAACGGATTATTGATATCAAAGTCGTCGTTGTAAAGAAATAACGGCAGCACTATTTTATTCTCGAACAAGACTTCTTTTTCTTCCAAAATGATCCTTGGACCATATTTGAAAGCAGGAGTTCATCTTTTTCGAGTTTTTTTAACGTAGCTCATAATGCTATCGTAAAAACCTGGGAATTCGAAAAATTCTTTGAAAATTCTTCTCAGAGGAAATCAATTGCTCAGTTTATGGTGCTGCGAGAGCTTTGGCTGATTCAAATCGAAGGCTCAAACCGACGATGGATCAGAAGTTTCTCGCTGACGCGTCTCGCCTCTTTAGTGACCACCCTGTTTCTGTCTGAGGAGGAATGTCCATCAATCACTGCCGAAGAGGTGAAAAAAGCACTTAGAGGAACGAAGAACTTCTCCGGTGCTGGACCAGATTGTATCAAAAACTTCTGGTGGAAAAAGTTGACTTCTACACAACAACATTTGGCCCGCATATTCACCTCATATTCAAAGTCGGAGGCGCCCATTCCGCAGTGGCTAGTGTTAGGACGTACTATACGCCAACCGAAAAAAGGCAACTTATCCAACCCAGAGAATTACAGGCCAATAACTTGTTTGAACACATTGTATCAGATCTTTACAGCTGTCCTTAACAACAGGATTGTTCGACGAATTGAGCCTGTGTGGCGTGACATGTGCGAAAACGTGGCTCGAAAAAAGGTGTAGTGGGCTGTCGACAGAACCTGGTAATTGACAGGTGTGTCGGTAGAGACGCTGCAGCCCATCAACGCGTCCTGTCAATGGCCTGGATTGACTACCGGAAAGCTTTACATCAACCTCTCATAGACTTATCATCTGTCTGTTGAAAAGCTTGAAGGTACATCCACACATGCATGGAGAGATTGATGCCTCTTTGTAAAATTAGATTTACTATCTCATCTGGAAATTATCGTATGACAACGAACAACGCCACCTTCCAGAGAGGCCTCTTTTAGGGCGATACCATGAGGCCTTTGCTTTTTTGCATCACACTTCTGCCTCTATCTCTCGCACTACGAAATTCTTCTGGATTTGGGAGATTTCACAAATTTCAATGGATATTAACTAACAGATTCAAAAATTTGCAATCTTGCAATCTAGTGTACATTGAAAATCCGAGAAATCAACCCTTTTTAAAGATCATTGAATTCTCTAAATGTCTCTAAATTCATTTTAAATCTCTTAAATTCGTTAACACTTTTTTTAATTCCTTTAAAATCTTTAGAATTCAGATTGAATTATTGTAAATTCCCTAAAGTCTTTTGAATTCTGTAAAATTCTTTCGATTTTTCGGAATTCATTTGTAATCTTACGAATTCTTTTAAAGAATTTTTAATCCTCTTGACAAATTTAAGATATAATTTTGCAATACTTGAGAAAGAATTCTGAGCATTCTAGAAGAATTAAAAAAGTTTCAAAAATTTCAAAAGATTTCAATTAAATTCAAAGACTTCTACATAATTCTGCAGAATTAAAAAGAACGAGTGCATGCTAATTCGGTAGTAGTTCACTGCCGACCAAAGATGACGAATTTGGAAATAGTTGAAAAGAATTTCATGCTTTCACAAGAATTCAGATAATTCAAAGGTGATTGAATTCTGCATAATTCAGGGGTGTTCACTAATTATTTGCAATAATGTACGAATTATCTAGGCTCACTGAAATTATTTGTACGACGGTCACCAAATTTCGGAGAACCTAGCCTACATTTCCATTTTTCCATGCACCAGATATTTAGTTTTTATGTAAATATATGTTACAGGCAAAGTATATAATCCAAGCATTATATATAATCCCTGAGAAATGTACATAATGCCTGCCATTTCAGACAAAGTATGTAATGGAATACTTATTCACATAACATAGGCATTCTATATCACCTTACGTAAACTTACTATGTCCCACGCCGATCGAATAATTTCCATCATCGGACGTAGTAATATTACAGTCGACCGCAATTGTAACAATCTTCGTTCTATTTTAACATTGTTACCTAAAGTGAAATCACACTAGATTGCAAATAAGCACTGCAGTATCGTAAATTAATCAGGTTATATATGATAATTTGAAAATACACTGCATGTGTAATTACTAGCTGACTATGAATATCACCAAAGTTTTTTTTAAAGTGTAGGTTTTAACTATTGATTCGAAATTTTATATAATTCGAAATGAATATAAAAATTCATACATATAGCAAAAAATATGTTTGTATTAAATTAAAAAAAAAAACAAATACGGGTTCCTAACTGTTGAATAGTCTCAATCGTTTCTTTTGAAAAAGTTTCTTAACTGAGGGAATTATGATGAGGTAACAGTTCACTGAAGTCACCCAATTTTGAGCAACAAAAAAACAGCATTTATTGATGCAAGGTTCTAAAATCTTCTGACTCAACAGTTTTTTACAAAGCGTCACACTAACTTGACGACTAACGTTGATTATAAGTTTCGTTGTAACAAGTGACACGCGACAGAGATGTAACTCGGTGCCCGGTCTTTGACTTACTGACTAAACGAGCTCGTTGCGCAAGCATACACGAATCTCCTGTTATTCATCATGTTCGCAAATGCATAAAATCTTCAAAGTAAAATTCTATTGCTCTCTTTGCACACTCTGAACATACCGCCCGCTTTGTGATGCATTCAACACAATAATAATGCGTAAACTAATCAGAGTTCTTAACTAGTAAAGGGAACATTAGACCGCCCTTTTTTTCAAATCGAACGCTCCAAGGGAGATAGAGTCAATTGTCCAAAACGAGAAGTGCCAAATTTTCTGAAACTACGATTTTCGGACAACCGTCTCCGTTGCACACTCGAGGCCTGACATTGTTCTCCAAGAATTTAAGATAGATTCATAATGTGAGTTTAAAATTCGTTCCTTTAACTGAAAATTTAACTATTTTATTGAAAATTCAACTGACTGGTTGAAAATTTAACTGTTTGGTTGAAAATTGATCTATTTTGTTGAAAAATTTCCTTTTTTGGTAGAAAATAAATTTTTGGGGTGGAAAGTGTTAAAAATGTTTGTTTTCAAATCCATGTTTGTTGGTAAAATCCACCTGTTGTTTATTATAAATTAAATTCTTTTCTGTTGAAATATCAACTATTAAACTTTTAGTTAAACATTCGACTCTTTGGTTGAAAGTTGAACTACTTCTTTCTTGAAAGTTAATTTTCTGGTTGAGGATTCATAATTTTAGTTGAACATTCGTTTTTTTTTATGGATAAAAATGAAACTACCATGTAGAAAATTTGTCTTTTTGGCTTGAAAATTGAACAATTTCATACAAAATCAAACTGCCTGTAGAAAATTCGTCTTTTAAATTAATAATTAATTCTCACACGGAAAGAAATTTAGGGCAACTGCGGTACTTATAAGTACCAATTCTGAGCTAAACACACAAGCGCCAGAGCGCCCTGTGTTCAAGACGTCTACTCTCTTATTTTGAGAACGCTGCGATTCGACAGAGAGACGAACGGCGCGCCGTTGATACACGCTCGCGGCTTCTCGTTTTAGTTATAAGTGTTTATGAATAAGAGCAATTGTTAATGATGGAGACCTTGGTAGGAGTACTATCGACAATATCTACGTTCTGCAGCACGTGGTGGATAGAGAATTAGCAAAGAAGGGGGCGAGAGTTTACGCATTTTTCGTGGATCTGAAAAGTGGGTTTCCTTCGGTGTATAGGGGAAGAATGGATAGAGGGTTAAGGCAAGGGTGTCCGCTTAGCCCAATGCTTTCTGCGTTTTTAATTGCGGATATGGAAAGTAAGTTGATGACCGGGGTGGTAGGATGAGTCAGGATGGGAGGGGTTAGAATTTGGTCACTAGCGTATGCAGATGACATAGTGTTGCTGACTAGAATTGAGGAGGCGTTAGAGGAGATGATGGAGAAATTGAGAAAATACTTGGATAAGAGCAGGTTAGAGCTGAATGCGGAAAAGTCCAAGGTGATGGTGTTCAGAAAAGGAGGTGGGAGGGATAATAGAGAGGAGTGGAAGTGGAAGGGAGTGGTGGTGCAGGAGCTGGAAGAGTTTGTGTGTCTGGGCTTTGTGTTTTGGAGCAATGGGGGAGTAAATGATCACATAAAAGAGAGAGTCAGGAGGGTAAATGTGGTGATGAGGCAGGTGTGGGGGTTGGAAAAGAAGTTATTTACAGATGATTTTGAAAGGAGAATGAAATTGTTTGACTCACTAGTGATGAGTGTGGTATTGTATGAAGTAGAGGTATGTGGGTGAAAGGAAAGTGAAGAGGTAAACAGGACACAGGAGAGGTATAAAAGTGGACATTGGAGTTGGAAAGGAACACGCCTAATTATATTGTCAGGAGGTATACGGGGAGAACGAGTGTAGGAATTCTAGCGGGGAGTCGGGCGTGTAAATATGAGGAGAAATTTTTGGAAGAGGGGTTATAAAATTCAGTGAAAACCATTAAATTAATCCCTTTCTTTCTTAATTAATTAATTAATTCCATTCAAAGTACTAACATCAATTCTCAAATATAAATTGGTATAAACTAGTCATCTGGCAATGTTGGCTCCAACATTTTCTATTTTCTTTCCGATTTTCAGGTTACACTGTTACAAATAATCAAAATTTAGCATTTTAAATTGTGTTTCTTTCCCAAATTCTGGGAGACCCGACCTTCCTTAGTAAATCTAGAAAATAACGAAAATTATAATAACGTGATAAACGAAAAAGTTAAATGCAATTTACGTTCTGCTACCTTCGACAAGATTTTCAACCTGAAAAGACTTTTGAAGGAAGTGCACTTTTTTGGAAGAAAATGAAAGAGAAGGAAAATCAGAAAGGGTATTCTCCTGTCCTTTTTGCACGAAAACTTTCAGTACTGTTGGGAACGTCAATAAGCACGTAAGATTATTTTACGGGAATAAATCTGATGAAGAACAGTGTTCTTCGTCAAATCTATAGAAGTTTCCTAAAAATTAAAGAAAATCATAAAATTAAGAAAAAATCCTAGTCTTTATATTTAAATCAAGAGCACAATTAAATTTTTTATAATTTCTGAGTATCCATACAAACAATTGACTCGTGCAATGTGATTTTTTGGAGCCAAAAGTCTAACATTCTTAGCTTTCATTTTTTTATACGGTACAACTTCCGATTCCTTTATATTCCATTGTATATGTAATTGAATCTGAAGTTATACCTTATAACAAAATGAAGGTTAACGACAAATCTCTGACATTTGGCTCCCAATAATTAATATTGCACATGTGAATATTTTGTATGGTAGCATTCATTACAACAGATGCTAAATTTGAATTTGCAGACAATGGTCGGTTATAAAAACGCTCAAAAACCTGAGATTTTTGGATCTAACTAGTTGCTTTTCCAATATTTTCAACATTGATGCCGTTTCTAAGAACATTTGAGGTTGAGGCGTGTCTTGTACTATGAGCTGTGAATACAAGCGTATCCACACCTCCCACTTCCAGTTTCTCCTTAATGCAACGGATAATCGCTTGCGACGTTCCTGAACGATGAGGTTTCTTAAAAGTAGCAAGATTTTTTTTCAGCTATTGGGCAAATATTTGTCGTAGCCGTTAAGTAATATTCTCAGGTAGTCACAACACACAGCAACGGGCTTTCTTTAAAAAACAGTATTTGAAGAACGGGTTGAGAGCGATTTATTCTTGAAGTTTTTATTCTCTCTGGTATGGTAATCTGGATAATTTCTTGGACTTTTCTATGTTATCTGAACTGATTTTGCTTAAAGTTTGAACCCGTTGAACGGTAGCCAACGCTAGCAAGGTAACAAGTTTTCTCGTTATTTTTTTAAAACAAAGCTTTTCATTATGTCACAGAGAAGTTAAAAATGCAAAGACAGAGGTTGGTGTTCAGACATAATTTTATTTGGCTTTTTGAGGTTTGAGAAGTGCAATGCCTTCAAAGAATCTTTTTAAACATGGATTGTTGCCCATTGCGGTTGAAACGATGAACGATATCGCGAATTAATAAGTATTTAAGGTTCTGTATGAATTAACATATTTGAATTGCGTGAGTAAGAATTGAATTATTTTAGAGACTGCAGCTTCAGAAGGTTAGAGATGCGAAAACCATCGGAGATGCTTCCTGTTCTAGAAAATGTTTCGTCTGATTCACGCGGCCTTTTTCCAATCGGTCACATCCGATACATCAATTTTTGTAACCAATCGGTCGCAATCGACAATGACCTTTCAAGAATGCAGATTCAAATAATTTTTACTGCCGGTTTAAATGCATCCAGTCGATTTTTGTTTCCTGGGCTATTATTTTATTTTTCAAACTTGTTCTCGGGTTAAAAGGAATCCCGTCTTCCATCATAGCCACAGACTAAGTCACGTGACTTATGAGATACGGATATAATTAGTTAAATTAACACGATGTATGAAATCATTCGCGATGATATTTTAGGTACAAAATTAAGAGCATGGTGTAGTTTGCAGGTCGTCTTTTACCGCTCTTATGCTTACACAGCGGCCGTGAGTGTTGGAGGTTACAACAGTTGCCTCTGGATGCTTTCTTGGGGCTACCATGTATCACTCTATAGGTTTTTATTCGCTTGCTTCCTTATGGTCCAGAAAGTCTCTTACAATGCGACAGGTGTTTAATAAAACCGCCTTCTGAGCTGCTGCCAGTAACCTCTTAACTCTTAAATATTCAAGATGTTCAGTGCATCTTGCGTGCACATTGCCTGTAGCCGAAATCACAATAAAATGAATAGATGCATATTTCACATTCCTCCATATTGTCTTTACTTAATGCCTTAGCTCGCTATACTTGTGGATCTTGCTTGTATAGGTTGCCTGTAAATTTCGGTTAAGTGGACAAGCAATGTCGATGATGTAGACTCTTCCACCTTTCTTTTCTCGCATTACGATGTCCGGTCGATTGGCTCGGATGTAATGATCCGTCTGGATAGTAACATCCCAATATAAGATATTCTCTTAAAATTAGAAGTGCGATGATAAGAAGGTCAACTTTAAATGTAATTGTGACGACCTTGGTGTACCTATTCATGCACCACGTTGTTAAAAGCATAGTCTACATGGAGTCCCTCAAAATTAGAAGTTCGATGATAAGAAGATCAACTACAAATGTAGTTGTGACGACGTTCGTGTACCTAGTCATGCACAAGGTTGTTAAAAGCATGGTCTTCATGGAGTCCCTGAACATTTGATGTTCGATGGTGAGAAGATCAAATTTAAATGTAGTTCCGACGACCTCGGTCTACATGGTCATGCACCGTATTCCTAAAAGCATCGTCTACAGAAACTCTCTCAAAATTTGAAGTTCGATGATGAAATGATCAACCTTAATTGTAGTTGCGACGTCCCCGGAGTACCTGATCGTGCATCAGGTCGTTAGAAATATCGTCCACAGGAACTCTCCCAAAATTATAAGTTCGACGATGACAATATCAACTTCAAATATAATTACTAAGACCCTGTTGTACGTGGTCATGCACCAGGTTCCTTAATGCATCGTCTGCAGGAACTCTCTCAAAATTAGAAGTTCGATGCTGAGAAGATCAACTTCAAATATAATTGCGACGACCTTGTTCTTGGTGGTCATGCACCAAGTTATTAAAAGCACAGTTCACAGGAACTCCTTCAAGATTTGAAGTTCGATGATGAGGAGATCAACTTCACATATAATTGCGACGACCCCGTTGTACGTCGACATGCACCTTAAAGCATTCCTTAAAACATCGTCTGCAGGAACTCTTTCAAAATTAGAAGTTCGATGCTGAGAAGATCAACTTTAAATATAATTACGACGAGCCTATATATATATATATTCTTATTCGGGAAAATTAAAAATCCATCATGGCCACTGAAGATATAGCCGCCCTGCGGGACGTTATCGAGGAAATACGAACCTCACATGAACACGCGTTAGAGCAGTCACGAAATCAAAATGCACCACGCGTCGACTCGTACCGCGTTCCCAAACTTCCTAAATTTTTCACTTCTGACCCAAGCCTATGGTTCATGCAAATCGAATCATCTTTCAATTCTGTGGGTATATCTGTCGACGGAACCAAAGCCGATCACGTGATCACCCAAATTGACCCCGAGATCATGGTCTCTATTCGAGACATCTTGCAGGTCCAACCAAGACCGAATGACTTTTACGGCCAAATAAAAAAGAGGATAATCAGTACCTAGTTGATGTCCTCTGAATCTCGGTTACGTCAGCTTCTAAAGGGCCAAATATTAAGCTCCGGAAAACCCTCTTTAATCCTCGCGCGTCTCCGAGCCCTCAACGATTACGGTTGTGGCGACGAAGTCATGCAATCAACATTTATGGAGCAACTGCCTCAGAACGTGAGGATGATCCTATCCGCAAGCAAGATAGACAACTTGCAAGAACTCGCGGAGCTCGCCGGTAAGATATCGGAACTAGGCACAAACAGCGGTGCAGAAGTCGCGGCTACCCTCTCCAATCCCGCGAGGTCGAACAACAGAATCAAATAGACCTTCTAATCGCAGAAGTTTCCGCGCTAAAAGTTAAACTCGAGAAAGCAACTGATTCCTACCCCCGTTATCGCTCGCGATCTAGAAATTTCAAAAATCGGGACCCATCCAGCCTCTGCTGGTACCATGACAAATACGGCCACGATGCCCTCACACATTACTACTATCCAACCAAGCAATTCACGCCTACCCCGAAAGGGAAACGGCTTAATGATATAATAATAATAAATGTGTAACGTGGCACATGGTACACGCGCACCACATAGCTTCCCTTGTTCCATCCCAAAGACTAATTTAGAGTGGTAGCAGTGAGATAGTGGTCAGCTTTACACCGGCGAACGGAAGGTTAGTTTCACGTTCATAGAACTGTTGGTGGGAGAGAAACTTTCGCCTCGGAGAGCGCGTGAAAGAAGGGTTGCCATCTTATAAAATTCATGTACTCAGGCTCATGGAAACCGTCGGTAACGTACGTCATCAAAGGTAATGATGCACAGTCACCGGCAGTTTCGATCAGCTGGAATATCTGAATTTTATCAGTTGGCAACCCTTTTTTCACGCGCTTTCCGAGGCGAAAGTTTCTCTCCCACCAACCGTTGTACGCGCGTGAAACTATCCTTCCGCTCGTCGGTGTAAAGACAATCAATAACTCTTCACGGACTCTGTGGTTAGCGCGATGATAGCGCATCGGGATTCAAGCTGGGGGCAAAGGGTTCTATTCCCCGAGCTGGAGTAAATTTTTACTTCCCCTGTATAGCTTCCACGCTAAAAACGAAATTCAACCCATTTAATGGGAGTTGAAGGCAGTTAGGGGTCATTCATAAATTACGTAATTTTTTTAGGGGGGAGGGAGAGGTTGGCGAAATCTTATGCCCATGATAAATATTCATACACTTATTACAAAAAAAGCATTAATAAACAGAGAAAAAACAAACACTTAATTTAAGCCGAAAATTGGAATTATTTTAAGGTGTAACAAAAAGAAGCATATGAAACCTGCACCAACAAGTTGTAGATGCGGTTCAAAACGATCGAACGCGCAGAGCACCCGACAATGGGTCGGCAAACAATGCCGAACATCCTAGAGTTCGGGTGCTGAAAATAATTTAGATGGAAACACGACGATGAACCGGCGAAGCGCCCACAGTGAGTAGACGAATCAACTCAAAGATGACTCGCTAGACTGCTACGATGCCAGCATTATCACTGTTCACCGAGGCTTTATGGCGCGTATGCACACTCTGTGGTGCCAGGAACACCCAGAGCTACAGCACGTTTCGATTCAATCATTGCGAAACTAACGTGCCTACCACTGTCAAAACGGATACGTACGCGGAGCGCTTCCCCAACTTCTGGACCATCAATTGCTCAGTTTATGATGCTGCGAGAGCTTTGGCTGATTCGAATCGAAGGCTCAAACCGACGATGGATCAAAAGATGCTTGCATCAACTGAACGAGAAGATTGGATGGGCAAGATAGAATGCGTCCCGTTTTCAATGTGTGAATGAATACATAACATCGGGTAGGCCGTTCACGGAAAGGGTTCGAAATTTTGCCCAAGAACTGAGGATCTTCAATCACACACTGAATAAATCAAAGCTGCTGACAATTAAACAGCATATTGTTGAGAAAATACGGCTGTTATCTGACGCAAGGAGGAGAATCCAGAAGAGGGAGAGATGGATCAGGGAGAATCAAAAGTTTCTCACTGACCCATCTCGCCTCTTCAGTGATCACCCTGTTTCCGTAAAAAATCCACCCAAGTACAACGAGGTAGAGACTTTTTGGAGAGAGGTATACAAGATCCCGAAAACACTGAAGTTGAAAGAAGATACTGACAATAGATAAATTCTCAATAAAATACAGAAATTTTTCAACAAATAGTTGAATTTCAACCAAGAAGAATTTTTTCTTACTAAAGAAGATGAATTTTTAACAAAAATAGATAAATTTTTAATCAGAAAGTTGAATTTTCAACCCAGAAGATGAATTTTTGACCAAAAAAGATAAATTATCAATAAATTACATAAATTTTTCAAGAAATAGTTGAATTTCAAGCAAGAAGAATTATTTTCTACCCGAAAAGATGAATTTTTAACAAAATAGATAAATTTTTAATAACAAAATTGAATTTTTAACCCAGAAGATTAATTTTTTACCAAAAAAGGTGAATTCTCAATAAAATACAGAAATTTTTTAACAAATAGTTGAATTTCAACCAAGAATAATTTTTTCTACCCGAAAAGATGAATTTAAAAAAAAAAAAATTGAATTTTTGACCCAGAATATTGATTTTTTACCAAAGAAGATGAATTCTCAATAAAATATAGAAATTTATTAACAAATAGTTTAATTTTAACCAAGAAGAATTTTTTCTTACTAAAAAAGATGAATTTTTAACAAAAATAGATAAATTTTTAATCACAAAGTTGAATTTTCAACCCAAAAGATTAATTTTTTGCCAAAAAATATGAATTCTGAACAGAATACATACATTTTTAAACAAATAGTTGAATTTCAACTAAGAAGAACTATTCGCTACGAGAAAAGATGAAGTTTTAACAAAATAAATAAATTTTTAACCCAGAAGATTACTTTTTTTGCCAAAAAAGATAAATTCTCAATAAAATACAGAAATTTTTCAACAAATAGTTGAATTTCAACCAAGAAGAATTTTTTCTTACTAAATCTACAATTAAGAGCTTATTCAGGGCTGATTCAAGGCCTGACAGCTAAATTGAATGCCCTGTCATTTTTCCAAAAAAATGACTAAGGACTCAGTCGGGGCTCTTGTTATATTAAGTAGCCGAATTTGTAACTTTTTGTTTTTGTTTAAATGCCTGGCACTGCCAGCTTGACCTCAAGGTAACATAATCAACCCCTGTCCTTGAAAAATCACCCCTAAACTGAAATTACACATTTATTATTTGAAAAAGTACGTCAAAGGCTTGAGCTATTGTACAGATATACGAAGCGAGCTGAATTTCTTTCTTGGCCAACACTATCGTGGCAAATCATATATCGATCAATTAAATCGAAGTGATCTACCAGCAATTGTATCAGTTGTTTTTTTAATATGTAACCCTGAGTAAAATCAAATAGTACGGAAAACTATTTACGTCAACTTGACAGTGCGATTTCGCCAAATTCAAATATAATTTATTATACAATTAAGAACTTATTCAGGGCTGATTCAAGGCCTGACAGCTAAATTGAATGATGTGTCATTTTTTCAAAAAATGACTAAGGACTCAGTCGGGACTCTTGTTATATTAAGAAGCCGAATTTCTAACTTTTTGTTTTTGTTTAAATGCCTGGCACTGCCAGCTCGACCTCAAGGTAACATAATCAACCCTTATCCTTGAAAAATCACCCCTAAACTGAAATTACATATTTATTATTTAAGAAAGTACGTCAAAGGCTTGGGCTATTGTATCTTCCAGTATGTCAGATTTTTATTCATAAGACTTCCAAATGGTATGATGAGATATAATCGAAATCCATTACATATGCCGTCTAATAACAACACTTGGTCATGTTGCTTGCGCGATTCAGCAAACCATTTCAAACTTGGGCTGGGAAGCTCTCCCGTACGCGGAATATTCACCAGGTTTGGCCCCATCCGATTATCACCTGTTCCGGTCAGTGCAACACGCTTTGTCAGATAGGCGATTTCAAACTCTGGACGATGTTCGAAATTTCGTCGATGACTTTATTGGCTCGAAGACTCCAAGTTTCTTTCGCGATGGCATCCGTAAGTTACCTAATAGGTGGCGCAAAGTTATTGAAAACAATTTAATATTCCATTTTGATATTTGGTATTTACCTAACTAGGATTTTGGCAGTTACCTATTCAGTTGAAGCATATAACACAGTGTTTTGTCAACTTTTTTTTTAGTTTGAGTTTAAAATATTACATTTTTTTACGTAGAATTTAATTTTGTAGAATCCTTACTGCCCCCATTTATATTTGTTAGTTTATGATGTAAAATTTTTTTCACACAATTTCACGATTTCAATTTATAAGAAACAAAAGCCGATCACGAAGAAAACAAAAGCCAAGCATAAATAAATCAAAAGCATATTGCGATAAAAACATCAGCTTAAGCAGCGCCAAGAAAACATGCACAGCTAGCGTACGAACAGGAAACAAAGGCAAACATTGCAATTTCTTTATTAATAATTTTACTTTCAAAGACTTGCAGCTATTTCAATGTTTGAGTAAAAAATTGTTTTTTGAAGGAAATTTGGTTATGTTTTGCCTCTTCTTTAAACAAAATGCGCTTCAACCAATGTTAGCTTTACAAAAATAAAAAAGTTTCAAAACTTTTCTTTCTTCGGTCTTACGGTCCAATAAATACAAACATAAAGAAACGATAAAATGCAGCCTCGAAGTCTTAAACAATTAAAAATTAAACGCGTTTGAAATTGAAGATTTTGGATAATAACTTTTTAGAATGATTCACTACTGTTAATATAAATTAATTATTCATCTCTAAAATTGGACTGTAGTTCAAGTATTAAAAATTGAACAATAATTGATTTTACAAGACGATTCTGAATCTGCTCAAAATAAAACAATTTACAGATTTCAATCTTGAAAATTGAACTGTTTCCATTCGAAAGCCTTAATAGTTAGACAAATGTAAATATCCGATTGAAAATTTATCAACCATTTTCAATTTTAAAATAAATTGAAATAAATAGATCCATTACAAAATTTTTAGCTTCTGACTGAAAAAGTGTTCAGTTTACACAAATGTTAACAGTTTAATGTTTAATATTTCTAACTTGAAATTGCTTAAAATTAAGGCAGTGTTCAGTAGGGCGGGGTAAAAATGATCAAATTTGTCAAATCGTTTGAGCTAAGCGAGAAAATTTGTGAGATAACATCCGAAAAAATTGAACGAAATTTTGAAATCGGGTAATATCTTCTGTTCTCTTTTTTGATTTGAAAATTTCAAAAAATTTCCCTATTGCTTCGAAAATAATAGCGAATTTTTTGTATGCGCAGTTTTTGCTAGCGAATAATAATAAAAAATTGTTAATTAAAAAAAAAATTTTGCTTGATATAGAATTTTTTGAAAATGACCAAAGAACATGTTTTGCTTAATTGAGTCCTATGCACACATTAAAAAAAAATTGAATATACTATCAATAATATGATATCCATATCATAAACTGACATCGAATTTGACCTATCATTACGGTTTACGCGATATTTTTTCTCCTATTGATTCGTAAAAAGATCGCCTGAAAAAAAGCAACCACCTCTGAGAAAATCCTTATCAAAGGAACGAAGGGTTCCAAAAAAATGCCAGAGTTGTCATATAAAAAACTGCATAACTTTTTTTTTAATTTAAAAGAAAACCCATAAAATTATCTCAAAATGTTATTTGGTTCTATTGAATCGTAAAAGAATTTGTTGAAAAAAAGCCACCGTTTACGAGAAAATCCTTTTGAGAGGAACTAATTGCCTCCTCTACAATGTGTATACGATATTTTTAAACCTATATAAGTTGTGTGCAGTTTATTAAAAAAGAAAAACAACAAAGTTCTTTCGAGTCCATTCTGAGCTCTGCTATTTTATTAAAAGAACACTTTAAAAAAATGAACATCTTATGAAATAACCCTTATGCAATTGCGGCGTTTCCCCCAAAAAGACGGACCTGTGAGACAAAATAATGTATAAGTTTAACATTTTTTATTTATAAAAAAAATTCAATTCAATTAAGGCCAAGTCCCATGAATAAACAACCAGCCCCCGATAATTTGCTGTTACAAATTATATTACAGCACAGGTAGGTATGTTTGTTATTAATAATATACTGTATACTTGATGTAATTTTTATTCACAATTGTGACTTGTGACAAATTAATTAATTTTTTAGGTTTCAAATTTTATATGTCGCTAGTCTCAATCGTCTCGATAAAAAGTAGAACTTCTCTTGAAATTAAAAAAAAAATAATAATCTACAATAGATGATTATCTCGTTTTTCCTAAATGGCATGCGTTACAGTATTCGCTTTTGAACTTTTTAAAAGCTCGTGCTCTCTTTCATCAAACTTTCTTACAGCCTATACCTTTACTCTCGTGCCAAATATATATAGTTATATTCTACACTCTACAAGTGTACAACGTACAATGTAGATTATGAAAATTTCGAAAAAAGTAGGGTTTTAAGAATTTTGAAAGGTTTCAAGAGAATAACTAAGTTATTTTAAAATTCCTGGCAAAATTTGAATAATTTTTTATTTTAATAAATTAATTTTAAGATAACTAAATTGTCAGAAAAGTTTCTGGAAGATTTTAAGGCATTTTTTCATTTTGCAGAATTTTGAAAACAAAAATTAGGAAAAATTCTACTTATTAAAAAGATATTGAGAAGTTTTGAAAAGAATTCCAAAATAATTTGAAACTTGGAAAGACTTCAAGAAATTTAAAACAAAATGTAGATTTTGGAAGATTTTGAAAAAAGGTTTTTAAAAATTTTGAAAGATCTCAAGAGCATAAAAAAGTTTTTCCCTAAAGATTCCTGAGAATTTTGGAATGCTTTTTTATTTTGAAAAATTAATTGTATGATAAAATTGAAAATTATTTCAATTTAGCAATCAAAATAAATTAAATTTGTATTTTCCCCATTACAGGTCTTTGTAGAAGAGCCATCCCCCTGCTTTTTATTCAAACATATTCATTTCCGGTGTGAAACGTCAACATCACCTAAAATTTTTGAAAAGTTGTGAATCTTCTCTCAAATATAATCTTTTTTTTTTTGCAATTTTTTTTTAATGCCCGATTTCCTGCGAAAAACGTGTATATAACCAGAAACTGTTAAAAATTGAAAATCTTGTTAGAATTATAATTATTTTTGTATTAAACTACCAATTTTCTGCTAACGTAACTGAAAGTTGTATTGATCGACTTTTAAAAGAAGCGACTAAAAGTAAGAAAGTGACTCGCTGGCTTGCAATTTGTTATTTTCGACCTAAGATATAACTTATAACAAAAATTTTGAAAATTCAAACGATAAGCCAGCATTCTGAAAAGGCAAATTTTAACGTTAAAATTCAAGTTGTTGAATTGAAGCCTTAAAAATTTAATTTTGTTACAATTATTTTTTAACGTTAAGCAACTTATATTTAGAGGTGCTTATCATAAAACTGGGAAATTTCTAATTGAAATCATAGCCGGTTTGAAAAATTTGTTAAATTCTGGAATTTGAGTCACTACAACCCAAAAAAGTATTAAATCCTAAAAGAGCATATTTAGTTCGAAATTGATAGACATACAGCAAAGATATATAATATCGTTGTATACACTTCGGTTATCCGCGCTAAAAAAATGTTAAAAAAATTTCTTGTTTGCAGAGTTTTTAAATTTTCCAATGTTTACATTTTTTACATACCTAGAAATTAAAAAAGTCTACGCAATTGTCTTCTGACTTTAGAAAGTTATTTCCGAACAGATATCAAAATTGGATATATAGCGAATTTTTTAATTTTTAATTTTGGTACTTGATGAGACAAGATAAATAAGAACTTGTGGTTTATAAAATTGTTATGTAATAAAATAAAAAAAATAAATAAATAAAGTAGGAAAATCGACAAGATCCAGGGGTCGAAATTAGAATTGGAGCAAATTAAAAAATTTAGAATTTGGTATGTTATGCCGAATCGTATATAATTGTCCATTTTTTGTAGTGTATTTCCATGCTTAAAAATTCCACGCATGCTTGAAAAAATTATAAAACCACAAGTTTTCGGTATCATTTTTGTTGCATATCAAAATGATGTTGATTTCGGTATCATTTTGAACAATTTTTTTTACTGTGCACAGTATTATGGGAACAAACAGAAAAAACCCGGACGAAAGTCCAAAAAGTCAAGTCATCGTCTTCAAATTATTGACTCGGAGGTTTTCGGGGTCGCTGATCACGAATCTGAACTCAGAATTGCAAATTCAAGATGGCGGATCCAACATGGTGGACACGAGTTTTAAAATGTACATAGATGATGTCCGAGATTGGCATATGGGGGTTTTTGGGTCGTTGATTGCGAATATAAAGTCAGAATCGTACAATTCAATATGACGGACAATATTTGAAAAAAAAATCATCTTCAAAGTTTGTATATATGTGGGTTTTCAATTAACGCAACCCTTATTATTAATTTTTGTTTTTTTATATTTAAAACTAAAACAAAACAAAAATGGAACAATAGTTTAGTATATGAATTTTGGACCGACTAGTATGCTCTATAATAGTCGAAAATGCGTACAGGAAAAACGAGAGTTACAAGTTTCAAACAGTTGAATCACGCTCCGCTGCTGGAGCGTGCGCTGTCGTACGGACTGTAGAAGAATCAGAAGCTAGCCAGAAAGGGGAAAGATGTTTGTACTCAACGGTCTTTTAATGCACACTATTATACATACATGTACATGGTAAAGGGAAACTAAACGACTTTTATTGCTGAAATATAATTTTTATTTACTTTCATGGACAGTACTGGAATCAGTGTACATTAGCATACAATTCAAGCTATTAAACGACGCTATAGCTCCATCCTATTCCTAAATAAAAATCTTCAACGAAGGTTGCTTGCAATTCGATGTTGTAAACAGTTTAATTAATCATTAGTCGATTAATTTTGTTCACAATTTTGAACTGAATGAAGATTGATTTAACATTTTTTTCAGCTAAGTAAAATAAATGGAGTATTCACTTTCGGGTTATGCAATTGA
The DNA here is from genome assembly GCA_011634705.1 of Andricus grossulariae. Lineage (NCBI taxonomy): Eukaryota > Metazoa > Arthropoda > Insecta > Hymenoptera > Cynipidae > Andricus > Andricus grossulariae. The sequence continues at coordinate 247,264,069 of JAABKJ010075445.1, forward strand.
ATGTGGGCTTTTATTTTAATAGTAAAAGTTTAATGTTTTTTAAAATAAGTCTATTACAATTATATAATCTTTTTAAATGTCCGTGATGTTGTTAAACAAGTATCTGAATTAAATTTTTTAAATTATATGTACAGATATTTTTATTTTGTTTGAATTATTTAAAAAGTTTATTAATAAATCAAACGTATAGAAATGCAATTTCGAATTTAAAAAGAAGAATATAATGTTGAAATTTTTTGGATGTTTCAATGAAAATAATTGTTTAATGCTTTTTATGTTGTCAACTAATTAATGAATTATTAAATCATTCTATTGAATCTTACATTTTCTGGAATTAGTTCAAAAGGTTATTATTATATCAAACTTTCATAAATTAAAGTATACCATTTTTTTTAATGTTATGTAAATATTATTTAAATGTTTTAATGGAAATTATAGTTTAAAGCTTCTTATTTTGTGAAATGATATATTAGTTATTAGCTGATTAATTTTTTTCGCGGTAATAAATTAAATAAAGATAAAAATTTTTGTCAGGTAACATAAATTCATTATAAAGTTTAAGGTTACATAAGTAAAAATTGGATATAATCTGTATCATAAAAGTTTATTTATATTTGAGATAACCTTATTAAAAATACATAATTTTTCAAATGTGTCTAACGTTGTGAAATGATTATCTGAATTTAATTTTCAAAATTATATGTAAATAATTTATCGAACTCTATTAAAAATTCCTAGGAATCTTTGGAAATACCCTAAAATATTCAAAAACCTTTAAATTCCTTCTAATTTATCGAAATCCAATAGAAATTCCTTCGATTCTTTTAAAATACCCTAAAATATTTTACATGCTTTAAAATCCGTCCAATTCATTGAAATCTATTAGAAATTCCTTGGATTCTTTTAAAATACCCCAAAATATTTCACATCCTTAAAATCCCTTCAATTTATTGCAATCTGCTAAAAAATTCCTTGGAATCTTCAAAAATACCCTAAAATAATCAAAAACCTTTAAATTCTGTTTAATTTATCGAACTCTATTGAAAATTCCTTGGAATCTTTGGAAATACATTAAAATATTCAAAAACCTTTAAAGTCCTTCCAATTCATTGAAATCTATTAGAAATTCCTCGGATTCTTTTAAAATACCCCAAAATATTTCACATCCTTAAAATCCCTTCAATTTATTGCAATCTAATAAAAATTCCTCGGAATCCTTAAAGATACCGTAAAATATTCAAAAACCTTTAAATTTCTTCTAATTTATCGAAATCCATTAGAAATTCCTTTGATATTTTTAAAATACCCTTAAATATTTTACATCCTTTAAAATCCGTCCAATTCATTGAAATCTATTAGAAATTACTCAGATTCTTTTGAAATACCCCGAAATATTTCACATCCTTAAAATCCCTTCAAGTTATTGAAATCTACTGAAAATTTCTTGGAATCTTTCAAAATACCCTAAAATATTTTAAAACCTTTAAATTTCTTTGAATTTATCGAACTCTATTAAAAATTCCTAGGAATCTTTGGAAATACCCTAAAATATTATATATATATATATATATATATATATAATTTGAAAAACGGGTAAAAAACCACCGCAGGGTCACACTTTAAGCAACTATATATATATGATTTATAAGATTTTATGATATTTAAAAATATTTGAAGGGATTTCATAAAATGTTCAACATTTCCAAATATTTCAAAGAATTTCCAAGGAATTTTAAGGGACATTAAGATTTCCGAGGGTTGAAATAATTTCAAAGGATTTTAAAGACTCTCAATAAGGTATTTGAACGAATTTCCGAGGATCATAAATGATTTGATAGGAATTCAAATATCTTAGGGGATTTCAAGAAATATCATTGACTTTATGTAATTTTACAAAATTTTATAATATTTTGATGGATTTCAAAAATTTAAGAAGATTTTCAAATATTTTTAAGATAGTCAAAACGATTCTGAGGAATTTTCAATATATTTTCATAATTTGAAGAGAATTCAAAGGATTTGCAAGATTTGAAGGTAATTTTAAGAACTTCAAGGAATTTTCAAGAGATTCAAACAATTTCATGGGATTACAAAATATTTCACAGGATTTAAAACCTTTTACAATTGGAGGGATTTCAAAGGTTTAGAAATATTTCAATGTATTTAAAAAGGCTGTGAAGGATTTTAAATAAATTTTCCAGGATTTCAAGAAATTTCATTAGATGTCATAGCCTTGTGCGGATCTTATTTATTCCTAATAATTTTTATCTTTATATATATATGTATATATATGAAAAAATTAGGTTAACAATTACTGCAGGGTCCCACTGGGAGCAACTGTCATCTAAAAATGACACCGGCTCCCAGTAGGACCGCGGTAAATCCCACTCATGGCCACTGCCTCTGGGTACACTGCATTTACTTCACCTTCATACACTTGTATCGTTAGTCGGTCATCTTTTATTTTTTCCACATTTCCGAACCATCTTAACCGATTTTTTCCCATGCATCAACTAGTGTCTCTTCTGCACCACATTCTTTGAGGATTATTTCGTTTCTCACTTCGTCCATCATTCAGGACAATGTTGCACGTAGCTTTTTCATCCTTTCCTTCAAAAATCATAATTTTTTATTTATTTACGGTAATTTTGAGGCCCAAGTTCTTAATGCTTGTATTAAGTTTGCTCAACATTCTTTGTAAATCCTCGATTGTTTACCCCATTACAATTCTGTTATCTGGGACCTAACGCATCCTTGTTCAACGCCTTGCATAATATCCAAACAGCTACTCAGTTTCCCATTTACCCTTACACTCACATATACCTTCTTCTGTTATTTTCATTACCCTACGAAGCCCTTGACTAGTCGTTTAACTTTCCTATTTTTGTCTCCGTAATAATTTTTGAGCCTATTTCTCTCATCGTTAAGAGTTGTGATGTTCCATATTCTCTTGTACACTTTTTCTTTTCATGTCGGGCTGCCTGAATTATCATCTTTCTACCACGCATCACCAGACTTCCCTCTCCAACAGCCGTACCACACACTTCGGTCGCAGTTTTAAAAATAATATCCCGTAACATAGTCCATAAGCCCTCTGTCTTTATTGCTCATAATCGCCTCCCAAGTGACCCTATCTGTGGAATCGTTTATTTTATTCTGAAAGTCTATTCGCACTTCTAGTTTCTGTAAATTCTCGATTTTGATTCGCATTTGTTTCGTTTTTCTGGTTTCCTTTTTTCTTCAAGTGGTGCAAAATATTTTATGCTATTTAAAGATGACGCATCATCTTTTCTAACTGTGAAGTTTCTTAAGTCTATATCAGACAGACTTGGTTGTTTAAAGAATACGTAAATAAGAGTGGAAATGAATTCTGCTTCTCAGTGAAAGTTCTGCGTTTGGATAATGGAACGTAACTATGTAACAACGAGTTTCGAGAATTCCTATTAAGTCAAGGAATCGAGCATGAGCAGAATGCTCCTTATACACCGGAGTAAAATTCTTGGCTAGAACGAGAAAACAGAACGGTGGTTGAATCTGCTCACTCTATGCTTTATAAGAAGAATTTGCCGAAATATGTGTTTAGAATACGTTTAGAATCGTTTAGATACAACGATTGAAAAGCGCAAAAAAAGCATTAATAGTAGCAAAGTTAAAGATAGGAGGAGTGAGGTGGAAGATAAAGGAGGTGTATGTGAACGATGATATGCAGGAGAAATCAAAGAAGATGAAAGAACCAATGGACGACAATGAAGATGAGATTAGGTTTATGATAGGGAAAGATTTCAATGCGAGAATAGGAGATAGAGAAGGAAGGGAATGAGGTGGAAAGCGAGGAAGAAAATACGGGGAAAGATACTGAATAGGAAGAGAAAAAAATGGTTAAAGTGCTTGAAGGAGATGGGACGATTTATCTTAAAAAGAAATATAGAGGGGGATGAGGAAGGAGGATATACACATTGAGGAGGAGGAAAGGGAACTGTAATTGATTATGTCATAGTGGACGGTGAGGTAAGAGAGAAAGTCAGGAAACTATAAGTGGGGGATTATATAGATTCTGATCACTTTTTCATAATCGTGACAGGGTTTATATTAATAAGATAACGAACCTAAGATATACCATACAAACTGACGATCACGTAGAATGTTCATTAGTTACATTTTTAATCCAAGTCTTCATTATTATAATAATTTCCTTTTCTTTTAATTAGAAAAGATGATTGTTTCTTCTCTTGTCTTGTCTTTGGTGGTTATCCTTGATTCTATTGGTGAATATAATAATATATCTATAGTTTTATGTACACTTTTAAGCTATACGCAATTCCAAATTTGTGCGATTCAATCTATATTCTATCCCAATTGCTATTTTCTTTTAAGCTTCATTTAAGACTGTGAACAATAAAAACAAATTAAATCTAGATTTATTCTTGGGAAATCCATAATGTGTGATTCAAAAACAAAACTAAATGCGAAAAGTGTCCCTATTGATACGCAATTTGTACCATATGTGCGTGTGCACATATGGTACACTCCTATAGGGTCACCGGCAAACTACGAGACACAATTTTTCAAAGAAATACTTTTCTTGTGTTCTGGCTTTTGGTGCAATTCTCTCGCATGAAGACACTTCCCCTGTGTTGATGTTTAAAACATTTTTTGTTTCTGAATTGAATCATCTGTTATTTGTTGAAGAGTTCAGTTTACTATTCGAGCACTTACCCGATGGCGCCCCTATTCCTGGCGTTCCTCGTGGCATACCTTCTGAGTCTCCTGAAAGGTCTTCTCCTGCCAGATCACATTCACCGCCTTCTCCGGCCAGGCATCCTCCTCCTGCCGAATCGTCTCTTCGTGCCAGGTCCAGATCTCCTTCTGCCAGTCGTTGCTCCTTACCCCTTCGTGAACTCAAAATTGAAGAAATTAGACGCATTCGGCTTATAAGTCCATATCCAAGTATCAGATAAGGAGGAGAACTGGCAGGTGGAGTACTGGTAGAAGAAGTACTGGCATGAGGAGCTCTGTTAGAAGGAGACCTGGATCTGTAACGTATCGGAGAGTCGGGCTTGGACTCGACACAAGACAGGGATTTGCGAAGGGAAGAAGCAGAAATACGTCGACCATGACGCGGGCGGGGAGTGTCTGGCCAATCCCACCCGGATTGTGAACTGAATTCTGCAAAAAGAAATATAGGAATTATTACTCTGTTGAGAACATACTTTTATACATTGGCATATTCGGCTACATAGTTCCCTGGCATTTATGACAATCTGTTGAACGTTAAACTAGAAAAAATAAGCTTTATACACTTTTCTTAAAATAGAAAATGACGTCAGAATTTTCGAACCAAAGGACGTACCAAAGGACGTCCCCTAGAACTATTTTGTTGAAAATTGACCTGTTTTGTAATACAGCTATTTTATATATTACCGTACTTACCAATATAATTAACCAGAAAATATAAGACCACTGTATAAACGATCCTCATTTTATCCAACTAGAGGAAAAAGTATAGTTGACAGCTTGAGTAATGTATATTCTGTTAACTGAATTGACTAAGAAGTTGTCATCTCATGAACTCATACGCCTTCAAGCTTGTTTTTCTAAGATCATATTTTATAATTAGAGATTGTTTGTTAAGACTCATGTCACAGTTTATAACATTTTGCGTTCTGGAATAAGAGAATTCTAGGCTTGTGTTTGAATTTTATGTCTGAAAATTTAGAGAGATACGATCTAGGACGACCTTAGCACAATTATTCCATAATTGAGCCGCTGGTTGCAATGACTGCTGGTGACGTACCCTATGAAGAATTAAGACCTGTACTTCGAGAAATATGAGCAAGTGCCCGTACAGTATATGTAAAAGGTTTAGAAGAGAAAAGATGGATAGAAACATATGTATGTAATGTACAAAATCTGGACTCAACACATTGATCATTGTCAGTAAATAACGTCATGATTCTCAGGAAATGGATTTTGAATAAATCAGCACATACACTGCACTTATGGAATCTTATAATCAACGTGAACTCTATATTAAAAAAAAATAGGCTAAGATTTTTTGTAAAACTAGATTAAGTGTTTTTGATGAATAAATGTTATTGAATGGAAAGCAATATGTGAATATACTTCCTATCCGATTATTTCAAGGATAATTCACCTATATACTCATTCACACACTACTACTTTCCAACCGAGCAATTCACGCCTACTCCAGAAGGAACACGGCCAAATGGTATAATAATAAAAAAATTATTATTATTTTTACTCGTGTTAATTATTTTCAACTTGATTCAATCAAAATTATTAGGCCACTTTTAATTTCTCTCTCAAATATAAGTTTTGTCATTTTTCCTCTTTGGCGTATGCGTAATAGCATATTTTTTTTGCGCAAAATCTAAATTAGAGTGGAAGAGCTGAAAAGTGTGGGCAGATTTTTATATAAGCAGGGTTTCTGAGATATTTTCTTCATTGCGACTTCTCCGAGGTTGACTGAAGCTTTATTTGCAACATAACCTCTAACGCTTCATCATCAGGAGTATGGATCTCGAGAAGATCAACACCGTTGGCCGCATGGAGAGATTTCTGCTGACGAAGCCGCTGTCCGAGTTGACTCCTAGACATAAATACAGTCTAACAGAGGAACTCTATAGGGCTCACTGTGCAATTTAATAACAATTTGAATCTTCCAGATATAGAAATGATATTTGTTATTATGAAAGAGAAAATACAAATCTATCGATTCGTGTATAAACCTAAAAATGAATTTTTTTCCGTGTTAGGTCCCTTTCTTTGCGGACAGTCACATATAACTATAAACCCAATATTTTGGATAATGATACTTCTGAAAGTAAATCTAAAATGTGGATAATGAATACACACACATGATGATTCACCGCGGTTCTACTGGCAGCTGGTGTAATTTTCATAGATGACAGTTTCTCTCAGCACTACCCTGCAGTGTTTGTTTAACCTGTTTTTTCTCTCAAATCTAATATTTTTTACGTTTTCTATTCATTATACCATTCACGTGAGCCTGTGTTCTGTGTAGTAAACGATATAAGCGTAATGTAAAATTTCATACACGGTATTGTAAGTGAAGTTGCAATACTGGTACTGTAAAATTGCAAACATTACAATACGGTGACTCTATGCGGTATTGTGAAATTACAATACATTTGAGGTACAATTGCAATGCATGAAAGGCAATATTAAAAAACTAGCATTTGAAAACTAAATGCTGTCCAAATACGTTTACCATCGTTAAGTTAAGTATATAGAATTCATATTTCTGAAAGAGCAAGAGAATTGACATAATCAGCAAGAATATTCTCCATTGGTGCTAATGGACCGCCACTCTTCCAACTGCGCGAATACCGAAAAGCGTGCGCCTATTTAAAATCAATAAATCCTATCAATGATGATATAAATAAATAGTTTGAAAAGTTTTTTAGTTTCAAAAATTAATTGAATTCCGGGCTGAGGCAGATTTTTTCTTGTTTCTCAAATTTTATTTGTCCGAAGTAATCGTTTTAACATTAAAATTTATATTAATTATAAAGAATTGAATTGTAACCGAAAACATTTTTTTAAGTTTGTAGCAACTCTGGTTTCTGTGCTTGAACAAAAATATCCAAGACAGCTTCGAAAAAAGTTGTTTCCTCTGGACTGCCTTAAAATAGAAAGTAGTGCTTAAAAAAAAAAAATTGCAGACAGAAGAAAGAATGAAGCACTTGATGATAGAAATGGAGATTAAAAATGGATTAGGTAAAGATTTTATTTAAAGCAAACTTTTTCAAAATATTTTTTTTTTTTTTCAATTAATAACAAATTATAAGATTTTTTATGAAAATCTACTAGAGGGTATTATAAATGATTTTTTTTTGAATATATTTGTATTAAACTGATAAGTATAATCGAAAGGTTTATGTATAAATCTTGAAGGTTTTTAAATTTTGGTTTTTAGAACCTAAAAAGAAACAAATTTCTAATTATTTCTTGAAAGCAGTTCGATATCTTACCATTCAAATTGTAATTTTTTAACTTCCTAAAATGCAGAATTCGAAACAAAAAACTTGAAAGTAGAAATTTTTAAACTCAAGACTTCAAAATTAAACAATCTAAAAATCGAAGTTATAGTGCTTCGGAATCAAAAAATAAATTCACTGTCACTTCCGGCCTCAATAATTAATCGAAATTTCCCCATTTCCTGTAAATTTTAAAGTATTTAAGCAGGGTATCTAGCGTTTCTTTAAAAAAAAATTCAAGGACTTTTCCAGGTTTTCCAGGACAAAAAAGTTAATTTTTCCAGGTACCTTTTACTCTATTGCCTTACTGGATCCGCCATTTCGTTTTCTGAATTCCTCAACTTCAGATTCGTAATAAAAGATTTAAAAACCCACCGAATAATGCGTTTTATCCGAATTTCAAAAAGTTTTCATATTTTGACTAGCTTACGGCGATTCTGCCCCCGACGATAAATATTTCTATATACATGTCTAACATTCAAGTACGAAACTGGAAACGTAGAAATAGAGTATTTTTACTTGGGTCGCTATCACAAAATGTCCCGATGGCTTCAGGAAAACATTTAATTGTATACATTCCTCCACGTGTATTAACGCCTACTGAAAAACTTGACGTTGGATCCTACGGAAGAACCTAATAGTTTTCTACGTAGTTATTAGTTCAAGTTGGTAAGGGAAGACGTAAGGAAAATGACATTCTACAAAATTGCACCCGCTCCCGACGAAATCCCGGTGTCAGACAAGTTGCTGGTGGTCTGAAGGAAACTTCTTCCACCAGAAGGTCTCGATAATACTTGGTCCCGAAGCGGAACAGTTCTACATGCCTATTCATACTCTTTTCACTTCCTCTGTAGTCATAGGTGGAAATCCCTTCTCAGGTGCTATGGGGGCACTGCACAGATCCTTGACGTTATTCATGTTCTTTAAATTTTCTTTGAGTGGATGCTGGACTTCGTAGTGTTCTCTGCAAAATGCCTCGCCCTCTTCTGGTTTGGGCAGGTGATCGACAGTAACTGGAAGGTCTTGGTCAGAGAAAAACTTGTGAATTTCTTTGACCAACCTCTCTCTCTCTCTCTCTCTGCGCTCTAGACTTCTCCCAGCGTCAGATAGAGCCCGTATTCTGTAAACAATATGCTGCCTGCAGCGGAGAAGTTCTTCGTGCCCCTTAGTGCTTCCTTCACCTCATAAGGGGTGAATGATGAATATTCCTTCTTGGATGTTATCAGATTGTCGCAAAGCTCCTTGAAGCGATGATATTCTCTGTGTTTTTTATTTAATTATGGTAGGACCTCGTAAATCTTTCTCCAAAAAAGTTTCGACCTCGACCAGCATAGGCGGATTTCTCGCAGATGCAGGGAGATCGCTGAAGGTGCATGATGTGTCAACGCCAAACAGTTGTTTCTCCCTGACCCACCTCTCTGCTGTCTTCTCCTCCTCGCGTCAGATAACACCCGTATTTTGTTAGCAATGTGCTGCTGGCCTCTTAGCAGCTTTGAATTTTCCGTAAACGGCCTACCAGATTTTGTATAGTAAATCACACATTCAAGACGGAAAGTATTCTATTTGGCCCAGCCAATCTTCTTGTTTAGTTGATGCAAGTGTCTTTTAGTCTTGTGTTCCATCGTCAGTCTTAACTTAGACATCCTCATGAAGCGAAGCATCTATTTCACCTAGATCTCAGAGCATGGGAGGAATCTAGATGTAAATATTCTTTCTTTTCCTGAAGTCCCTATCATCTTTCAGGGGGTACATGCTTTCTGCGATTGGTCCTAATGTCGCTTCCTCCTTTTCGACTGCGCCTTTCTTATGTCGTGTTAGGGGAAGCGCTTTGCGTTCACATCCAGTGTGCAAGAGGCAGTCATCTTGAAATTTGCAAGGACCGTTCCAAAACGTGCCGAGGCTCTAGGCATTTCAGGCACCACAGTGTGCAATCTGCGTGCGCGCTATGTAACATCTGCGAACAGGGATAATGCTAGCATCATTTGAAAACTGATTTTTTTACTAAAAAATTAACTAAATTTTTTGTCAAAAATTTATTTTTATTAGACATTCCATTTTTATTTAAATTCATTTGTATGTTTCAAAATTCAACTATTTTTTAAACATTTGTTTAAATTATTTTTTTCAATGAAAATTCAACTATTTGGTTGAAAATTCATGTATTATACTAAAAATTAGTATTTTTGTATAAAATTATTCTTTTTAGTTCAAAATTAGTTTTTTATGGAAAATTAATTTTTTATGTGAAAATTTAACTATATTATTTTTTTTTAACATTAATCTTCTTCAGTTGAGACTAGGTTGAAATTAGGTTAAAAATTCCATTAAAAATTACAATATATGATTGAAAATTCATGTATTTTGTTAAAAATTATTCTTTTTCGGTGGAAAATTGTGTTTTTTTAAATTAATTTTTCATTCATTAAAAATTATTATTTTGATTGAAAATTGATTTTTTAACTAAAAAATTAACTAAATTTTTTCTAAAAAATTTATTTTTATTAGACATTTCATTTTATTTCTGTATAAAATTCATTAGTATGGTTCAAAATTTAACTATTTTTTAAATGTTTATTTAAATTATTTTTTCCATAAAAATTTAATTATTTGGTTGAAAATTCATGTATTATACTAAAAATTATTTTTTTAAGAAAAATTAATCTTTTTGGTTCAAAATTAGTTTTTTTTATAGAAAATTAATTTTTCATGTGAAATCAGGTTTAAAAATCCATTAAAAATTAGTATTATTATTGAAAACTGATTTTTTTACTAAAAAATTAACTAAATTTTTTGTCAAAAATTTATTTTTATTAGACATTCCATTTTTGCAATAAACTCACCAACTTACAACCTAGCACGCTTCCTCGCCAAAGAACTGAAACCTTCCGCATGAAACTCTATCACCCACGTCCAAAACTCTTTTGACTTTATCAGAAAAATACAACAGATTCACATTCAACCCCAAGACATCCTTGTGAGTTTCGACATAGTATCTCTCTTCACGAAAGTACGAATCTCTGATATAATTGATATTATTAAATCCTTTGCAAACTTTCCATCTGATTACATGCCTTTGATAGAACACTGTCTCAATAATAGTTACTTCTCTTTCAATAATCAATTCTATGAACATACTTCAGGAGCAGCAATGAGATCTCCAATCTAACTCGTAATAGCCAACATCTTAATGCGAAATCTAGAAACTAAAATCTTTGTAAAATTTCAGCTGAAACCGGAATTTTCGTGCTGTTAGGTTAACGATACTTTTGTCATCGGGAGACATGGACTAACTGAACCACACCAGTTCTCCGATTCCATCGATCGTTTGCAAAAGGTATTACAAAATCTTAAACAAATCCTAGTACAAAACGATAGCACAAAAAAACAAATTGAAAAAGCAGTAAGAAGATATACTAAAGAAGAAACAAGTCAACCCAACCCACTAAAGAAAGAGAGAAAAACGACCACCACCCTACCCTACATTCAAGGTATCACAGAGCAAATAGGAAGAATTCTTAACAAACACAACATCCAAACCATATTTGAACCACCTGTAAGCCAACGTATAAAGGAACATTAGGGTAAATTCAGGCTGAAACATTTCATGCAATCAGCACTAGCTGAGCATCATATTGAAACAGGACATAGCATTTTATTTGACAGAACAACAATCGTGCGCAAAATAGGTGATTGTGTGCGAGTGTGAATTTTGCAGCATAAGCCGGAGGTTCGAAGCATTTTTTTACAACGCCTGTCTGAAAAAGTTATGTTAGGAGACGTTTACGAAAAATAATAATCATAAAATAAAAGATTTGCACATTTTTTTAACAATTTTCTTTGAAAAAAATGGTTTGAAAAAAAATTTCTGAAAAAAATTTTGTTTGAAAAAAAGTAGTTAAAAAAAAAATGTTCTAAAAAAATTATTGAAAAAAATTTGGCCCTTTTAGACGACGGACGAAAACGGCTACGAAACCCTAAAAACAAAACTTCAATCATTAAAACATTTGTTCAAGTTAAATTTGAATTTATTTGAAAGAGATACCAACACCATAGTGCTTAAAGTTACCTATGCCTGTGTCTAAAGTATCTCATCTCGGAAGTGCGTATGCGCAGCTTTTTCACCAGTGTCTAAAGTAAGCCATCTTTTTGCGGTGTGTGTTGCAAAAAAGTATTTATAAAAAATTATTTCGTTTAGTCTGTGTAAAAATTATCTCTCTTTCTGGTGGGCGAGGATTTTTTTGCAGACTAAAAGAAATAAAGTTATATTCAAACTAGAGCCGATTCTTCTTTCTGTACATTTAAAAGATAATACATTAAATGGATACTCTAGATATATTTAAAAATACTTTTTTACTTATGTCTCAGTTGTAATATTGTATATCTCAAGTTATTTTTCTAATCCGAGCGGCTCTAGGTCGATAAAGTGTGGAAATTTCAATCGATTTTCTCTCACGAACAGTGAAATAAACTTTTTCGAAAAATAGTATTAGGATAGACGAAACTGTGCCTCCCAAAATTTTGCTCTGTACGACACGTGGATTACTCCTGATTAGATCCGGAGTACTCTAGATTACAAGTGTATGACTGTAGCTTACAAGTGGATTACCGTGGATTACTGCTGATTACCAATATATCACGCCGGATTACAAGTAGATTAGTATTGCTTACAAGTGGATAACTCCAGTTTACAGGTGGATGAATGTAGATTACAAGTAAACAATGGCGGATTACAAGTGGATTATCCCGTATTACAAGTGGATTAGTGGATTAACCTGACAATAAGTAAATTACTATGAATTTCAAGTGGATTATCGAATCACACCGGATCATCAGTCCGGTAATCGAGCCGTTCATTGGATTACTGTAGATTACAAGTAGGTATATATATATATGGATTACAAATAGATGACTCTGGATTACAAGTGGACTATTTCTAATTAAAAGTAGATTACTGTAGATTATTGTGGATTACAAGTGGATTGCTTCCAATTAGAAGCGGATTAAGAGTGGTTTATGCCAGATTACAAGTGGATTATTATGAATCACAAGTGAATTAGCAGATTACACTGGATTATTAAATCGAATAATTGAGCGGTCAAATGGATTACACAAAAAAATGGTTGAAACTTCTTTCACTTAGAAAGCTCATTTGAAGAAATTTAAAAAAAGTGCTTTTCATGAATGATTTGACCATGAGATTTTATAAAAGAAAACAAAATTGTTAAGATTTTAGTTACTAACCAAAAATTGAGTTAACGATACAAATTGGAAAGCCGTCAACTCACAGAAAAATAATATTTACTAATAATTATTATTCTTGTTATTTAAATTATAAAATATTCCCTAATGAATAGTTTTACTAATAAACATCTTCCCGATTTCCGTTTTGCTTCTGACACCGCCGTACATAGAATTTAGCCAAGGTTTAATCGCTATTCCCGCTTGACGTCCCACTGAGCTGGGAAAGTCTTTACAATGTGAGAAGTTGTAGGCTCCGAAAGCTATGAGCATGGTTTCTTAAAGAAATCAATCTTGACGCAACTGAAACGTATAAGTGATTCACTGTTGCTTTTTCTACCCCAGAAGGTAAGAAAGAACGGGAAATTTACCCAAGGGACTTCGTACAACACTATTACTTGGAGTCCGGTCTCTAGCCGCCGACGACCTGACGTGGCAGATGGCACAGTTGGAAATGAAAGTTCCACCTCTGGATACTTTTTTAGAGCTACCAACCTGCTTAGAATTCTATGAGGAATATTGTTAACGGACCAGATGAAGTGATCCCTGAAGAACAGCCTTTTTTATCCGGTTCGCGATGGACTGAGCCTGACGCTGGCAAGCGGAGACTTTGTTGAGTTGGCTAAGAAATTAAGTTTTTATGCTTCCAAGACAGCCGATTATGAGAACTACAAGATGTACTTTGGAGCCTTGTTACAGCCTGCTCAGTTCAAAAAGAAGTGCTTGATATTTCGCCCGTTTTTCTTATTTCTTTGTCGTGATATTACCATCGGCTGGTGCCGAGAATACAATCACGTAAAAGATCTTGGTCTTCAGATCTATGGAGAATGAGTACCGGTAGCATGCATACTTTGAGCATCCACTAAGAACATGTTCAATTGTTTCTGGTTCTTGCTTGCACACTCGGCAGTTGTTATTGCCTACAGGTACATACATTATGCGCTCGCGGTAAACTAAGGTGTCTATAACTTTCAGATCAGCCTTGAAGAAGTGAACTACAATGTTCACGAAACGTCGGCAAAATTCATAGTTTTGCACATGACTGAGACCCGAAAAAGCTTTAAATTATCAATTTATCATGATAAGTCATCGCGAAAGCATTTGCAGTTGAAAATTGTTCGTTGTTTAATTTAAATGTAGCTATTTGAAATTTATTTCTTTTGTAGAACGTTCACATTTTCGGCTTGAAAATTCCACGGATTCATAGAAAATCCCTCTTTTAGGATTGAAAGTCAAATGTACACTGGGGTCGATAAGCAAACTTTTTTCTAGATAATACGACATTTTTGTTGAATAATTCTACAACTTTTTGTAATCATTGTTTCTTTGGACTGTAAAATCTCTTCTTCATTCAGCTATTTTTTTAAATTTAATTAATCCGTACAAAATGCAACTACGAAGTTGAAATATAATTTGTTCTCTCAAAAACATAACTGCTTTTTGGAACATTAGTCTTTTTGGACGAAAGACATAGTTTTAACAAAATAATTTGATTTTAAAAATAATAGTTTAATTTTCAAATTTAACAGATCAATTTTCACCTAAAAATATCAATGACTCGAAAAAAAGACTAACTTCATTTTCAGTTAGACGAATTATTAATTAACTTAAACACAAATAGTTACATTTTTACATAAGAAGCAACAATGTTCAACCAGTTTGTTGAACTCTAATCAGCAAAAAATCAATTCGCGTCAAAAAATGGACCAGTTAAATTTTTAAATAGAAAAATTAATTTTGAACGAAAAGTGAAACGACTTTTCATTAAAATAGATGAATTTTCGACTAAAATGATTCATGTTTAAAAAGGAAAATTAGATGACAGTTGCTCCCAGTGGGACCCTGCGGTGGTTGTTAACCTTTAGTTTTTAATTATATATATATATATAACTAATTTTTTGACCTTCTTTTTCACCTCATCGTCCACTACCACATAGTTAATTACTGTTCCCCTTTCTCCTCCCGTGCATGTATATTCACCTCACTCTTTCGCATCACTTGTTATCTAGCCACGTCTCCATAATTACTACTACATCCCATTTTTCCAAATTACTTCTAAACTCCCTTTCTCATTTCTTTTTGTTTCTCACTCTTCTTTTCTGTCACCCGTTTCTTTCCTAGTTTCCCGGCACCTTGTTTTTCACTAACTTTTCCCTCTCTTCATCCAATCCAACCATACATACATATTCCATTTGTATTCTGCCATACTTTAGCCACGTTCTCTTTCCCTAACTTCTTTCTTCTTCCGCTAGTTTCCTGAGCTTAAACTGCATATTCCCTTTTATGTTCTCATTTCTTCAGTCTCACTAGTACATTTCCTCTCCCCTTTACGTTTTCTTTCCTATACTTTGCACTCCCTCTATCTCTACCTCGATATCTATCCTTTTTAGCACATCTTCCAGCCCTTTCTTCGGTTTCTTCCTCTCTAATGCTGAACCCTTTATCACTATGATTATTTTTCTTTCATATCTCCATTTCCTTTCTATTTTTTTTTATACTTCCCTTGGGATTTCGCTCTCCATATTCCTAATCTCCCCAACAACAAACTCCCGGTCTGAGTTTTCCATCTTTACTATCCGACTTTCCAACTATGCTACCCTTTTATGAGGCTCTTTCTGCTTTTCTAATCTTTGTTCAAAAATCTGCATCCTTTTTTCAATTGGTTAAAAATTAATCTTCTTTGGTTGTCAATTCAACTATTTGATTGAAAGTTGAACTACCTTGTTGAAACTTGAACTAACTTTCTGAAAATTAATTTTCTCTTGAAGATTCACCTTTCAGGTTGAAGATTAATTTTGTTTTTTAATAATTTATCTTTTCGGCTGAGGATTTAATTATTTTGTTAGAAATTTGTATTTTTGGTCACATTTCTAGGTTAAAAAATTTATTTTTCTAGTTTGAAACTAAACTGTTTGGTGGAAAATTCAACTATTTAATTGAAAACGTAACTTTTTATAGGTAAAATTTCAACTTTTTAGGTTGAAAATTCAAGTATTTGGTTAAAAATTAATCCGTTTGGTTAAAAATTTAGTTATTTTGTTAGAAATTCAACTATTTTGTTAAAGTCATCATTTTTGGTCAAAAATTTAACTGATTTATTAATTCGTCCTTTTGGATTAGAAATTCACCTTTTTTGGTAGAAGTCATTCATCTTGGTTATAAATTTTTCTTTCTTGATTAAAAATTCATTTTTCTTAATTGAAAAATAAACCTTTTATAAAATTCAACTGTTTTTGAATGAATTGGTTTTCTTCGCTTGAAAATTAAAATGTTTGGTTAAACTTTCAACTATTTTTTTTAATACGACACTTTTGCTTGAAAGATGAACTATTTTCTTCAAAATGATTTTTATTGTTAGAAATTCGTCTTCTTGGTGAAAAATCATTGCCTTCTGGTATAAAATCTTATTGGTTAAAAATTTAATTGCTTGGTTAAAAATTAATCTTCTTTGGTTGTCAATTCAACTATTTGATTGAAAGTTGAACTACCTTGTTGAAACTTGAACACGTAAATGATTCTGGTGTTTAAATCATGGAAGACAATATCAGGCTTTGTAGCACTGATACGTTTATTGGTGGAGAGTGAGAAATTCGTGTAGATCTTACACTGATTATTCTCCACGAAGGACTCGAGTTTTTCATGAGCGTATGAAAGAACAGCAATAGATCAACTCCATAGAATTATATAAGATGTTGATACAATACATTTAGAGCCGCATTGTGTCTCTCGATGTACCGGGAGCGTCCGAGTGCTTCTGGCTCTTGCTTGCACGCTCAGCGGCTGATATCGCCTGCTGGTACATTAATAATGCGCTCGCGGTAAACTGAGATATCTATGACGCCATCTTGACAGGCAAAAAGAAATCCCAAAGACGCCGATCTCACTCCAGTAGGCTTGTTGAATATGTTGGACAAACCCATCGAGAGCTCTTCTCTACGTATGATGCAGTAGAATTTATCATAAAGTGGCTTGTCCGCGTGTTCTCTGAGTAGAACCGAATTTTCTACTTTGTGTTCATTACTTATGAGCACCAAAGGTGTTAGTGATGCTGGACCATGTGTAGTGTCGCTGGAATCAAATGGAAGGCCAAGCTCCTCTGCGGCCCTATCTGCGGCATGGTATAAGAACGCTGCATGCTTTAAGTCATCGACGTTCCATTTTACTACACGAAATGTGTAAAGCTGTATAGGAATGGCCAGCATATAGGGCGCCTTGAGATTGTTCTTGCCAGATAATCCGGAGGCCCAAATTTATCTGAGAATTTAGAGATAACTTTTTTCAAGGGCTGTTTTTAACACATGCACATTTTGGCTTTGCTCTTGAGGTATTTCAAGAGATGTATATGTTTGAGACATCTTCTCCTATATAGTTACTAGATAGTTGCAGTTTCCTTCTGAAGTGTTAACCTTCTATTCATTTTTCGATTAGAGTAAAGT
This sequence comes from Andricus grossulariae, assembly GCA_011634705.1. Taxonomy (NCBI): domain Eukaryota; kingdom Metazoa; phylum Arthropoda; class Insecta; order Hymenoptera; family Cynipidae; genus Andricus; species Andricus grossulariae. Next base: position 247,281,764 of record JAABKJ010075445.1, read on the forward strand.
AATAATAATTTTAAGTTAACAAAAATAATTATTTGAACAATTTATTATGGTTAATAATTTTCTCTTTGCCTAATGGTAGAAAGTTGCGGTTCCTACTGGAATGTTTAGCTTTGCTTTGCATTTTTAGTTATAAACAAATGGTGAATAAAGATGAGAAAAAAAAATTGTAATTTGAAACATAACTTTTACAAGTCATTTACACACCTAGTTCTTATAACTACTCCTAATTATACTATTCTTTGTTTTTTTCATCTTGTGTTAAATAGCATTTTCGTTTAAATAATTTTTTTCACATTTGGAAATGAGCAAAAATAATTCGCTCAAAAAAGTAAAATACTATTTAAAAAGTTATTCTTGTTGAGGTTTACTTATTATTCATTCATAACTGAAAAGTCAAACCAAAAATAAATATTTCAGAAAAAAGCAATTTTCTAGCATCATTCTAAGATAATATAGTTATAAAAAATATTGAATTGTTTAAATAAGCAGATTTGTTAACTTGCCTTATTATTGCCTCACTAACTGCAAAGAGAACAAAAAGTGTAAGAGTACAGAAAAAACTGCAACTTTGTAGCACTTATCTAAGAGAAAATAATTATAGAGAAGACAATTATAAATTGTTTGAACAACTATATTTGTTAACTTGCATTATTTATCACTTCACTGAGTAAAAAGTGGGTAAAAACTTAAACATTTCAGAAGAAAACGTAACTATATTGCATAATGGAGCAGGAAATAGTTATAAACAATGATAATTTTATGTGTGTATGCCTCTCTATGACTTCTTCAGGTTTGTTGACCCTTCAGCTATTCAACTTTCAGAAGGGCTCTTGTGAAAAAGACAGTGCGTTCCCAACATTTATCGTGCAAGCTTTTCTCGCAGTGATTTAAAAGCCACTCAAAAATGATTTTTGTAATAATACTGCATCTATAGAGGCGTATCTTCAAAGCCAGAAGATTCAAGTGGAGCACATCTAGCGGCTGCACAGTGTGCCACAATCCAATAAAAGTGGCAAGAATTCGATTTCTCAGCATAGATGTATAAAGCTTGATACCAGGGGAGTTTTTGGAGTCGCTGATTTTGAATTTGAAGTCGAAAGTTACCAATTTGAATGATACATCTCATATAATGGCAAAAATTGTTACATTTGCACACATTTGTCTGAAACTTGCACACAGATAAAGGATCCGTATTATTTACAAAACCATCAGTACCAATTTACACAACATGACTTTTCAGTAGATTTTACAAGAACTTCAGGTAAATTGACTGAATTTCTGTGCATTTCACCTAGCATTTAGTGAAATCTACTAATTTGGCGTTTTCCATATAAACTGAACGTGCTGTAAATTTTACGGATGCTTTTTCTGCGTGTCGTATGAGGGGGGTTTTATGGCCGCCGATTTCCAAATTTTAGGGTTTTGTTGAAAAAAACTTGTAATAAAAATTCCTATGTTATATCTTGCAGATGGAGGTCTTGATTTGCTATTATTACGTCCAATGTCAACAAAACGCGGACATACCTGCGCTTCAAGTTCCAGCACTTCACGTTAGTACATTATAATATTTCAAACTAACCAAAAATTGTCGGGACTCAGAGAATTCGATAAATCTGATATTACAATTTATATAATGTATAAGATTTTAGAGTATCCGGTATAGACATGGAAAATTTATATTGTGTCCATCATAACGGCTCATTCAAATTTTTGGAACACTAATATAAATTCTAAAAAATATGTTAAAAGCATTGAAAATATTGTCAGTCATTAGTCATTTCCAATAACTATCAAAGTCTACCCAAAGATACTTTTATATCTTCACAAATATTAATATAATTACTTTCTACTTTCCTTTTTTGCTTTCCTTCCTTTTTCCTATTTCTTCTTATCTTCATTCGTTATATAGGGGAAATTACCTTATAGAATATAATCATGAATTCAAAATACTAATTTATGCAAAATAATTAATTTAATTCAATTAATAGTTAGGACAATATACATGTTAATAAATTAAAATTAGAAATAATTATTTTGGGTATATCTGTGCTTTTAATTAATAGTAATGGTCTACTATAGGCACATCATCTTTTGTGGTGTGGTCTCCCCTAATATATATTATACAGGGTGTTTTTTTTAACTTGAGACATCGAGATATCTTAGAAAATATACATCATATGAAAAAAATATCTATACTGAAAACTTTATATTTTCGAGGGAGAAAATCAACTTGAAAAAAATTTCCGCCCCCCCAACACAGGAGGCAGGAGTGGGAATAACTTTGTAATTTCAAATGGGATCTCCAATTTTTTATCACAGATTCATATTCTGTTTTATCAAATACGTAAGGTTTATTCAAAAATTATTTTTTGATTCGCGATAGATAACGCTGCAATTGCGAAAAATGTAATTGTTGATTATTTCATGGGCTTCGGTGAGTACCCTTGCTTGACCTTTATTTGACCTTACCAATGACCTTGATGAAGATATCATTTTGAACGTAAAATTTCACGCTCTTTTCAAATCCGGAGTAAAAAATAAGTGGTTCCATTAAAAAAAATGACTCTGACCTTGAAATAACCTTCAAAACCAAGTTCAAGGTCGAAGTCATTGGTACCCGTAGATGTCCCCCATTATCTCCTCCAACTTTTGCCTGAAATGTTTTTTGTATCTGCACAAGCATCTGAGATATTATCCACTATAGATTAAAATGGCCCACCCTGTAGGTTCATCCTAACTCCCAAGCTCAGGCTGAAATCCGACATTCGGGCATTCAATTGTTCAGTTTATAATGCAGCGAGAGCTCTGTCTGATTCAAATCAAGGCTAACGTGACGATGGTTCAAAAGACTAAAGAACGCTTGCATCAACTGAGCAAAGGTGATTGGTTGAGCAAGACGGAATGCGTCGGAAGACGGGTGTAATCTGACCTGGACAAGAATACAGAAGAGAGAGAGAGATGGTGTAGGGAGAATCAATAGTTTCTTGCTGATCCATTGCTCCTCTTCAGCGATCTCCTTATTTCTGTTACAAATCCTTCCAAACCCGAAGAGATCAAGACTTTTTGGAAAGAGGTTTACGAGGTCTCACGCCAAATGAATGGGATCATCATCCGATTCAAGGAGCTTTGCGACAAGCTCAGGAAGAACGTCCATCAAATAATGCCGCAGACGTGAAGATAGCACTGAAAGGCACGAAGAACTTCTCCGCTGCAGAACCTAATATTATCAAGAACTTCTGGTGGAAGAAGTTTACTTCTACACACCAACATCTAGCCCGCATCTTTACCTCAGAATGAAATATATGTTTAATTTTGGGCGTCTCTAGAAATGTCTACTAAATTTGATCATTCATTTACGTCTCAGATCACCTCACTACTCTTAACTTTGGCACGGCTCAGGTAGGCCATAATCCAAAACTCCTGGACAAATCCCATCAATTCGAAAGTTACCTTACGAGGTAAACTACTGCGAAATTTGGGATAGATCGTATTGGTGGGCTCAAATACGAAATAGTATATGGTTTGTTTGAACATTCGACGGCAGGTGCACGCTCAAAGTTCACCTTGCCGAGGAACGCCCGCGACTTAAACGCATATAAACTTTCGTGCAACTGAAGATAATACGAACTTATCATTCAATAACTGCTGGGAAATAAGTCTGCGAAATGGAGGGTTATCCTAGAGATATGTACAAAATTTACTTATGCTTAAAAGCAACTATTCCCTGTTTTAAGGTAACATGAATGCTCCGTGAATATGTACGCATTTTTTGGCTTCGGGAACTTCGGTCGAGAGCGAAATGAACAGCAGAGTATCGTCAACAACAACACGTCCGGAAAACGACAGAGCCGTCCTGTGATGGTAAGCCAGAAAGAGAGGGAGCGAACTCGAGTACAGACTGTCCTTTTCTGGCTTGCGGATCCCGACCAGTATTCCGCCATATTGACAATGGTGGGGAGCAGAACACACCACAGCGCACTGAAGGGAGACAAAAGGGTGGTATCTGACTGTCTCAGCTCTACCGAGATATAAATCGCCCCACGGTCGATCCAACTGAGAGGAAAGGAGTATTCCGAAGGTCAGTTCTATTCTGACCTATCGAGGAGATAGAAGTGAACCCATCAACGGACGGCCCAATGCCAAATATTTAAAAAACATTTTTTTTAAATTAGAAACTTCCAAATTTATTGGGTCAAAAATAGAATATTTTAGATTGAAACAATGTTTGAATACGACTTGAAATAGAATAAAATCGTTTAAATATGAATCTATCAATTTCAAGGTATTTTCAAATTGAAAATTATTCATAAAGTTTGAATCGGACGTTTATATTTTTTTAACTGCTAAGCCTATAGAATTGAAATAGTTCAATGTTTACGTTGAAATCTGTAGATAATTAAATTTTGAATTGTTTCAGAATCGTCTTGTGAAATGAATTATTGTTGAACTTTTATTACTAAAACTAGAGCATAATTTAGAAAAATGTTTTGAATTGTAAAAACTTTGGAAATTTTGATAATTGAGACGGCGAGTATATTATCTTAGATAACCAGTGAAGAAGCTTGAATATATTTTTATGGGCAAAGTGAGAAAATTATTTCTCAGCGAGAAATTTGCGAAAATAGAAGCACTAGTGTAACTTTTTTGTAAAATATTAGTAAAATAGTTGCATCGTTGAAAAATATGTTATGAAAAAAATGTTGTAGTTAATTTTTTTTCTGCGCATTAGAAACGTGAAACAAATCTTCAGTTTGGCTCTATTATCATTATTCAAATAAAATTGTCACACTATTTCGTTCTTTGCTGATAAAGTAAATCTGAACTTCTCATATTGTCGAATGATGTAGATAAGGAAAAATTCACAATACTGAAAAAAAAATTTATTTATTTATTATTATTTCAAGAATGAAATTTTTTTGATTTCTTATCCCCATAGATACCAATATATGGTGCAATAGGGTAATAAAAAAATGCGTTTCACATCACCTATCTTCTTCTATATTAATGCCAGATAGTTGCATTTTTTTGAATTTATACTTTTTTCAACTTTTTATTTAGAGGGATGTAATAATTCATGCAATTTATCAAACAAAATTGTTGAAACAAGTAATAAATATTAATAATAATTTAAACAAAAAGGCTCTCAGTAACTTCTGCAATGAAAATTTACATTTGATATGATCCATATAAAAATTCTGAAAAATAGTTAATATATCTGTTTTAATTCAGAAAAATATATTCATAACAAAGTAAGAGATTGTTTAAAAAATTATTCTGTCTATTTTTTATTTATCATTTGTTCATAACTAACAAGGAAAAGCAAAGTGAAACATTTCAGAAAAAATCGAAACTTTCTAGCACTTATCTAAGAGAAGATTGTTATATACAATAATAAATTGTTTAAACTACTATGCTTGTTAACTTGATTATTTATTACTTTACCAAGTAAAAAGTGTGTGAAAAGTTAAAAATTTCAGAAGAAACCACAACAATCTAGCATTAATAAAGAAGGAGACAGTTATAAGCAATGATAATTTGTTTAAACAATTTTTTATTTTGAATATAAATAATTATTTAGTCACTCCAAGTAAGAAATAGACAAATAGTTGAAAATTTCAGAAAAAATCGCAACTTTCTACCATTAAGCAAAGAGAATATTATTAACAATGATGAGAAATTGTTTAAACAATTATTTTTTCAACATGAATTAATTATTACTTCACTCTAATTAAAAAGTGGACCAAAAGTTTGAAATTTCAGAAAAACCCGCAACTATCTAGTATTAATATAGAAGAAGATAGCTATAAACAATAATAATTAGTTTAAACTAATTCGGCGTAATCCACTTGTGATACAGATAATTTGGAGTTATCCATTTTTAGCCTTTGATAATCCACTTGCAATCCAAATAATTAGGTGTAATCCACTTGTAATTCAGATAATTCGGAGTAGTCCATCTGTAATCTTGAGTAATCCACGTGTAATCCAGAAAATTGGAGTAATCCACTTGCAATCTTGAATAATCCACTTCTATTCTAGATAATTCAGCTTAATCCACATGTGATAAAGATAATTCGGAGTAATCCATTTGTAACCTTGAGTAATTCACTTGTAATTCAGATCAGCGGAGTAATCCATTTGTAATCTTAAATAATCCACTTGTATGCTAGTTACTTTGTCGTAATCCACTTGTAATCCAAATAATTAGGTGTTCTCCATTTGGATTTCAGATAATTCGGAGTAATCCATTTTTTATCTCGAGTAATCCACTTGTAATCCAGATGATTGGAGTAATCCTCTTGTAATCTTAAATATTCTACTTGAATTCGGGTTAATTCGGCGTAATCCATTTGTGGTACAGATAATTCCGAGTAATCCTTTTGTAATCTCGAGTAATCCACTTTTAATCCAGATAAGCGGATTAATCAACTTGTAATCTCAAATAATCCACTTGTATTCTAGGTAATTCGGCGTAATTCACTTGTAATACAGATAATTCGGAGTTATCCATTTTTAGGCATTAATAATCCACTTGTAATCTAGATAATTAGGTACAATACACTTGTTATTCGAATAATTCAGAGTAATCCATTTTAAATCTTGAGTAATCCACTTGTTGTTCAGCTGATTGGAGTAATCCATTTGTAATCTCAAATAATCCATTTGTAATCTATATCCTTAATTCTTGTGTAATTCTTTGAAATTTATAGAAAGATTTCCAAAAGTTTAGACATTGTTTATATCTATTGAAATCACATAAAAATCTTTTGAAATTTTTTGAAGTCCCTTGAAATCATTGAAAAAATCCTAAAACCTTTAAATCCTATGAAATTCTAAGATTTGAAAAATTCTTCGCAATTTCATTATTATTATTTTTTTTAACTTCTTTAAATCGCTTCAGATCTTTGAAATAATATTAAATCCCCGTCTTATTCTGTCAGTATTTTATACAAACTAATTTGTAAATGCGCGAAAAAAAAATAATTTTATGCTGGTTTTAAAATAATCTGTTTTCATTAATCTGGGTTTGAAATCTGGTATTTGTTTAATTTATTGTATTAAAAAAAATAATAATAATTAAATTTTAATGTTCACATTTTCATATTTAAAGCAGATCTAGTTGATATTTTGTCTTACGTATAATATCTTGAATGATTCATATCAAAAGATTGTCATTAAATTTACTAAAAAAATTATAGTTATAAAATAAGAGCGTACATTCTAATCTCGTGAACTTTTGGGAATTGACTTTTGGGAATGACCCATTTATGCCTAGATTTGTTCTGTTTCTATTGTTTTTAATTAAATTTTAAATGGAATTATTGAATTTTAAAATAATTTTAGACAACATTTTTTCTTTGAAATATTCTGTATAATTCTACTCGTTGCATTCTGTTGAAAATAATTTATTTAATTAAAAAATTCTTAATAAATTATTTTCATCAATATTAATCTAGTTTAGGTGTAGAGAATATTTCATAGAACAAAAGAACCCATTTTTTATTAAGATTAAATAAATACATTTTAAAGGTATGTAATTTTGAACGTTTTTTTTAATAGTTCAATTTTGAAGATTTACAATTGACAACTCTTCAATTTTAGCGATTTGCTATTTAAAATTCTTACATTTTTAAGACGATTTTGATGATCTAAAGTCAAGAGTTATCAATTCAAAATCTTCTAGATTTAAGAAATTTCAAATAAAAATCATCATAATTGCGGAATTTTTAATCGTAAAACTTAAAACTTGCACAATTTTTAATTGTCCATTTTCAAAATGAAAAACTCTTCAATTTTAAGGAATTACAATTTAAAAATTCTACAATGTTGAAGAGATACAATATAAAATTCGTGAATTTTAAAAATATAGAATTAAAAATTATTCAAATATCAAGATTTATATTTGATGATGTGCTTCAAAAGTTTTTTTAAATGAAGGTCAACTTTGAATATTTACAATATGAAATTCTTTAATTTTTAAGATTTACATTTGAAGACTCTTCAATGGCTAATGTGCATAATATAAAATGATGCAAGTTTGAATTATTTGTTTGAAAAAGTTCAATCTTGATGATTTAAAGTGGAAAATTATTCAAGTTTGAAAATTAAAAATGCATTCAATTTTATAAATTTGTAATTCAAAATTCTCCAACTCTGAACAGTAAAAATGACAGCATCAATTTATTTGTTGGAAATTTTCATAATTTTTTACATATATGTAATAAGACATAGCTGAAAATATTTAAAAAAATTACGTACATAGGTCTAACAATTTTCTTATGACTCGTTACACGGGAGAGAGAAGGGTTAAAAATTGGCAAAAAATGTGTTACGTAATGTATGGATGGATCCCAAGGAAAATTAGAAGGTATAGAGGAAGAAGGGAGAGAGAGGGAAGAGAGAGAGAGAGTTTAGAGAAAGAAAAGGAGAGACTGATTACAAGGAAGGGGTGGAAGACAAGTAAAAGGGTTTGATGAAAGCGAGGGAAAAGAGGGGGTACTGCTAAGAAGATAGGGGTAAATAAGACGAAAGTATTGTGGTGGAGAGAGGAGTGGAGAGTGCGTGTTAAGTATAGTAGGAAAAGGAAGAAGAGAGAGAGGTAAAGGAAAACGATGAAGGGTTGATTATGAAGGATGGATTGATGAGAGTGGGATAGAAAAGACAATGTAGGGGCAAAGGAGACGAGTAGAGAGGTATAGCGGTGGATGGGAGAAAAGTATAGGTGGAAGACGAGTAGGAGGGTTTTATGAGAGCGAGGGGAATCAGGGGGTGATGATGAGAGAGGAGGATTAAATGAGGCGGAAGAGAAGTGGTGGAAAAAGGAAATGTAGAGAGCGTGATAAGTATAGTAAGAAAAGGTAGAAGAGAGAGTGAGAGTTAAAAGGAGAAAAGGGAGAGATTGATAAATTGATAAATAAGACGAAAGTATGGTAGAGGAGAGAAGAAGAGTGGAGAGTACGTGTTAGGTATAGTAGGAAAAGGAAGAAGAGAGAGATGTAAATGGAAGAATGATAAGGGCTAAGGATATAAGCGGGGGGAGTTGATGAGAGCGAGGGAAAAAAGATGTACATGAGATCGGTGTACATGAGAGGAGTGGAGGGATAGGGTGGAAGGATATGTGGAATGAAGAAAAATGAAGGGTAGATGCAAAAAAGGAAGGAGTGGAGAGTCTAAATGAAGATTGGACAAGTTTGGTGTTGTATATTTGAGCAGCAGTACGATCGATGAATTACCATCTCCGCCGTGTGATCGGAGATACTACTCTAACTTTTGAGGAGATGTCAATTTTTCTTGCTCAAGTGGAGGCGTGTCTCAATTCAACGCCAATCCAGTCTTTAAAGGACTATCCCAACAATTCAGTCGCTGTGACTCCTGCACACTTTCTTATCGGCTCTTCGATCTTCACAATGCCTGGCCTTTACTAGTAAATGAAAGGTTAGCAACTCTGAACTCAAATGTACAAACCTTTTAGAGAAGATAAACTTCGAAGTGCTTACAAAAGCTGGAAACTCGCTCTAAATGGCAGAAGCGAACCCCTCCGGTCAAAAACGGAGACGTAGTATTGGTTCTGGAGGAGAAAATTCCTCCTACTAAGTGGCCTCTGGCTCGGGTGATTCAGGTACATCCTGGCGCATATGGTCAAGTTCGCTCTGTAACTCTAAAGACGGCAACTGTTCTCTTACAGAGAACAGTTGTGAAAATTGTTTTGCTACCAGTTTCGCTTTCAGGCTCTATCGATGCTGCGTCATCACAACCTTAGCAGGGTGGGCGCATCTCCAAAGCCAACACAGGGGTTTACGCGCATATTTCCAGGTCCAAGGTGGACAGTCTTTTTTTCAGATAATTCCTGAACACATCACGAAGCTGGGCAGAATATTTTCATCTCTCGTGGACGCGTGTGATCTCGGATTGCGTACGGCCCTGATAATTACGTCCACTCACTCCTTCGTGGTACCGAGTACCTGGAGGGGCGAATGGATTGTCAGTACTGCTTAATGCATGGTCCGAGTCACTTCTTACTGATTTGGTATTATACTCACTTTTTCTAGGTATAGAAAGAGAGAGGAATATCAATAATTTCGCCGAAGTCAAAACGAGTTTGAGAGGGTTGGACTGGAGTTGTTTTGACATGAGTTTGGCGGTGTGCAGAAAAGGGGTTTAACATTTGTAGGATCTGGAGAGATTGGAGAGGAGCGAGTTTTCGTTGGAGTAAAACAGGAGGAGGGGATGGAGCGATTGGAAATATATACTCGATTGGTGTTTTCACGACTTCGGCGAAGATTTTTTGGATCTCGGTATCCGTGATGAACTTTGGAGCTGGGGGAGGCGGTAAATGACTCAACTCCCTATCGGAATCCGGTTCTGTGTCGGAACTGAAGTGGCCGACTTCGTCGATCTATGTAGAAAGCGTCGGCACCCTCAAGGGCTCGCATGATGATGGTTCAGGGTGAGAGGTGTCGCAGTACGCACGGAATGATGCGGCGTCATCTGGTGGTTGCTCAATCCGGATCAGGGATGTGGATGCAGCCTTATGTTCAAGCACTCATCCTTGATTCGTTGGCCAGACTGGTACTGTCGCATAACCCGGCTAAGGTTAGGAAGGGTCTTGTATAATAAGAGAAAGGGTTAGATTCAATCAGCCGTAATCGTTCTCCGATCCTACGATGAGGATCGTGAGAAGGAATTAGGTTGACTTGAGCTTAACTGTTGTTCTCCGATCCTACGTGAGGATCGCGAGTGGAATGGGATTTTATTATTTGCCACTTAACGCAAAATTTTACTGTAGAAAACAAAAGAAAAGGGGAAGGCGTTTGTTCACTTAATGAAAGATCCAACGTTACTTACTATCGTCGGTTACGAAGGGAGCCGGTCCAGGTGTGGGGAAGTCCCGATCCTTCTTTTGAGCTTCACATACTCCTACTCTTTTCAAGATAATCTTAATTCTAGATTGAATTCCTGCTGGATTCTGTTCACCCTCCATGACTTCTCCTTGATTTTCGTGGTAATACCACTGATATCCTTTACTACACTTGCACTTTATACTCACTGCACTTGCACTAATTCTTTCAAGTCACTATTGTATATAATCCGGCTCGAAGGACCAAAAAATGTTTCGTATGGAACAAAACCTCCGAGTTAGTAACTAAGTTCACTTGGTATGTTGTATTTTCTGCATATATATTTTCTTAATGAGGGGAAATAATGTTTTCCTAATGACTTAGACTGCATTTTGGGTATTAATTTTTATGGTATATTCTTCAAAGGCCTCAATACTTGATACACATTTTATCAGAGATACCTCTCTCCATTCGCGTTGGAATTATTACTAAACTCTCTTTTTCTATTGAACCAAGACTCCCAAGATCATCCTTTCCTCTCGTTAGTATTACATTTTGTTGATGTAGGACCGAGGGAAAAGAAAATTTTCACATCAATAATACTTCAATTAAATCAATCAACCTGAAATAGTTCTCAGCAATAAAAGGCTCGAGCATGGAAAACAAAGGTAAACAATTTCCAAGAATATGGAAAATTTGGGAACCATTCTGAGAGCATGCAAACGAAGGTCGCATGTAATATTAAATCCAATAATAACTTATATTCAAACCATAAACGAACAAAACAAAGCGAAGACAACAAATAACAAAATATTATTTTTCATTATGAAACACATGTCAATGTACAATAACGTTGGCGAAATAACGTAATTCTTTGATAATATATAATGCAGGGTGTCTAGATTATTAAAAATATCAATTCTGAACGAAAAATGAAATAGTTACATTTGCAGTTGAAAACGTTAACTCTCAAGCAACAACATAATTTTTCAAGTAAATATTCAAGCGTTCAACAAAATAGAGAGTATTTCGTCTAAAATCATGAATCTTCAACAAAAAATGGATCTTTAACAAAGCAGCTTAACTCTCAACGAAGTAGTTAAATTTTCGACGAGAAAAATTATTTTTTTACCAAAAAGAAAATGCGTGAATTTTTGAATAAATAGTTGCATTTTCAAATAAGAACATTATTTTTTGAATGAAAATATCAAATTTTAAATACAAAATGAAGTAGTTACATTTGCAGTTGAAAAGTTCAACTTTCATACAACAAAAAAATAAATTTTCAGAAAAGAATTAAAAATTTTAACCAATGATAGAATGTCTTATCTAAAATGACGATTCTTCGACAAAAAATTGATTTTTGACAAAGTAATTCAACTCTCAAAGAAGTAGTTAAATCTTAAATCGAAAAAGAGGAATTTCCATGTAAAATTATGAATCTGTCAGAACAATTAAATTAATTTTTAACGGAAGAGTTTAAGATTCAACCGAGTAGTTGAATATTCAACTAGAAAAGATAACTTTTAAAATGAAACTATCAATCTTTAAACCAAAAATTTTCAGTTGAAGAAATTATTTCTAAAGAAAAATCGAATTTGGAACTAAACATTTAAATTTTCAACCAAAGACAAAAATTTTTGAATAAAGTGATGAATCTTCAAGAAAAAAAAATTATTTCTCACAAAGTCATTCTACATTCAACAAAAAAAGATTAATCTCAACAAAAAATATAATTGTTGATATTTCACCATTGCTCGATCTTCTGAGATGTGTAGATTAGTCCTGATGTCCTGTTCCTTAGCGATAAGATTTCTTTGTGCGACTTTCTCTATTTAAGGATACTTTGCAGCAAGTTTCGTTCTAAAATTGTATCCTTTTTCGCGTGGGGTTTCAAAATTCGCACTTTAGTGATGGACATGCACCAATTTCTCATTCATTGTGGTATACCACTTGATGCTCTCCCACAATATTTCTGTTGAGGTGGTTGGCTGTGAATAACTAGCGCTGGCCAAAGCATCCTCAGCAGGCACAGTTCATGTTCTACTTCTTCCCGTATGTCGCAGTTGTTCTTGCTGGCCAACTGTTAGATTAGTGAGGTCTGCTTGACCATCTCGCAGCTCATCATCACCACCGTCTCGCACGCTATGGCCCCCCGCGGTGGCTCCAGGGGCGCCACGACGATCCTCGGAAAGCGACAAGCGTTTCAAACTTTTCAAAAGACTCTCCATTAAAATGTATAGGTTTCGGTGTTCCTCTTAGTCACTTTCCTCTTCGTTCTCTGCCTGTCTGGCATGGGAAACCGCTCAAGCCCTACCGCGACGACAACGCGAGAACACCTTCGGTAGGGCCACCGAGGCTTATGTAAGAGAAGTTTAAGGCTCCGGAAGCTATGATCATGGTTCCTTAAAGCAACCAATCCCGACGCATCTGGAACGTGTACCTCATCCACTTCTGTTCCTTCTGTCCTAGAAGGTAACCAAGAGCGGGAAATTTACGCGAAAAAAGATAGTTCAATACTGTTCCTTGGAGTCAGGTCTCTAGCCACGGATGACCTTACGCGGCAGACGGGACAGTTGGAGATGAAAATTTCACATATTGCTCAATTGTGAGAAGCGAATTTTTCGCTAGCAGTTACCCTATATCAAATTATAACAGTTCCCTGCATCTTTTGCGCACTAAATAAATAAAGAAAGGAATTTTTCAATTAAATCTATTTAAAAAATCAATAAATCATCCTTTTTTTCTCATAGCAAAAATTATTGACCTCGAAGTTGTTCACACAATATTCGTTTCTCACAATTGCGCAAAATTATTCCAGAACGTTTTAGGAACTTAGCACGAATACGTACCACTTCAGCTGTAGAATAATCACGATATCGGTATGGTAGAAATCATTTTCTAGAATCGGCTCAGCCTATCTACTAATAGCTTTAAAATGAAAAACGAAACTTGTCGAAATCAAGTGTTTTGATTCCGAGTAAGAAAATAATGAATTGCAGTTGTTTCTTCACTATTTATATCTATTAAGATATAATATTAATCTGCAATTGAAACAAATACTGTCGTCAAGGAGAGATGGCAGGGGGGGATAAAAAATTGTCAGAAATCGGTAACGCAGTTTTTGGACAGTCCCTACGTTTCTAGAATGTTCTGAATAACGTTATAAAATGATATTGCTCAATTGTAAGAAGCGAATTTTTCCTCAAAAGTTACCCTTGATCAAATTATAACTGTTCCCTGCATCTTTTGCGCACTAAATAAATAAAGAAAGGAATTTTTCAATTAAATCTAATTTAAAAATCAATAAATCATCCTTGTTTTTCTCATAGCAAAATTTATTGACCTTTAAGTTGTTTACAAAAAATTCGTTTCTCATAATTGCGCAAAATCATTCCAGAACGTTTTAGAAACTTAGCACGGACGGGTACCACTTCATCATCAGTATTTTCCTATCACAATGAAACTGACAAAAAAAATTCATCCACAACGAAACTGAACCAAAATGGTTCATAAACATAATTATGATTTACAAACTTTGGGTATAAATTCTGAGATAAAAAAACACTGAACAGCTAGAGGCAAACGGAAAAACTACAATTTTCCACAAAGTTCATCGAATAAATTTTAACAAAGCAATTCAGCATTCAAGCATGTGGTTGCATTTTCAAGCGAGATGATCAGCTTGCTACAAACAAATACAAATTTGAAACAAAATATATAAATTTATCACAAAATTGGTGATTTGTTAACTAAAAATGATCATCCATCGTTCATTGTTTTCCAGAGATTAAGTATATATTTAGTACAGTCCTCCAACAACAGATGACGCCACTTTTTAATCTATCTGGAAAGTAAAAACGAAACCTATCTCCCTTGCCGCACATTAGCGGTGAGCCATTACGTCTTCTGGTGCGGATGACGGCACATCGTGATAGCGGGCCATAGCGTACAAAATGGGTGACACCAAATAAAGATTAAATATTAATGTAAAAAATTCTCACACGCGCAAAAAATCTAATGAATGGATTCATGAAGTTTATAAAAAATGGAAATAGTGAAGAAAAATACAATAGAAATGCAAAGCAAACAACAGAAATCTACAGATGCTGATGATTCAGGACATTCATGTGATTATAATTACTGATGTGAACAGGTGACAAAATAGTGTTATTTTTTCCTACGACTGACCGAGATTCATTGCAGTAAAAACATGGTCTGGCAAACTATGACTAAAAATTGATACGCAAAAACCGGTGTCATGAAATATGCCATTTTTTTGTTTAAGAAATTAGTTAAAAAGTAGACGAATTTAATAGAGGACGATTGTGTCACATTTTCAGCCTTATTTAAACAACTGTTTATACACTTACTTTATTGTACCCTACTATATTCACTCTAAAAATAATCTCTTTCATTTTTGATAAGACGCATTATTACACCTGGAACAAAACTTTTCTGAATGCGAACCATCTAAACTCAAATATATCAAAATGGTCAATTTTCATAGCAAAATATGTATTAATTTATAATTTTTTACTAATTTCTCATCTTGAGCAATTTCTAAGTTCATGTATGAAATGAATTTTAGTCAAAAAAATTTGTATTTCATTGTATTCATCATCTGAAATATTTGAAAAGCCACTGCAAATTCGCTGAACATTCTTTTTTTCAAAATTTACCAATCAGGTCATAAAAATGTCCAGGTGACCGATAGAATTCAAGATTCCGGTAAGATGGAATCCTACCGCATTCAGATTTAGTTGCAGTTTCAGGTTGAATTCATTAGCCTGAAAGATGCCATATCAGAACGCGTTGGGATGAAATTATGTCCTTCATGTTGCAATAATATTTGTTATTGAGATAATGATAAGAGAGCAATGAGGCACATTGTGTAAAGCAATGTCGCTTCTCGGACTCTCTGACATGGAAATATGGTAAAAATACCTATAACTTGGTAGCTCAGCTCCTAACTGTGTTTTATTGATTAATCGATTTTTTTAAATTCTGTTATTTCATCAAATCATTACATTTTAGAATTCAGATATATTTTAGAATTACCAGGCAAACATTGATTGTCAAATGTTTTCCGGGCGTTAGTAGATGGACAGAGACCAAGGTATATTAGGCATAGAATAACAATAAAATAATAATTAGTTCTATTGTAAAATGTATAAAAAGGACTATCAATTGAATTATTATGAATTCTGATAAAAATTGCAATTTAGCTAAAATTGCTAGTTCTATATTTAAAATTTAAATATTTTTTTGTTCAAATATTGAACTATGTGTTATATTTTTCTATGAGAATTTATCTTCTTTGTTACAAAAATTGGTTAAAAGTTGAACAATTTTTGTTAACACTTCATTTTTTATTGAAGATTCATAATTTTAGTTGAAAATTCATCTTTTACGGTAGAAAATTAATCTTCTTGATTGAAAATCACCATTTTGTTTAAAAATTCGTAATATTATTTGAAAATTCATTTTTGTTTTTTTTTTATAAAAATTGACTTATTTTGTGGAAAATTCGTTTTTTGGGTTGAAAATTCCTCTGTTTTGGTAGGAAACTCAACCATTTGGCTGAAAGATAACTTTTTTTCTTTGAATACATATTTACTGGTTGAAAATTCAACTGTTTTGTAACAATTGGTATTTTGAGCTTAAAAACTCCCAGGGTGCAGAGTCTTCCCCTTTTTTCTTAGTTTCCCCTTTTTTCTTCAAATTCCTCTTTTTTCTCTTATTCTCAAAAACCTTTCCCTTTTCCCCAAATTATGACGAATTTTTTCCTTGTGGAAAATTAATTTTTTTGGAATTGAAAATTGAACTATTTAATTTGTGGTTGAAAATTGATCTTTTTTAGTTCAAAATTCAACTCTGTGGTTAAAAATTAATTTATTTTCTTGAAAGTCGTCTTTTTTGGTAGAAAATTAATTTTTTTTACTGAAATTTCAACTATCCCAGTTGGATTCATCAATTACTCGTACCGAATATTTTGGGTACAGTCGTTGCAGCTCCCTTTTAAGATCTTGATACCTTTCTTCCTTTTCTTCCTCCTCAGCAGTAATGTTGTATTAAAAAGGAGCCAAAAATTCGAACACGAATATAGTTCGTCTCTCAAAGTCTTGAAGAACAATTTCAGGCCTCGAGTGGGCAACGGAGACTGTTGTCCGAAAATCGTAGATCCAGAAAATTTGGCACTTCTCGTTTTGGACAATTGACTCTATCTCACTTGAAGCGTTCGGCAGGGCAGAGTTGCAGACAACACCGTAAGATTGACAAAGATGGTAATAAAGCACTCTTGCGGCAGCATTATGTCTGTAGATATAGGTCGTTCCTGCATGCTTGATTGTCAGCCGCTTTGACTTGTTCAGTGTGTGATTCATAATCCTCAGTTCTTGGTTGAACTTTTGAACCCTTTCCGTGAATGGTCCACCAGATGTTATTTAGTCAATAACACATTGAACACGGGACGCATTCTGTCTTGCCCATCCAATCTTCTTGTTCAGTTGATGCAAGCGCCTTCTGGTCTTTTGATCCATCGTAAATTTGAGCCTTTGATTCGAATCAGCCAAAGCTCTCGCAGCACCATTAACTGAGCAGTCGATGATCCAGAGGTCGGACTCTTGCGAGATTTCTCCACGAAGGGAGGCATTCATTTTAGCCAGATCTTGGAGCTGAGGAGGAACTTGCATGTTAACGTTCCTTCTTTTCCTGAAATCGTGATCATGGCTCAGAAGGTTCCTGCTTTCCGCGGTTGGTATTAATGTCGCTTCCTCATCTTCGGTTGCAGCTTGATCAAGCAGCGGTTGGGGAAGCGGTATAGGATGAGATAGAGAAGAGGAGATTGAATAAGATGGAGGGGAATTTAGATTAACATAGATAAAAAATATTGACGTGGATAGGTAAAAGATAGGTAAAAGATAGAGGAGAGGGGATTGAAAAAGATAGACATGAATTTAGATTGAAAAATAGATAGAAATAAATAGATGAAAATATATTGACATTATTAGATGTAGTAGAGGATGAGATTGAGAAGAGAAGGTTGATGAAGGCAGGCGGAAATTTATTAAAAAGGATAGACGTAAATTTAGATTGCAAAATAGATACAAAATATAGTCGTCGATAGATGTAGTGTAAGATGAGGTAGGGAAGGGGATATTCAAAAAGATTGACATGAATTTTGATTGACAAAAAGATAGAGGAAGATTGACGTGGATAGACAAAGGATAGGATGGAATAGAGAAGAGGGTATTGTACAGGATAAACGTGAATTTAGATTTACAAAGAAATAGTAAAAGATGATATTGGATAGATAAAGGATAGGATGAGGTGGAGAAATGGTAGCATAGGATGAGATAGAGATGAGAATATTGAAAAAGATGGACGGAAATTGAGATTACCAGAGGTAGAAAAATATAAACTTTAATAGGTATATAAAACGATGAGATAGAGAAGATAGTATTGAAAAGATAAAGGAAAATTTAAGTTAATCGAGAGATAGAAAAATATTGACATGGATAAATAAAGGATAGGATGTGATAGGGAAGAGGAGATTGAAGAAGGTAGACCTGAATCAAGATTAAAAAATAAATAAGAAAAGATAAACGTTGATAAAGTTATGATACGATGAGATAAGGAAGAGGATATTTTAAACGGTGGACGTCGCTATACTGAGCATAAAATTTATTCGCAATGAAAATTTTGAAATTGAAATTCAAAACTTGGAAAAATTGTGCGACTTTTTGCGACTTCCTGAGACTCTTTGTGACTTTTTACGACTCCTAGCGAGCTTTTGCAACTTTTTGCGACTTTTGGTGACTTTTTGCAACTTCTAGCTATCTTTTGCTACTTTTTCCGACTTTGAGCGACCCTCTGCGACTTTTGCGACTTTTTTTTACTTCTAGCGACCCTTTGCGACTTTTTCCGACTTTTTCCGACTTCTAGCTACCTTTTGCAACTTTTTACGACCCTTTCCGAATTTTTGCGACTTTGCGCGACTTATTGAGACTCTTTGCGACTTCTTGAGACTCTTTGCGACAGTTCTCCGACTTCTAGCGACTTATTGTGACTCTTTGTTACTTTTTGCGACTTCTACCGACCTTTTGCGACTTTTCACGGCTTTTGGTGACTTTTTGCTACTTCTAGCTATATTTTGATACTTTTTCCGACTTCTAGCGACCTTTAGCGACTTTTTGCGACTTCTAACGATCTTTCACGACTTTTTGCGACTGTTATCGACTTTTTGCGACTTATTGAGTCTCTTCGCGACTTCTAGCAACCTTTTGCGACTTTTTTCGACGTTTTGCGACTTCTTCAGATTCTTCGCGACATTTTTTCGACTTCTAGCGACTTTTTTTTATTATTATTATTTTTTTTTTTCATTTCGTTTTTTTCAGATTGAAAAATCAACAATTTAGTTGATTTTTTTTTTCTTGACCGAAAAATTCGTTCTCGGTTGAAAATTCAACTCTCTTCTTGAAAATTAAATTTTTTGTTATAAATTCATAAATATAATAGTAGACGTTTCAACTAAAGAGGATTGCATATTCACCAAAAATAGTTTGATATTCAAAGAGGTGAATTTTCAACTGAAATAATTGAATTTCAACTGGATAGTTAAACTTTTGATTCAAAAAATTAATTTTTAACAATAAGAAAAACGAATTTTTAACAATAAGAAAAACGAATTTTTAACAAAATAGGTTAATTTTCAACCAAGCAGCTGAATTTCCAACTAAAATGATAAAGCTTTAACGAAAAAAATGAGTTTCCAGTAAAAGAGTTCAACTTCAAACCAAGTAGATTATTTTTAAACCAAAAAGATATATTCTTAACCAAAAAGATTAATTTTGTACCAAAAAAGACAAATTTTCAACAAATACGTAAATTTTAATTCAAATTCAATTTAACCTAAAAAGTAGAAGTTGTATGCAAATAATTTTTGGTTGAAATATCCAGTATTAAATTGTTAATTGAGAATTTCTCTTGTTTGGTTGAAAATTCAACCACTTAGTTAAAAATGTTAGGTTGCCACAAAATATTTGAATTTTATAATAAAATATTCGAATTTTGTACTAAAAAACGAATTTTCAAGAAAAAGGTTGAATTTGGTACCAAAATGGTTATATTTTCAATCCAAAAAACGAATTCTCGAGAAAAGCGTAAGAACTTTGAATCAAAATAATGATTTTCTAACAAGAGGATTGATTTTTAACTAGTATATACAATTTTTATCCAACAAAGACAATTTTTTGGTAAAAATATTAATTTTCAACCAAAGCGAATTAACTTTCAACAGAAAATAGTTGGATTTTCAACCAAAGAGGTATGTTTTCAACCAAAATGATTATTCAGAATTTCAATAGATGCTACAAGATGTTTGAAAAAATTTCATAGAATTTCAAAAATTACATTTCATATAAAATATTGTAAGCGGTTCTATGTTTGTTCTTTCAAAGCTGAAAAAAACCTTTTAGCGAACCAAGAACTTTAAACGTCTTGCGGGAGCACGAAAAAATGTTATATAAAAGGAAGGAAAGCACGTGGCCTTTTTTGTCGAACTGTAAAAATTTCGAGGTTAATTCCTTAAGAAATAGAATATTGCATTTCAAATATTACGAATGGCGTTGAAAGCGATAACCTTCATCTACAAAAATTATTTTTTCCAATTATACTCTTACGGTGGAGGAATTTCAGATACTTTTTTGTCGAATCGAGAGTTGTTTTAATTCTCGGCCTCTGATGCCTACGAATGATGTTTCAGGAAGTTGGGACGTGCTCACTACTGGTAATTTCTTGAGTGGAACAGCTTTGAAAGTAGTACCTACCGTTTCGATTCTTGATGTGTCTGAAAATCACTTGTCTCGCTGGCAATTTTACCAAAGAATTTTAGAACAATTTGGGCGCTTGTCGTCTCGTGATTATTTACAACCATTGCAGCAGCGAACCAAGTGTTTTCCACGTCTACTTAATGCTAAAGTAGGAGATCTTGTACTTTCAAGGAACGTAACCCTTTCCCCGCTAAGTGGGAATTGACCTGTGCTACTAAATGTATTATAAGACGAGATTGGGCCTTTTAAGTTGTTCATGTCAAAACTGCGCATTCTGAGTTTGACCAACTCATCTCACAATTGGTTGTCTTGCTTATTTCTGAAGATTTAGAAGCTCGCAAGGTGGCCGGTATGTTTAGAATTTATTGTTCGTCTTTGTTCTATTACATTGTTTATCTTTGACAATGTTGGGATAGTATTGATATATATTATTTCTTTTTTTTTAAATCGTGAGTGAAACAGGTCCATATAAGAAATAATAATATAGTTTGTAAATGTGATATTGTGGATTAATATAAGTGATATGATTCGTTCAGTGATCGTGTGCTGTTGGAGGACGTGTTTCATATTGTAGTTATATACAATTTTTTGATAGTTATTAACGAGAAGTTTAAGCCTATTATTGTATGTAATTGTTATAATATGAGACAAAAATAATTTAAAAGGACATCTTCGTATCTTCGCATAAAGTTTTCAAGGTCGCAATTGATGAGGCGTTGATAATTATTCCATATTTCGAGACAATTTTTTTCTATTTGTACGAATAAAATATTGAATATGTATTGAAGAATAACGTTTAATGTCAAAGAGCTTAATCAATGATTTGAAACCAAGTTAATTTCTGTATGGTTTTAGTAGTTTTCAGCATGTTGCTAATGTAGACTATAGAAAAAAAGAATTTGAGTGCGGATTTTTTTAATGGTAATATGGAAGTATTACAAAATATCTTTTCATTAAGACACTTAAAATTCGGAATATTTTTGAAGTTTCGAAATATTTTAGTAAATAGTTCTAATTTTTCTGTTGTATTTTCGATTTTTTCTTGATATATCTACAATAAATTTGCTGCTTGCATGGAGTGTTTGATGTATAATGTTAGTAGGATAGTTATTACTGAATGCCAAGACCTGTCGGTCTAGAAAAGAAATGCGGACATGGATTAGTATTAACGAACATATGTGTCGGCAGAGATAGAACTTCCTTATCTTGTAGACATTAAAGTGAACATTACATTTTTAGCATTGGCATATGTAAATATTGTAAACTGTGAAAATAGTGAATTTCAATTGAATTTTATTTTTATCAACATTTATAATGATTATTGAAAATTTAAATTACCGCTTAATTGAATTAAATTATAAAACTTTATATATTTTTTTAAAGCTAGAAAATAATTTATTTTGTTTCGTTATATATATTTTGAAATTATTTTCAATTTTATCTTAAAATTAATTTTTCATAATAAACGATCATTTTAATTTTCTCAGGAATCTTTAAAGAAAAACTTTTTTATTTTCTTGAAACCTTTCAAAATTTTTAAGATCCTACTTTTTTCGAAATTTTCATAATCTACATTTCGTTTTAAATTTTTTGAAATCATTTCAAATTCTTTGAAATCTTTTATTAATTATTTTTGAACCTTTTCTAAACTTCTTCATATTTCTTGAATGAAATAGATTTTTTCTAAATTTGGTAATCGTGCAAAAAATCTTCTACTTTCTTTTTCGAAATTTTAGGAAATCATTTAAAATCCTGCAAACTAAAAACAATGCCACACAATCTTTCAGATTCTTGAACATAATTTTGGATATTTTTTGGAATATTCTATTTAAATAATTTTTTTGAATAAAAAAATTAATTTCCTATGAATCTTTAAAAAAAAAAATTCTTCAAAATCTTTAAAAATCGATTTTGTTTCAAATTTTATGACATCTTTACCAGAATTCTTAAAATTTCCATAAATAACGCGAATTTTTTCTCAAATGTTGTAATCTTGCAAAATTGAACAATTTTCCTTTAAAATTTTCTACATTATTTTTCGAAATTTTAGAAAATCAAGACCCCTTACCTTGCAGTAATCCAATAGTGAACGTACCTCCACTGGTGGCTTGGTATCGCAGTCGTATGGAAAGTAGGCTGATCCCATGACTAGCTTCCCTATTCCTTTAAGATCTGTGGCTATCACCATCAGGTCTCTCGAACATAACTGTAGCAGCGGGACAACGTTGACTCCCTTCGCCAGTATGCAGGCTCTTGGTTTGGTCGCCTTCGGGTACCTTTAACAAACACCAGCCCCCCCTAATCCCCTTATGGTATCTCGAACTAAACACGGTTCCTGGATTAGCGATATACCTGTGCGCTGCGCCATGCCTTTGCTGTGATTCAAGTTAATGTGGGTAATGTTTAGGCCAGAAGCATTCATTTTAGGTCTGATCCCGGTCTTCCTGTACCCCGACAGGCTCCTCTTGTCCTTGGCCGGCAAATTTAAAGTTGACCTGTCTTCCAGTTTACCTGGGATCACGCCGTAGCCCTTACCATCCTTTGGAGAAATTCAATCCCACCTACGTTTAGGTCTGCGGCTTCCCAGGGCCTTGTATTAGCCACCGTATTATGTAGCCAAGCTTTAGCAGCTGGGTTGGCTGCGACGAATATGAAGATCCCTCTCCCAAGAAAGGAGGTCTCGTATTTTAGCCATTTATCCGGGGACACTCTATCGAGAGTCCTCCATGTAGCCTCCCTGAAAAGCTCAAACTGCTCCGCAGTGAGCAGTGAGTCTGGGTAGCTCATGTTCGCTACGACCACCGTCAGGGGGTTAGACCTCTGTACAGCTGTCAGTTCAGTCCCTGACGACTCCCTGTTCGCCGGATGCTGGGCTGCCTTGTGCCTTTTCACAGGCTTAACCAAAATAATGTCAAACCAAATATTGAAATTTTCAACCACAAAGATGAATCGTCAGAAAAAAAAGAAAGAAAGTAAAAACTAATAATTTTTGACAAAATATTTGAATTTTTAACTAAAGCAGATCAATTTTCATTCAAAAATTGATTGGTTAAATTTTCAGTTAAAAAGGCTTACTTACGAGCAAACAGAAAAGAATTTTCAACCCAGTAAAACTTTTAACAACCAAAAATTTTAACAGGGTAGTATAACTTTCAGTCAATTAATTGAATTTTTAACCAAAAATGATGTTAATTTTAAATAACAAATAGTTGAATTCACCCGGAAAACACGAATTTTCAACAAAATAGAGGAATTCTTGACCAAGAAGATTAATTTTTTACCAAAAACGGTAACATTTTTATCAAAAGAAATGCACCTTTAAATTGAAAAGACGAATTTTTAACAAAATAGTAAGCTGTATAATCATAAAAAAGAAATGTCTGTTCGTATTTCAAAGAATAAAAATGATCAATTTAGTTATGTACTATTCAAATACTCGTAGAATTCGTAAATGTTCTCATATATTTATAAACAATGTTCAGGTAATTTCATCATTTTTAATATTTTCGAAACTACAAAAATTAGTCAAATAATTTAAATATAAAAACAAATAGATACTTAAACACGACCAATTAAAATATTATTTAAAAATGTATATTTGTATTCTTAACATTGATAAACGAAATCATGATCTGAGGAAAAGGTCATGATTAACACATTTTAGAGAAAGAAATTATTTGAACAATATGAAAATGTTTAAACAATAAAAACTTGTCCAGAAAACTAAGGGAAATAATAATATACAAAAACTTTCAATAATTCACAGGTATAAAATGGAAGCTTTTAATACTTTTCAATTATACAATTATTTTAAAATACATGCCATTACACTGCAAATTTGTTAATTTTAAACTTTTATGAATTAAATAGTGAAAAAAGATTTCTGGTTGAAAACATAAATTAACGCTATTATTTTTAATGCTCTACACTGAAGAATAAGTCAATAAATTGAAGAAATAATTTTTTTGTAACACTTTTTGAATTAGAAATTTTTTAAAAATTTTAAGTCGTTTTAACAGGCAAATATTGCTTAATCTGTATTAAAAAATAGTTCTTTTTTTAAATAGAAATTATTAATTAATTAAAATTAACTGAAATTATCGATTAATTTATATTTACACTTTATCAAATTGAAACGTATTTCATTTTAAAATTTAAATTTGAATTTTTACTGAAAATAAAAAAAATTTCGGTAACTCAAAAATTCTCGAATCGGAAATTTCCCGAATAATAAAATTCCGGAATTGGAAAATACTCGAACAGTTTATAATATTACAGAATTGGATTTTTATTTATTTATTTATTATTTATTTATAAGTATTATTCATTCAATAAAAATACAATAATCAAATATTTTTATGTATAAAAACATTATTTTTAATAATGAAATTTTTTTTCAATTATTGTTATTTTAAATTCAACCAGTAATTTCAGAAGCTTTAAACATTAAAATTTTGTTTGTTTGAAAATATTTGATTAATGTATTTTTAATAAATAAAATAAATTTGAAAAGCTTTAAATTCCTAAAATTTCCATTAAAAATATAACACTTTCAACAAAACAGATACATTTTTAACCAAATAGTTCAATTTGAATCTTCAAAATCATTTTGAAATCTTTGAATTCGTTGTGAAATTTTTGTAAAATAATTGTGAAATATTTTTAACCTTCAAAATCTTTGAAATATTCCAAGTTTTTGTAAAATATTTCAAAATTTTTGTAATCTGTCCTAAATGTTTCAAATCTTCTGGAATATTTTTTAATATTTTAGAATCATTTCAATCATTCAGAAACCTTTCCAATCTTTGTACAGAATTTTCTTTCTTTGAAATCTTTCTGGAATCTTTGTGAAATAATTGAGAAATCTTTGCTATCTTTAAGATTTTTGCGAAATCTTTTGAAATATTTAAAATATTTAACTATCTCTCTAAAATTTCTTTAATCTTTTGAAATCTTTCAAAGTCTTTGAATTCTTTTGAAATCTTAAGAATCTTTGAAATCTTCGTAAAATATTTGTGAAATATTTGTGAAATCTTTCAAATCTTTGAAATGTTTTTGAAATATTTCGAAACCTTTATAATCTTCGCTAAATGTTGGAAATCTTCTAGATATTTTTCAAATTTTCAGAATCATTTAAATCATTTAGAAAAAATTTCCAATCATTGTACACAATTTTTTTTCTTTGAAATATTTCTGGAATCTTTGTAAAATAATTGAGAAATCTTCGCTATCTTTGAGATTTTTGCGAAATCTTTTGCAATATTTAAAATATTTGAAAATCTTTCTAAGATTTTTGAAATCTTCTGAAATATTTTGAAGTCCTCGAATTCTATCGAAATCTTAAGAATCTTTTAGATCTTCGTAAAATATTTGTGAAATATTTGTGAAATCTTTGAAATCTTCGAAATGTTTCTGAAATATTCCGAAGCCTTTGTAACCATATTGACGCTCGCAAGGGAAAATTAGCATGCCTGCTGAGTTTGGCCCAAACTCATAAATTTTAGATAGTGAGATCATTGGCTTAAAATTTTGCGAAAATTTTAAAACACATCCTGACATATAATTTCAATATTTCTTTGAGTTGAATTCATCTTGTTGTTAAAAACTTAAATTTTTGTTTGAAAATGTAACTATTTTGTTGAAAATTCTTCTTTTTGGGTACAAAATCCACTATTTTCATAAAAAAATTTCCACAACTTTGTTGAAAATTAATCTGTGTTATTTGAAGATTTATATGTTTTGTTGAAGATTGTTTTTTTTCTTCAAATAAATTCTTGAAATTGGAAATTTAAATATTCATCGTTTGGACAACAATTTTTCTCTTTTGGTTGATTATTTAGCTATTTAATTATAAAATCAAGCATTTTGTTTAAATTCTTTTTTTATATATCTAGAAAAATACCACACGGTAGGGATGCATTATGAATCTCTAATAATATTGGGAAGATAACTGCGAAAGCTCAACGGTTAATTTTGATCGAGATTCCATATATGCGGGTCACATTACAATTAACTTATGTTGCTTCCTTAAGGAAAGTTTCAGGATTGATGTGAGAAAAAAAGAAATTATATTCACCAAATGTCTGCAAAGGTAAATTGGAGGAGGCGGTAGGAAGGTGTGTCGCAATGATTTTCGAAATGAATGTAGTGAGGAAATCGGTAGCAGAGAAATTTTGATTCGGCGATTTCTGTTTTGGTTGAATTGAAAGCAAGCCCCTGAGAAGATGAAAAATGTCTTCTTTCTCGTTGAGTCCTTGATTTTTGTTTAAACAAGATTCTGAGATTTTCAAGAAAAACAAATCAATTCTCAACAACAACAAAAAGTAATGAGTAATTGATGTTTCAACCCAAGAAGGTTTCAATTTCAAATCAAAAACAGGCGAACTCTTAAAAAAAAATATGAAAAAAATTGTCAAGGAAATGATAAAATCCTTTCTTTATTTGATGACATATTTTTTTACTCTATCACATAAATATCATTTTCCTCAGGTTCTTCTGAAAATTTAAACTGATTTTTTATTTGTGTTCTTTCAAAAAGGACAAATCTTCAACAAAATAGTTCAATCCTCAACAAAAAACTGTGATAGTTAATATATCAATAAAAAAAAATCCTATTTTTGATTAAATTCCTCTGAAAAAGACGAATTTATAGCAAAATAGTATATCAAAAACCAAAATGAATTAATTTTCAACCAAAAAGATGAATTTCCAACAAAGAAAAATAATTTTCTACCAAAAGAAGACAAATTGTCAATTAAATAGTCGAATCTGTGAGAAAAAAAGATTAATTATCAATCAGTTGCCAATCAGGATTAGTAAAATCAAAATTGCAACGGAAAAAGTTCATTTTCATCTCAATAGTTGAATTTTCAAGCAAGAAAGATAAATCTCAACGAAAAATGTTATGCATAATTGATATTTCAATCCAAGAAGATTTCAATGTTAAATCAACAATAGTTAAACTCATCAAAAAATGACAAATTTTTAACGAAATGGTTGAATCCTTGTGCCGAAAAAGATAAATGGTCAATCTGTTGCATTTTTTCACAACAACAAAAATTAATTTTTATGAAAGCAGTTTCACTTTTAACTAAGTAATTGAATTTTCAACATAAAAAAATGTATTATCAAAAACCATAATTGAGAAACGGTCTGCCGGAATTCAGAGTCAATAAGGACCTTCTCCGGTTAGCTGGCGGCTTGAACACCAAAATACTGTCTCTCTTCTGGCAGCAGGATATGAGCTTGCTGCACATGCAGACTCTTGCATATTCATATCTTCCATGGAAGTTTCGACTTCAAGGCGAGGTAAGTAAAATAAGAGCAAAACTGAGACGGTTGTAACAATTTCGAAAGGGCAATCGATCTCAGAGACTGATTCGCCACATGGAGGAGATCCTTCGCCCATATAGCATCCGTTCAAGAACATCTACGAACCTGGACAAAGTGATTGAATATCTTAAACAGAGGCTCATAGTCCTGTCAGCGCGACAGACGAAAAACGTTTCTATCGCAGACCTGTAGATGGGAAAAACAAGACTCAAAATTATTGTGAACCACCTAGGCCGAGGAAATAGCCAGACATTGGTTGAGCATCTAGGGTACTCATAGATCAAGTCCACTGGACACGACGTGGCTCTCGTCTAGAAAAGGACAGAGTTGTACGGTTGCCTCTGATGAATAGTCTATTCAACTGAGCCTCCCATGTAACTCGTATGCTAAAGAGGGCTAAGGACTGGAAAGCGCCGGGTGCGGATGGGGTGCACAGCATATCGTACGAATACCTATACATTCTACGCCCCGCCCTTGCTGGGGCCATTCAAAACATCTTGGAGAACCCAGACCACTTGCTCTCCCTTATGACCGAGGGCGTAACGTATATGGTACTCACCTGCCTGGTGCATCACGTACCTCTCAACCCTATATGAGTGACTCACGGCTATCGTTTCTGACTGCGTCTATGAATATTGTGCTATTTAAAAAAAGGACTCAAAATTGCATTAGTTTTTATTATACATATTAAATATTGAAGAGAACTCCCTGAAAATTTAAATATTTCAAAAAAGGACACAATATTTCATTATTATTTTTTTTCTCATTATACATATTAAATATGGAAGATTCTTCTCAGAAAATTGAACTATTTCAAAGAAGGACTCAAAATTGCATTATTTTTTGTTATATATATTAAATATTGAACAGTCTCCCCCGAAAATTGGACTATTTCAAAAAAGAATTCAATATTGCATTATTTTTTATTATACATATTAAATATTGAAGAGTCTTCTCCGAAAATTGAACTATTTCAAAAAAGGACTCAAAATTGCATTATTTTTTATTATACATATTAAATATTGAAGAGTCTTCCCCAAAAATTAAAGTATTTCAAAAAGGACTCAAAATTGCATTATTTTTCATTATACATATTAAATATTAAAGAGAATTTCCTGAAAACTGAACTATTTCAAAGAAGGACGCAATATTGCAATATTTTTTTCTTTCTTATTATACATATTAAATATTAAAGAATCTTCCTCAAAAATTGAACTATTTCAAAAAAGGACTCGAAATTGCATTATTTTTTATTATAAATATTAAATATTGAAGAGTCATCTCCGAAAATTGAACTATTTAAAAAAAGGACTCAAAATTACATTATTTTTGTATTATAAATATTAAATATTGAAGAGTCTTCTCCGAAAATTGATCTATTTCAAAAAAGGACTCAAAATTCATTATATTTTATTATACATATTAAATATTGAAGAGTCTTCCCTGAAAGTTGAACTATTTCAAAAAGGGACTCAAGATTTAATTGAAGATTAATGTTAAAAAACATGATATAAATTTTTAGTTAAAAATTTAATTTTTAAATCAATAAAACTAATTTTGAACCAAAAACATTAATTCTAAACGAAAAAAGATTAATTTGTAATAAAATACATGAATTTTCAACTGCAGAAGATGTATGTTCAACGAAACATGGAATGGTTCAATTTTCAGTTGAAAAAATAATTTAAAAAATGTTATCGAAGTAGTTTAATAGGCTAATTAGTGCGGTTGAAAATTGATATTTTTGAGTTGAAAATTCACATATTTTGTTTAAAATTCGTTTTTTTTTTGGTAAAAAATCAATCTTCTTAGTTGAAAATTCATCTCTTTGGTTTCGAATTGCACTATTTGGTTAAAAATGGATTTTTTTTGAAAATTCAACTATTTGTTTTGAAAATTCGACTATTTGGTTGAAAATTGACTTTATTATAGAAAATTCATATTTTCGTGTTTCATATTGAACTATTTAGTCAAAAGTTCAACTATTTTATTAAAAATTAATTTTTTTAATCGAAGATTCAACATTTCATTTGAAAATTCATCCACGTTGCTTGAAAACTTAATTATTTTATTTAAAATCCAATTTTGAAAAATTCAACAGTTGAATTTTCTAGAAAATACGTCTCTTCGGCTTGAAAATTCAATTTCTTTGAAAATTTAAATAATTTGTTGAAAATTCCAAAATTTCGTTGTGAAGTCATCTTTTTTGGTTTAATAATCAACTTTTTTATTGAAAATTCGCTTTTTTGTTTGGAAAATTCAACTATTTGTTTTGAAAATTCAACTATTTGGTTGAAAATTGACTTTATTATAGAAAATTCATATTTTCGTTTGTCGAAAATTAACGAAAATTAAAAATGGAATATTCAACTGTTGAAAATTAAACAAAATTTAATTTTCAACTGTTGAAAATGGAAGAGAATCAAAAATAGAATTAAAACCCGCTAAAAATTGAAGGAAATTTAAATTTTCATTTTCAATATATGAAAATTGAAGACAATTTAATTTTCATCTGTTGAAAATTGAAGAGAATTAAAAATTTAATGAATAACCGTTTAAAATTAAAGAAAATTGATAACTGAATTAAATTATCAACAGTAGAAAATTCAACTGTTGAAAACTGAAGAGAATTGATCATTAAATTATCAAAAGTAAAAAATTATCAAAAGTAAAAAATTCAACTATTGAAAATTTAAGAGAATTAAAAATGTAATTATTAACTGTTGAAAATTGAATTTTCAACATTGGAGAATCTATTGTTGAAAATTGAAGGAAATTGAATTTTCGACTGTTAAAAAATTCTATATCAATTTTATTCAATTTCAAACATTTGAAATTTCAATTTTTTTAAATTGAATAAAATTGAAAATTAACTTGCTGAAAATTGAAGAAAATTGACAATCGAATTATTAACAAGTGACAATTGAATGTGTCGAAAATGAACGAAAATTAAAAATAGAATATTCCACTGTTAAAAACTAAACAAAATTTAATTTTCAACTGTTGAAAATTGAAGAGAATTAAAAATTTAATGAATAACCGTTGAAAATTGAAGGAAATTGATAATTTAATTTTTAACAGATGAAAATTGAAGAAAATTTAGTTTCCAATTGTTGAAAATTGAAGATAATTAAAAATTTAATGAATAACCGTTAAAAATTGAAGGGAATTGATCTCTATAACGGTTGCCATTGAAACCGACATTGTTGAAAACTGAGAATCTTGATGATAATTTTGTATTGAAATTACTTTCAAAAAATACTGATTTCTAGCCGAAATTTTGAGTTCAATTATGCTGAATGATAATCTGAAGAATAATAATAGTTTAAAAAATCTGATGTTTCTTTTAATAATCATTTTAGACAAAAAAAGACTAAGATAAGATAACAAAAAATTTATGATTTTCGTTTAAAATAACCGATTTCGGGTGAAAAAAGTTAACATAACCTTCAATTGTTCCAAATTTGTCAATATTCTTTCAAATCTATATCGATATTTTTAGTCAAAGCTGATAGTTCAACCTAAAGTTGTACAATAATTTAATTTTTTTTTAATCTAATGATTGATTAAAAATACCGATTTCCAGTTTATAAGACGCCCACCTCACCTAAAATTGTTGTAAAATTGTAACTTTTTTTTGAGATATAGTTTGTTTAATACCAATTTTCGACGAAAAACAACAACATAAAGAAAAAAATTGTTAGAATATTCTAAAGCTTGTTCGAATTATAATTATTTATCTTCGAAAATAATAATTTTCGATCTAAAACGCCAACGTAACATAACATTGTTAAAAATATGAATCTTCTTTGGTGTCTAACTTTTACAAATTAAAAATAACAATAATTTGTGAAGAAAAATACTAGCATAACATAACATTGCAGAAAATTGCTGAGAATCGTAAATCTTCTCCGAAATCTAATATTTTTGTTTAAAATATTCGATTTTCTGTGAAAAATGTTATGATTTTCAGTTCAAAAATTGTATTTCAACAAAAAAAAAACAATTTTCAACAAAATACATATGCGCAGTTTAAAATATGAATAGCGATCTTTCGGATATCAATGAACTAGGAAGTAACCCTCAAAAAGAGTTCTATTGGAGTCTCAGTTGTATATGATACCAAGTTTTACTTGAGCCGCAACTTTACTGAACCCTCAGTTTTTTCTGTGTCCGAAAAAAAATTAGTTGATTATTATGAATCAAGCAGTTTGAAATCAGGCCACTTTCCAAGCTTTTTATCAATGAACCTTATTTAACATTTGGATATACTTTTCTTTTTATTGATTTTGTGTCGTCTCATGATTATCTTAATGAAAATATTGTAAAAATTCGATAAAAGAAGTCTTCTGGCCTCATTATAACCGCTTATTTTTGATGCACCTCTCCTGTGAATCTAATTATTAAGAATAGTACTACATATATATCTCAAAGACAATCTTTGCTTTAAAGTATAAGAATAGTGTAAGCTTACCAAATTCGCTTACATGCACTCCCTATGAAAACTCACTAAATTCCGTTATATCCCTTGAAATCTTTGAAAAACGGTAATAACGTTAGTAATAGATTTAATACTTTCACGAGGATTTATTATGATAAATTTAAATTTAAAATTTAAAGCTTTTTCGGGTTTCAATCGCGTGCAAAACCCCGAGACTTGCCGACGTTTCGTGAACATTGCAGTTCACTTCTTCAGGGCTGACCTAGAACTGAAGTTTCAGGTTATGTTGTTCTCATATAGATTTTCTACGATGCCTATCATTAGCTAGAGCGCCCCATGGCAACATCTTTAGCTTTTCGAAAACTGTGTAGGGACAATAACATTGTCCCAAAATTCTTACACTCAAAAAACCATTCGGAAACATAAATTCGTCTTTTTAGTAAATAATTAATATTCTTGTTTAAAAATGCATATTTTTAGTTGAAAATTCATCCTTTTTTTCTAATTAGTTAAATTTTAGTTGAAAATTTAACTCTTAGATTTTTTGTTGAAAACTAATTGATTTTAGTTGAAAATTATTTTCTTCATTTAAAAATGGAACTATTTTGTTAAAAATTATTATTTTTTTGTTGCTAAAAATTTATTTTTTCGAACTGAAAATATAACTGTTCCATTTGTTGTTAAAAATGTACCTTTTTTAGTTTAAAATTCGCCTTTCTAGTAGTAAGCAATCTTCTTGTTAGAAAATTCATCTATTTGTTTGAAAATTAATTTTTGATTTTTATTTAAAATTTACCTTTTTAGTTTTAAATTCGTCTTTTTAGTAAATAAGTAATATTCTTGTTTAAAAATGTATATTTTTAGTTGAGAATCCATCCTTTTTTTCTAATTAGTTAAATTTTAGTTAAAAATTTAACTTTCAGATTTTTTGTTGAAAACTAATTGTTTTTAGTTGAAAATTATTTTCTTTATTTAAAAATGGAACTATTTTGTTAAAAATTCTTTTTTTTTTTTTGTTACAAATTAATTTTTTCAAACTGAAAATATAACTATTCCATTTTTTGTTAAAAATTTACCTTTTTTAGTTTCAAATTCGCCTTTCTGGTAGTAAATAATCTTCTTGGTAGAAAATTCACATATTTGTTTGAAAATTCATTTTTGATTTTTATTGAATATTTACCTTTTTAGTTTTAAATTCGTCTTTTTAGTAAATAATTAATATTCTTGTTTAAAAATGCATATTTTTAGTTGAAAATTCATCCTTTTTTTTAAAAAATACATGTTAAGCCTTTGGATTTGCGAATATTGATTTGAAAAGGGTTCAAAAGAGCTGTAACTACAGGAGATATTGGGAATTTCTTCAAAACAAGTTCATAAAGCCCAACAAATATGTCATATAACGTGAATATAGTCACAAGTTTACCGAAACTTTCAAATAAATTTGGAAGAGACTGGGAAATACTTTTTAGTTTTACATATGTTTAGAAGCATACATTTTTATTTTATAATATTTTCCTTTGAAAGGATGAATTTTTGCGGTTTTGACTTACATTGTTTCAGATGATTCGACAGTAGGAAAATTCAACGGAAGAGCGTTCTTTCTACAATAAGGGGCAAGTTGTAGTTGCAGCGAAAACCCTGTATCGTATGAATTGGTGGTGCCGATGTTTCCTCATTTATTCCATTCCGCTACGTGACTGTCGACACGATTTTTTCAGTTCAGAGAACAAAAAAGCTTATGAAAAGCAATTGTTTTTGTGCGATATTTCCTTAAGAGGTAAACAGTTTTATTGAATAACACATTTTATCAAAAAGATGCATAGAACTTCCAGACAGGCAGCTTTAAAAATCATTACCAAACGCACGTCTTCGGTAGAGATTATGTGTTTTGTAAATAAAATTTCAAATTATCTTATATCTTCTCTACTTCTTCTGTCAAAACTGTTTCATAGCCCTGGAAGAGATTAGAAAATACCTCCAAGTTCATATACATTTTCTAAAAAAAAAAGAGAAAATCGCACGACTTTTGTGGAGATAATGCTTTTTTTTAAACGTTTTCATATTTTGTTTATGATTTACAAACACGACTGGAACTTTTCGAAAAACAAGTTCATATTTAATTATTTGGTTGAAAATGAAACTATGCTAATACAAATTTAAATATTTTCTTGAAAATTCATCTTTTTTGTTGAAACTAAAATTTTGAAATATTTTTTTTATTATTTTGGTTGAAAATTAAACTATTTGGATGAAAATTTAATTATTTGTTTGAAAATTCATCTTTTTTATTGAAAATAAAAATTTTTAAATGTAAAATAATGTTTTTGGTTAAAAATTTAATTATTTGGTTGAAAATGAAACTATTTTGTTGAAAATTTAATTATTTTGTTAAAAATTCATCTATTTTTTTTAAGATTAAAATTTTGAAATGTAAAATAATGTTTTTGGTTGAAAATTTAACGATTTGGTTGAAAATTATTTGTTTTATTGAAAATAATTATGCTGAAGTATAAAATAATGTTTTTCTGGAAAATTTAATTATTTCTTTGAAGATTAAACTATTTTGATGAAAATTTCATTATTTGGTTGAAAATTAAACTATTTTGATG
The DNA here is from genome assembly GCA_011634705.1 of Andricus grossulariae. Lineage (NCBI taxonomy): Eukaryota > Metazoa > Arthropoda > Insecta > Hymenoptera > Cynipidae > Andricus > Andricus grossulariae. Next base: position 247,316,817 of record JAABKJ010075445.1, read on the forward strand.
AAAATCTAATTATCTTGTTGAAAATCAAAATTTTGAAATGTAAAATAATGTTTTTGGTTGAAAATTTAATTATTTTGTTGAAAATGAAACTATTTTGATGAAAATTAAACTATTTTTATGAAAATTTAATTATTTTGTTGAAAAATCATTTCACTATTCTGTTCTCGATCATACATTATTTTTTGTTGTTAAAAATTCAACTATTTGTTTAAAAATGATACTAAGTTGATCAAGATTTAAATATTTGGTTGAAAATTCATCTTTTTTGTTGAAAATAAAAATCTTGAAATATAAGATAATGTTCTTGGTTGAAAATTTAATTATTTGGTTGAAAATAAACTACTATTTTGGAAGAGAAATGTTAGTTAGGGAAGTGAGGAGAGGAAGAAGGAGAGGTGGAAGAAGTTGGTTAGGGCGGGGAAGCAGGCTAGGAGAGGGGAGAATAGAGGGAGTAGGGAAGGGAAAGTAGCGGGCATAATAAGTCGGTAAGAAAGAGAAAATTAGCGAAGGGAAAGTAGGGGAAATGAGTGGAGATAAAACTAGAGGAATTTTGGGGGAAATGAAGGGAAGACAAGTAGAGTAAGTGAGGGGAAATTAAAAAGAGGAAGTAGGAGAAGCGGAGGAAATAATTAGAAGTAAGGGACACTAGTGAGGGAAGTGAAGGAAGGACTAGTAGGGTAGCGCGAGTAAGTAGAAGAGGGAAAGTGTGGGCTGGGGAAGGGAATTAAGGAAAGAGAAGTGTTAGCTGGGGAAGTAAGGAGAGAGAGAAGTAGAGGTGAAAGAAGTTGGTTGGGGTGTGAAAGTAGAAGAGGAGAGTGGAGAATAGAGGGAGAAGGGATGAAGAAGTAGCGGAAATAAGGAGACGGTAAGAGAGAGGAAATGAGAAAAGGGAAAGTAGGGGAAAAGGGGGGAGGGGAAAATATAAGAATCTAGGAGGAATGAGGGAAATGAGGGGACCGTATTTCGAGGAAATGAGGCCAAATCAGAGAGGGGAAGTAGGAGAAGTGAGGGAAAGTGCGAGAAATGATTGTAAGTGAGGGAGGCTAGTTAGGGAAGTGAAGGGATAGCTAGTCGGGCGTTGCGGGTAAGTAGGAGAGGGAAAGTGATAGCTGGAGAAGCAAAGTAGTAGAAGTGGAATGTTAGATGGAAAATTGAGGAGACGGGGTAATAGAGGAGGAAGAAGCTGGGGAAACGAAATTATTTTATTTTTAATCGTTCTCGAGAGAAACGTGAAAACCATGATTTTTATGGGACTTTTGTAGTTTTCACCATAAAAATTGAATTTGCGCCAATTTTTACTATTTTTTTTCGTAATCAGAGAGTTAAGTTACATGAATATACGGAGTATCAAAAAAATCTGAGGGGAGCGCTATTCGGAATTTTATCCAAATTTTTGATGAACTCTTTAAATCTAAGCTATTGAAATGTCATTAAATATTAGTGAAATACTACTAATTATATAATATAATAAAATATAATAATTCAGTTAATTAAATGAATTATGTAAAAAAATTCATTAATAGAATAAAGTTACTGGTTCAATTAGTTGAAATATTTCTTAATTAGATAGTAGAAAATCACTGATGCTATCATCACATGATGCTTAATGATATTTTGTTTTTTAAATTCAAAGACAATTTTAAAAAATGTGTAATCTGTGAAATTTCAAATAATGTCCTTGTTCCTTCTTTGAATTAAAAAATTATTGTTTGATACTATTTGTTTGATCAAAAACAAATTTTGCATTTCAAATTAAAAAGTGGCTAAAATTTAAAAAATAATTGACTCAATCTTATTATTTTAAAGCAAGAAAAATATTTTTTCGAATGAAATTTCATTAATTATAGCAAACTTCTACTAATCCAGTTAGAGAAAAGTGAGGCACTAAAGATTATTAGAAAATTACTTTGTAAAAATATATGCATTTATTTAAGGCTATATATACATAAATTAACAAAAGGTTATAGAAATGGGTATATATGTAATATATGTAATAAAATTATCGTACAACCTTGTAAAACCACGTAATAGAAAATGTTTGGATTAAAATTTTTTTTTCAAAATTCATTTTTTTGGATTCAAAATTCAATTGTTTTGCAGAAACTTCGCCTTTTTCGTGGAAAATTCAACTATTTGGTTGAAAATTTGTCATTTTGGTGGAAAATTAAGCTTTTTGGTTAAAAAATTACCTTTTTGGGTTGGAAATGATCGTTTTTGGTAAAAATTCAACTTTTGTGTAGACAATTCATCTTTTTGGCTTTAAATTTTTTAACAGTTTGGTAGAAAATTCAACTATTTGGTTGAAAATTCATATTTTATGATAAAAGTCATCTTTTTTGGTTAAAAGTTAATTCTTTTTAATTACAAAGTTTACTATTGTATTTTTGGTTCAGAATTCATCTCTTTTGGTTGAAAATTGAATTATTTTATTGAAAATTCAACTGTTTTGTTAAAAAATCATTTATTTTTAAATTTTAACTATTTGGGGAGAAATTAATCTTTTTGGTTGAAAAATCACCTTTTTGGATTTCGAAATGATCGTTTTCGGTGAAAATTCAACTGTTCTGAAGAGAATTAATTTTTTTTGCTTGAAATTTGAACAGTTTAGTAGAAAATTCAACTATTTGGTTGAAACTTTAATAATTTTGTTGAAAATTAAACTATTTTCTTAAAAAGTCATCCGTTTTGGTGGCAAATTCGACTACTTGATTGAAAGTTGAACTACGTTGTAATTGTTTGTTTAAAAGTTTGTTGTTTTGGTAGAAAATTAATCTTCTTGTTTAAAAATTATTTTTTTTTTTTATCTTTTTGGTTGGAAAATTACCTTTTTGGGTTGGCAATTATCGTTTTTGGTAAAAATTCAACTGTTCTGTAGACAATTCATCAAAAGTTCATAAATTCGGGTTGAAATCTTAATTGTTTTATAGAATATTGCTTTTTTTTTGCTTGAAAATTCAACTATGTGGTTGGAAATGCAACTGTTTTTAGTTGAAGTTTAATTTTTGTTTGTTTGAAAATTCAATTATTTGATTTAATATTCATCTTCGTAGGTTTAGATTCCAACTACTTGGTTGAAAATCCGCCTTTTTTGTTAAAAATTCATCTATTTTGCTTGAAAGTTCAACTATTTGGTTGAGGATGAGATATTTTGTTGCAAATTCATCTTCTTGGATCTCAAATGCAAATGTTTTCTAAAGCATTCGACTTTTTAGATAGAAAACTCAACTCTTTTGTTGAAAAATCATTTTTTTGGTCGAAGATTCATAATTTTAATAGAAAATGCTTTTCTTTTTAGTCATTTTTTTTGTAACAAAAAAATCTAAGAATTCATTTTTGTCATTTTTCTCGAGAAATATTAATTTTAGAAAAAAGCATAAATGTAAAAAATATGTGTTTCGACGAGATCTACAACTTTTGTGAGGAACACTTTTTTCCACAATCAATATTTTTCGAGATTTTGAAGAAAAAAACTAATTTAAAAAAAAAAACTCGCAATTATTAATAACTCCATTTACACTGATGTGCGCCAAAAATTCTTCAAGTGCGTTTAACTAGGATCTAAAAGGAACCCCTAGGCCAAGTATTAAGTCAATATTCTAAGGTGACCTTTTCAGAAGTATACCCGAAAATTCATCCCTTTTGGTAGAAAGTTCATTTTGTTGGTTAAAAATGCAACTGTTTGGTTGAAAGTTACTGTTGTGGTTTAGTTACTGTTTTTCATTTAAAATAACCATTTTGATTAAAAATCCAAATTCTTAGTTGAAAATTAATCATTTTTGGTTGAGAATTCAACTATTTTATTGAAAAATCTTATTTTCTGATTAAAGATGCATAATTTTCGTTTAAAATTCTAATATTTGGTAGAAAATTAAATTACTGGGTTGAGAATTAACTGTTTGCTTGAAAATTCCTATTATTGGTTTAAAATTGACCTGTTTTGGTAGAAAGTTGAAGTAGTTGGTTAAAAATTAAGCTAAGTATTTGAAGAAATAACTATTTGTTGGAAAATTAACTTTTTTAAAATAAAATCATATTTTTGGGTTGAAATTTCAAATACTTTGTAGACAATTCGTCTTTCTTGGTAGAAAATTTATCTTGGTTGAAAATTTAACTAATTTGGTGAAAAATAATTTTCTTTTAATTAATTATTTTTCTGAAAATGTAACTATTCCATTTTTGGTTGAAACTGAAAAATTTTAGTTGAAAATTCGTGTATTATATTGAAAAATCGTCTCTCTTGGTAGATAATTAATCTTCTTGGTTAAAAATTCATCCATTTTGATTAAAAATCAAAATTCTTTGACCAAAATTAATCAGTTTTGGTTGATAATTCAACTCTTTTATTGTAAAATCTTTTTTTTCTGATTGAAGATTGATAAAGTTCGTTTAAAATTTAAATATTTGGTAGAAAAATAAATTATTGGTTTGAAAATTCCTATTTTTGGTTTAAAATTGACCTGTTTTGGTAGAAAGTTGAACTAGATGGTTAAAAATTCAGCCATTTTGATTAAAAATCCAAATTCTTAGTTGAAAATTAATCATTTTTGGTTGAGAATTCAACTATTTTATTGAAAACAGACGAATTCTCTACAAAATAGTTGAATTTTCACCAAAAAATGTAATAGTTGATATTTAAACCGAACAAGATTAAAAATTTATATTAAAAACAGTTGAATACAACCAAAAAAGACGAATTTTCCAAAAAATATTTGAAAAAAATACTAATTGTTAACAAAATACATATAGTTAAATTTTAAATCAAGAGGATCAATTGTGTACTAAAAACACGAATTTTCGACAAAATACATGCATTTTCAAACCAAATAGTTGAATTTACTACTAAAACAACTAAATTTTTAACAAAAAGTGGAATAGTTACACATTTTTAGTTAAAACCTTTAATTTTGAAACAACAAAAGTAGAATTTTCAACAAAATAGTAGAGTTTTTAAGCCAAAGAGACAAATTTTCAACAAAAAATCAAATAGTTTATATTTAAACCACAAAAGATTTGAATTTTAAATAAAAAAGTTGAATATAATATAAAAAAACGAATTTTCAACAAAATACTTGAAGCCTTAACTAAAATACATTAATTTTTAACCATACATTGAATTTTTAACAACAAAAAAATTGATTTTCTACCTAAAAATACGAATTTTCAACAAAATACATAAATTTTTAATTAGATAGTTCAATTTTCAACCAAAAAATACAAATTTTCAAAAAATTACATTAATTTTCAACTCAATATTTTGAACAACGGATGTGATGTTAGTCAAAATTTTATTTGATTAATTTTTAGTCTATATTTTTTTCGTTTCTAAAAATTTTGAACTAAATAGTTGAATTTTTATGCTAAAAATATCAATTTTTAACTAAACATGATGTAGTGTAATTTTTATCAAGGATAATTAATTTCACTTGAATTCCTGAGAATTCGCTTGAATTCCTGAGAATTCGCTTGAATTATTTCGAAATCACTTGAATTCCTTTGAATTCACTTGAACTTCTTTGAATTCCTTTGAATTCAGTTGAATTCCTTTGAATTATTTTGAATACACTTGAATTCCTATGAATTCACTTGCATTATATTGAATTCACTTGAATTCCTTTGAATTCACTGGAATTCCTTTGAATTCACTTGAATTCCTTTGAAATCACTTGAATTCCTGAGAATTCGCTTGAATTATTTTGAATTCACTAGAATTTCTTTGAATTCACTTGAATTCCTTTGAATTCACTTGAATTTTTTTGAATGTACTTGAATTACTTTGAATTGACTCGAATTCCTTTGAGTTCGATTGAATTTCTTTAAATTCTCTTGAATTCCTTTGAATTCAATTGAATTTGTTTGAATGCACTTGAATTCCTTTCAATTCACTTGAATTCCTCTGAATTCACCTAAATTCTTTCGAATTCACTTGAAATCCCTTGAATTCACTTGAATTTGTTTGAATGCACTAGAATTACTTTGAATTCACTTGAATTCCTTTTAGTTACATTGAATTCCTTCGAATTCCTTCGAATTCTCTTGAATTCCTTTGAATTCACTTGAATTCTTTTGAATGTACTTGAATTCCTTTGAATTCGCCTAAATTCCTTTGAATTCACTTGAATTATTTTGAATTTACTTGAATTCCTTTGAATTCACTTGAATTTCTGTGAATTCGCCCAAATTCCTTTGAATTAACTTGAATTCCTTTGAATTAACTTGAATTCCTTTGAATTCTCTTGAATTATTTTGAATTCACTTGAATTTCTTTTTTGAAATCCCATTAAATTACTGAAATCAATAAAAAATTTCTTTGTAATCTTTTTAAAAAACCTAAAATATTTCAAAGCCTTTGATCATTTTGTCAACTGATCCTGAGGATCAATTAAATACAAACTTTTAAAAATTGAAAAAAAAATCCATCGAATTAAGTAGAATTGAGCAAATTTAGAAGAATTCAAGTAAATTTAAAGAAATCAAAAGAATTCCGAAGAATTAAAAGATTTCAAGATAAATTAATAAGAATTCAGGGTGAAATAAAAAAAAATTAATCTCTTCAAATCTTAGAAACCCTACGAAATACCTTACTTCTCCTGAATAAATTGTTTAAAATCTACTAAAATATTATTAAATCCCGTGAAATTCTATGAAACCTGGCGATATTTCCTGAAATCCTGGAAAATTTATTAAAATACCTTGAGAGCTTTAAAAAAATCCTTACAATCATTGAAATCCTCGGAAATTTTATAAAATCCCGTGAAACCTTTTAAAATACCTTAAAACCTGTAAAATCGTTATACCTTCTGAAATTTACCAAATTCTTTATCCTACAATATTTTAAGCGCTTTCAAATCCCTTCAAATTGATAAAAAAAAATTTGTAATTCCTTGTAATCTTTTCAAATTCCCAAAAAATATTTAAAATCCTTTAAAACCGTTTGAAATCCCTTGAAACTTTTAAACGCTCTTGAAAATTCCTGAGAATTAAAAAAACCCTAAAATCTTAACAATCCCTTCAGATTATTGAAATCTATTAAAAATTAATCAGAATCTTTAAAAATACCGTAAAAAAATTTCGAAACAATTTAAGACAATTCAGAAATATTTATAGAATATAAAAATAGTAGAGTTTGAACAGAAAGACGAATTTTCAAAAAATTTTTCGACAAAAAATATCAATTTTCTACCAAAAATAGAATAGTTACATTTTTAGTTAAGAAAAGTAATTTCCAGCAAACAAAAAAGTAAATTTTTAACTGAATAGATACATTTTTAACTAGATAAGTTAAATTTTCAGTTCAAATGACTAATTTTCAACAAAAAGTGCACACAAAATTTGAATGTCCACCAATTAGTGTAGTTTTCGATAAAATATATGAATTTTCAACTGAAAAAGAAACAAATGTCAACGAAAAATTAAATAGTTTATTTTACACATAAGAAAAGTCATTTTCAACCAATGACATAAATTTTCAAATCAGATGATGGATTATTCAACTATATTATTCATATTTTTAGTCAAAACATTAATTTAAAAAAAAAAAAAAACAGTTTCCAACAAAATA
>JAABKJ010075445.1:247324384-247495867 GCA_011634705.1 Andricus grossulariae
GCAACCGAAAATAGAAATGTTCAATTTCAATTATTTTTTTTTTCATTTTTCAAACAAAAAAAAAATAATTTTTAACAAAAGGGTTCAACTTTTAACCTAGTAGTTGAATTTCCAACAAAATAAGTATAAATTCACCAAAAAAAATATAATAGTGGATATTTCAATCAACAAAGGTTTCAATTTTTAATAAAAAAAGACGAAATTTCAACTTAGAAAGATTTTGCAGTCAACAGATAAAAAAAATTCCATCCAGCAAAAAAAAAGAAGAATTTTCAACTAAATAGTTGAATTTTAACCTGAATACGTTAAATTTTCAGTGAAAACAATTATTTTTAGCCAAAAATGAACTAAAAACGTGAATTTTTAACAAAAGTTTAAATTTCAACCGTTCATCATTTTAGTTAAAAATGAATGTTTTTGGTTGAAAATAAAACTACTTGGTTGAAAGTTAAACTCTTTTGTTAAAAATTCATCGTTTTAGTTGAAAATTCATCACTTTGGTTGATTTTTTTTTTTATGGAAAATTAATTTTTTTACCTACAAATTTGACTGTTCCATTTTTTGAAAATTTAATTGCTTGGTTGAAAGTTAAACTCTTTTGTTAAATTTATTTTTTAGTTAAAGTATCATTTGAATTGACAATTCATCTCTTTGGTTGATAAATGAGTTATTTTGTTGAAAATTATTTTTTTCTGTGACAGAAAATTAATTTTTTTTAAACTGAAAATGTTATTATTCTACTTGGATATTCCATTATTTTAATTAAAAATTCATCTCTTATTGAATATTAATTGTTTAACTACAAATTTAACTATTGACTTTTCTGTTTAAAAATTACCTTTACTAATCGAAAATTCATCTTTTTGGTTAAAAATTCAATTATTCTAGTTAAAGATTCGTCATTTTAGTCAAAAATTAATCTTTTTAGTTTAAAATTTAACTATTCAATTTGAAGATTTCTCATTTTAATTGAAAATTCATAATTTTAGTTGAAAATTCATCACTTTGGTTGGATATATGTTTTTTTTTTAATGGTAAATTAATTTTTTTACCTGCAAATTTAACTATTCAATTTTTTGAAAATTTAATTGCTTGGTTGAAAGTTAAACTCTTTTGTTAATTTTTTTATTTTTTTATTTAAAGTATCATTTGAAGTGAAAATTCCTATCTCTGTTTGATAAATGAGTTATTTTGTTGAAAATTATTTTTTTCTGTGACTCAAAATTAATTTTCCTAACAAAGTCTCTGAAATTATTTTTAACAAAAAAGTTGAATTTTCAACAAAATAATTATATATTTAACAAGATAGTTGTATTTTTAACCAAACAGTTGCATTTTCAACATAAAAAGGTACATTTTCCATCGAATGTTGGAATTTCCAAACAAAAATTTTCATTTGCGACCAAAAAAGATGACTTTTCTACAACAAGAGATGAATTTTTAATCCAGAAGGACAAATTTTCAACCAACAGTTGAGTTCTAGATAAAAAAATTACTTCAATCAAATAGCTCAAGTTTAAAATTCAAGAATTTTCAACTGATAAAGTTAAGTTTTCAACCAAAAATAGAATTGTTAAATTTTCAGTTATAAAAATCCAACAAAAAAAAACGAAATTCCAATTTGTTTGATTCAAAGAAACAAGACAAACCTTAACAATATAGTTGAATCCTTATTCAAATACATGAATTTTCAAACAAATTGCTGAAATTTGAACCCAAAAAGACAAAGTATCTACAAAACAATTAAATTTTTAGTCCGAAAACATGATTTTCCATCAGAAAAGTTAATTTTCTACCAAATAGTTAAATTTTTAAGTAAATAGTTGAATTTTTGTTGGTGAATTACTTGCCAACTATTTGATTGAAAATTTGTATATTTTGATGAAAATTTGTCTTAATTGATAGTAAATTAATCTTCCTGCTTGAAAATTCATCTTTTTGGTAAAATTTTTCTTTAAATGAAAATTTATCTATTTATTTATTGTGGCTGGAAATTCAACATATATCATACATCATTTTAGTTCATCATTCATATTCTTGGTTGAAAATTCCTTTTTTTCGGTATAATTCAATTCTTTCAGAATATGATTGTTCTTTCCATATTATTTTTGGCGGATAAAACAAAAAATCATACAAGTCTTCTTTTAGACTTTTTACGTATCTCGCGTCTTTTGGCCTAATATGGAAAATTTTAAGTTTTACATATCAATTTCAAGATATAAATTAAAAACCAGGAGTTTTGTCAAAAAATGGTTCAAAGAAATGTTGTAGGGATTCTTCAACGCTGAAATTCGTTCAAAAACTTTTCCCTATATTTCACTTCGTTTGGCTCAAAATTTGAATGATCGATTTTTCCAAAGTATTTTCGAAAAATAAAAGTAAAATATCAAATCTTATAAAAAAATTGTCGAGAGAAAAATTATTGGTCTATTCGAAAGCTACAATTCTTCTCTTAAGCTTCTTTACTTATCTGTCGTCGTTTGACTTAAAATTAGAATTTTCGACTTATTCATTTCATATGCATAAACCCTAAAAAACTAGTCCTATCAAAAAATGGTTCAAACAAAAGTTGTAGATATTTTGAAGGGCTTTAATTCTAGTAGTATATTTTTTCACGTGTTTTTCATCATTCTGCAACATCTGAATAAGCAGTCCTGGCCAGAGGTACATGAATTAATAACACTCACATTTTCACGCAAGAATGAAATAGTTGAATTTTCAGAGAAGAAAATGAATTTTTCACTAGAAAAAGACGAATTTTTAATAAAATAGTTATATCGGCAACCAAAGAGATGCATTTGAAACTAAAATTATGGGTCTTCTACCAAAAAACTGAATTTATAACAAATGAGTTCAAATTTCGACCAACTAGTTTTATTTTGAACCAAAAATATACAATTTCTACAAAAAGAGATGAATTTTGATTTAAAGGAATTTGCAGGGATTTATGTGAAATTTCAAAAGATTTGCAAAGATTTTAAAGGACTTTCAGGAATTGTACAAAAATTTTCAAAATTTAATGGGCTTTAGTGGAGTTTGTATTAATTTTAAAAGATTTCAAGAAATTTCAAAGGAACTCGGAATATTGTAAAAGATTTATAGAGATTTAGTGGAATTTGCATGTTCTCAAAAGATTTAAAGGAACTTTAATGGTTTTAAAAATATTTTATTATATTTTTGAGGCATTTTAATGGCATTTCGAAGATTTGAAGGGATTTGAAGGGATTTATGTGAGATTTCAAAAGATTTACAAAGATTTTAAAGGATTTTCAGGAGTTGTAGCAGATTTTGAAAGACTCAATTGGATTTAGTGGATTTGTATAATTTCAAAAGATTTCAAGGGATTTTGAGGAATCTCAATGGGATTTCGAACAATTAAAGGGATTTGAAGGGATTTCCATAAGATTTCAACAGATTTGCGAAGATTTTAAAGGAGTCTCAGGTAATATAACGCATTTTAAAAGATTTATTCAGATTTAGTGGATTTTCTATCATTTAAAACGATTTAAGGAATTTCAAAGCAACTCGGAATATTTTATAAGATTTTAAAGGGATTTCGAGGAATTTTAGTGGCTTTTAACAAATTTTGTTATAATTTTAAGGTATTTTAATGGCATTTCGTAGATTTAAAGAAAATTGAATGGATTTATATGAGATTTCAAAAGATTTTGAAGATTTTAAAGGATTTTAAAAGATTTATTGAGGTTTAGTGGAATTTGTATGATCTCAAAGGGTTTAAAGGAATTTCAAAGGAACTCCGAATATTAGATGCAGAAACCGTTTCAAACTTTTTGTGCTGGCTCTTTGGGTTAATGATCAATGGTTTTTTAATTTATGTTACGGAGCAACAATATATAAACAAATACAGTGATAAAGCTGGCAATTCCAGCTTTGTGAATTTTTATCTCAAAAAAAAAATACAGAAAGAAACTCAATATCAGCTGGAATCATTGCATCTGCACTTATAGAATAAAAATAATTATAATAATATTCAACTTTCTCATTATAAACAATTTTTCAAACAAATTCCTACAGGTATTTCTTTTCATAGAAAAAATGGTTTGTTTCACGATAGTTGCTGAGATTTTTCATAAGAGTCATCATTTATAACGAAAACTTAGCATCACTTAACATTAACTATTTGTATGAACATTTTGATAAACAAATTCTCAATAAATGAGTTTTTCTCATTACCAAATCGATCTTTCGAACCAAGAGTGTTTCACAATTGTCTTTAAAGGCATTTCCATACTTCGAGCTTTACTAAACATAAATAATATAGATAGTTGATAAAAATTTATTGAAACAAATGTCCAGAATGGCTGTTTGTTCGTCGACAAAAATTATATTCCTTGCGATGATTAACTAAGGAACATGTTTCAAAAATAATTTATGTGATTTTTATAAAATTTTTTCAAACAAAAACTAAGCTTTATCATTTTTACATACAAAAGAGACATCTTGGTTTATAGAATGTAAAATAAGATTTGAAATGAGCCCTTAGCAAATATTCTACGACAAATGGTTTAGGAGATATGAATTTGTTAATTAACATTGTGCTTTTTTCAGTTAAGACAAAGCGATAATGAATTCTCATTGTTGCACAAGAAATATTATATGTAATCTATTTGATGTGAAATTTAAATACTTTTTTTCAAATTCTTTTTTTTTTTGCAAAAAATTAATTTTTTGTTGGAAAATTTATCTTTTTAGTTGAAAATGTATTTACTTGGCTTGGGATTCACAAATTTTCTATTGATAAATCATTTTTGTGGTAGAGAATGAATCTTCTTGATTGTAGATTATTGTTTTTGTTTGAAAATTCAATTATTTAGTTGAAAATTGATTTATATTGTACAAATTTCAACAGTTTTGTGAAATTCATTTCTTTTATTGAAAATTCTACTGTTTTGTTTTAAATTCTTCTTTTTGGGTTAAAAAATCAAGTACTTTGGTAGAAAATTCAACTAAATGGTTAAAAAGGAATTTTTTTGTTGAAAATTTATATTTTTGGTTTGAAAATTCAACTGTTCAACTGCTTCAGGATTCAGCTCTTGAATCATGAGAATTCAAATTATTTGGTTGAAAATTCAACAAGTCTGATGAAGATTTAATTTTTTGTTTAAGCTTTCATTATTTTAGTTGAAAATTTAAATATTTTTTTGAAAATTTGTTGTTTCAATAGAAAATTAATGTTATGAGTTTAAATGAACTTTTTTGTTGAAGATTCGTATTTTTGGGTCAAAAATTCCACTGTTTCGTAGAAAATTCTTCTTTTTGGTAGGAAATTAGTCTTCTGGGATAAAAATTCAACTATTTGGTTGAAAACTAACATTTTTTTGGAAATTCATATTTCAGCTTCTTTGTAGCAAATTCATCTTTTTTGGTAGAAAATGTAACTATTCCATTTCTGATGGTATATTTTTCTTTTAGTAAAAAAATTCAATAATTTGGTTGGTGAATGTAAAATTGTATTCTCTAGAATATGAAATTTTGTCATTCAAATGAATCATTTTAAACAAAGATCTGAAAGAAGAAATAATGTGGAAGAATTAATTCATAATGAATTAATTAATTAAAGCAGACAATTTATTGGGAAAAAAACGACGAACATTCGAAGAAGCGAGATTTTGATTTAAAAAAAATTTTAAGTTTTGATTTTTTTTATAATTAAAAAAAAATTAAGAAAAATTCAAATTTTCAGATATTTTCTTAAATAAAAAGCAAAACAAGAAGTGGAAAAAAATGCACGCGGCGAGAATCGAGCTCGCATCCTTCAAAATGAAAACCCAGATTGCTATTCCGGCAATATTTGATTTTGGAAAGCTTTACTATTCAAATCTATTGATAAATATAATATAAGTATAGTATTTCAACATCTGCAAAATCAAAAGTAATAAAATGGTTAAAACGCCTGATTATAAATATTTAATGTAAATGCCGTGCCAAAAATCAGATCTCTGAAAAAAACTTTTCTACGATTTAAAAAAACAAAGTGATATTGCGGATAAGGTCTTCTTACCACTTTTCTGAAAATGGTGGCATTGTATTAAATAATGGCTTATATGTACGGGAAAATCAATCAATGCAACGCTTCTGTTTTTAATTTCAAAAGTAAATTTTTCTTTGACTGAAATTTTTCAAACAATTCAAAAAGGTATTTTCCAAAAAAATATCCAAATATAAAAATTATGTATTTTTTGTAAAATTGGAAACAGCATAATCGTAGGAAATTTTCTTCTGAGAATATAAGCCATGCTTTATGAAAAGTTGAAACATTTGTGGTGATGTCATTTCAATTCCTTTTAGGAAGATTTCACAAGAATTTCAATGATTTCCTAAAGATTTCAAAGGTTGAACAAATATTTCCCAAAGATTTCAATCATTTTACCAATATTACCAAATATTTTTAATATTTTGCAAAGAGTTCAATGATTTATTAAGGATTTTTCAAAGATGCCAATAATTTCACAAATATTTCAAATATTTCGCAAAAATTTCCAAAGATTTTACAAAGATTTCAATGATTTCCCAAAGATTTCAATAACTTTACAAATATTACCAAATATTTTTAATATGTCGCGAAGATTTACAAAGCTTTTAGAAAGATTTCACAAAGATTTCACAAGAATTTCAATCATTTCCTAAAGATTTCAAAGGTTGAACAAAGATTTCAATGATTTCACAAATATTACCAAATATTTTTAATATTTCGCAGAGTTCAATGATTTATTAAAGATTTCACAAAGATTTCAATAATTTCACAAATATTATCATATATTTCCAAAATATTTCGCAAAAATTTCCAAAGATTTTACAAAGATTTCAATGATTTCCCAAAGATTTTAAAGGTTTCACAAAAATCTCGAATATTTCAGATAGATTAAAAAAAGGGTGCACAGAAATTTCAATGATTTCCCAAAGATTTTAAAGGTTTTGCAAGGATTTCGGATAGATTAAAAATATTTCACAAACACTTAGATGATTTCCCAAAGATTTCAAAGATTCTACAAAAATTTCAATGATTTCCCAAAGATTTCACAAAGATTTCAATAATTTCACAAATATTACCAAATATTTCAAAAAATTGAAAAGTATTTCGCAAAGATTTCTGAAGATTTCAAAAAGATTTTACAAAGATTTCAATATTTTCTACTTACAAAGATACATTTTCAGGTAAATAGTCGAATTAAAAAAAAAGATTAAATTTCAACCAAAAACAATTGAATTTTCAATAAAAAGATTAATATTCTTAACGAAAAATATAATAAATATTTCAACAAACAAACAAAAAATAATTTTCAACCAAAAGCTTCAATTTTCAACAAAATGGTTGTACTTTCAACAATCTAAATAATTTTTCAACAATATAGTTGAATTTTAATCCAAATATTTGAATTTTCAAAACCAAATAGTCGAATTTAAAAATAATAAAAACTTCAACCGAAAACAGCTGAAATTTTCAATAAAAGATGAATTGTCAACAAAAAATATAATAAATTGTATTTTAACAAACAAAAAAAAAGAATTTTCAACCAAAAGTTTAAATTTTCAACAAAAGTTTTGTATTTTCAACAAAAGTTTTGTATTTTCAACAAACTAAGTAGGTTTTCAACAAAATAGTGGAATTTTAACCCAAATACTCGAATTTTCAAAACTACAATATTCGAATTTAAAAAAAAGATTAAACTTCAACCAAAAACAATTAAATTTGCAAGAAAAAGATAAATTCTCAGCGAAAAATATAATAGTTGATATTTCAGAAAAAAAAATTCAACCAAAAAGTTAAATTTTCAACAAAAAGAGATGGATTTCCAACAAAATACATAAATTATCGAAAGAACAATTGAATTTTCAACTAAAAAAAGATAAATTAAGAAAATATAATTTATTACAAAGTAGTTGAATTTTTAACCAAAAATGACCAATTTTCAACCATTATAAGATTAATTTTCTACAATACAGTTGTATTTTCGGTCGAGAAATATTAATGTATGTGTGATTGGATTTCTCAACGGATCGATAATTACTATCTCCGATGATAATACAGATTCCTATTTAAAAATATTAATTACCGTATTTATCACAGTTGTTATTCCTAAAAATGCTAAGATTGCTCAAAGTTTAATTTGCACTCGTTTCTAAAGTTGTTTGCCATCTCGGCTGTAAACCTCCTTACGTTTTAATCATAATTATTACGCAAGAGCCGTATGATGTTTGTTCAAATTGAAACCATAACTACGTTCCATGATAAGTTACTTTATAAGTCTTTAGGTTGTGTATATATCTTACATCAGTCAAACTATTTACAAAATTCTGCTTGATTTTTTTCTCTATCTCCAGAAAATGCGGATCCTTATTGGGACCCTCTTCATCAACATATTGGCTGAATGTATAGGTAAACATATAATAATATCAAATCAAGAATTGAAATTCAATTATTTTCTGCAGCTATTTTTTCACATTCACTCTTTCATTTTGTATGATTCGTTTCTCTAGACCCTTCTCCTTCTTTGATTCACTTCTGGCCTACTCCATCCTCCCTCATCTTTAACATATTCCCTTGTCAGCTTCTTTCAACTTCAATTCCTCTCCTGCATCCTTCCCACAGATCCTACCCTTCCTGTTACTATTTGCAAACTTTTCACTTTCTCTTCTTATTCTTTTCCCAATACTTCCCTTCCCGCATCTCATTTCGCAATATAAGTCATGCTTTTCTCGTTCCTATGCTTTCTCTCTATTTCTTCCCTAAATATTTTGGTATTTCATTTATTTATCATTCACACCACTTATGACTTCTTTTCAGTGTGAGATTATTATATTGAATAAAAGTAGCCAAATTAACGTTTTCGTTAAAAAAGTCATATTTTCGGGTTAGAAATGTATATGTTTGGTAAAAAATGTAATTATATGGTTAAAAATTAAACTATTTTATTGAAAATTCAACTAGTTAGTAAAAAATTTACTTTTTTGTTGAAAAATCTTATTTTTAGTTTGAAAATTTATATTTTTGGTTGAAAATGCAACTGTTTGGTTAGAAATTAAACTATTTTTATGAAAATTTAACTATTTCTTAGTAAATTAACGTTTTTGTTAAAAAATCATCTTTTCGGGTTAAAAATTTATACTTGAAAAAAAAAATGTAATTATATCGTTAAAAATGAAACTATTTTTATGAAGATTTAACAATTTCTTAGGAAATTAACGCTTTTGTTAAAAAATCATCTTTTCGGGTCAAAAATTTATATTTTTGGTAAAAAATGTAATTATATGGTTGAAAATTAAAATATTTTAATGAAAATTTAACTAGTTAGTAAAAAAAATTTTTGTTGTTGTTGAAAAATCTTATTTTTAGTTTGAAAATTTATATTTTTGATTGAAAATGCAACTATTTGGTTAAAAATTAAACTATTTTTATGAAAATTCAACTATTTCTTAGGAAATTAACGTTATTGTTAAAAAATCATCTTTTCGGTTTAAAAATTTATGTTTTTGGTAAAAAATGTAATTATATGGTTGGAAATTAAAATATTTTAATAAAAATTTAACTAATCAGTAAAAAAATTACTTTTTGTTGAAAACCCTTATTTTTAGTTTGAAAATTTATATTTTTGGTAAAAAATGTAATTATATGGTCAAAAATGAAACTATTTTTATGAAAATTTAACTATTTCTTAGGAAATGAAAAGTCAAGTATCTTCGTAAAAAATTGATTTTTTGTTTAAAACTCATATTTTAATGTTGAATAGTCAAACTAAAATCTATTTTTTAAAGAAAATTCAATTTTTTTTTAATTTGATTTTTTCATTTAAAAATCCATCTGTTTTAGTAGAAATGTCATCTTTCTTGGATAAAAATGCAAATATTTGGTTGAAGATTCAATAATTTGGTTAAAAAGTCATTCTTTTTGTTTAAAAATTCAACTGTTTTGTTGAAAATTCGTCTTTTTGTGTTAAAGATCTGTATCTTAGTAGAAAATTGACTTCTTGTTTAAAACTAATATTCTAATCTTGAATAGTCAAACTAAAATCTTTTATGGATGAGAATTCAATTTTTTTTATTTGATTTGAAAATTCATCTGTTTTAGTAGAAATTTCATCTTTCTTGGATCAAAATGCAACCATTTGGTGGAAGATTCAATAATTTTGTTAAAAAGTCATTCTTTTTCGTTAAAAATTCATCTGTTTTGTTAAAAATTCATCTGTTTTGTTGAAAATAAAGTATCTTTGTAGAAAATTTACTTCTTATTTAAAACTCATATTTAAATGTTGAAAAGTCAAATTAAAATCATTTTTGTATGAAAATTCAATCTTTTTCAAATTTGTCTTTTTGATTTAAAAATTCATCTGTTTTAGGAGAAATTTCATCTTTCTTGGATGAAAATGCAACTGTTTGCTTAACAATTAATTTTTTTTGCATGAAGATTCAGCTATTTTATTTTCAAATTTTGGTTAAACGAATTTCTTGAGAAATCACTTTTTCGTTGAAGATTCATTATTTTTAGTTGAAAATTCATCTCATTGGTTGGTTGTTTAAACAGTTTAATATAGTTCATGAATATCTTTTCTTGCATACGTGCTACGAATTTGTGCTTTTTCAATTTTTTAACTGGGCTTCACCATCTTAGTTGTTAATAAATAATTTCATTAATTTTTAAGTCAATCCATGTGAAAAATAAACAAAAAGTAGACAATTTCAGAAAAAACCGCAAAATTGTATCATTAGGCAAAGATTATATTATTAACAATTATGATCAATTGTTTGAACAATAATTTTTGTTAACTTGAATTCTTGACTCTAATTATTTAGCTTATTTTAATTGACAATTTGACCAAAAGTGAAATTTTGTTTAAAAAACTGAAATTTTGTAGCAATTTTCTAAGAGAATATTATTAAAAATAATAATACATTGTTTAAACAATAACTTTTGTTAACATTGATCAACTATCACCTCCCTCTAATTGAAAATTCGATAAGTGGAGAATTTTTATAAATCCCGCGACTCTCCAATACTATTCTATGAGATAATTGCTGAAAACAATAATAAATTGTTTAAACAATTTATACAAACATCTAGTTATCAGCATAAAATGATCTTCAATGCGTCAGAAACAATTGACTTTGAAAAAATCGCAAAAAGAGTCATAATTAGCGCCAAAAACTCGCAAAATTTATTTTTTTACTTATGGGTTTTTTTTGGGACCGTATAAAACCGACTATGGTGTTGATATTTCAAAAGTAATATTATATTCGTATTTCATGACTAATTATAAAAAAAAATGTTAAGTTTGAACTCGACTGAGATAATATTGAGGATTCTGAACAAAATTTACAAAAACGCCTTTTTTCCTTATGGGAAATATGTGTTACACATTTTCAACCGAAAATAAAATAGTTAAATTTTCAATTTGAAAAAGAAATTTTCTATAAAATATTCAAATTTCAACCCAAAATAAAATAGTTAAATTTTCATTTCAAAAAAGAAATTTTCGACAAAATATTCAAATTTCAATCAAAAATAAAATAGTTAAATTTTCAATGACAAAGCGAAGTTTCAACAAAATAGTGAAATTTTCAAGCAAAAAGTTGAATTTTTAACTTGAAAAGATACAATTTTAATTTCAAAAATTTATTTTCATGTAAAAATGGAATAATTAAATTTTTAGGAAAAAAAAACAATTTTATTTTTTTTTAACGAATTTTAAAGAAATCAGTTCAATTTTCAAGAAAAAAAATTCAATTTTAGAATGACAACCGCCGAATTCAACCAAAAAAATGAATATCCAAAAAAATAGTTGACTTTTTATATCAAAAAAAGATCAATTTTAAACCAAGAATAAAATAGTTATATTTTCAATTTTTAAAAAAGAAATTGTCTACAAACTATTCCATTCTTAACCAAAAATGAAATAGTTAGATTTTCAATTTAAAAAAAACGAAGTTTCAACAAAATAATTAAATTTTCAACCAAAAAGTTGAATTTTCAATTAGAAAAGATATAATTTTAATTTAAAAAATACTTTTCAACTAAAAATGGAATAGTTGAATTTTTATGGGGGAAAAAGCAATTTCCATTTTTCAAAAATTAATTTTAAGAAAATAATTAAATTTTTAACCTAAAAATTAAAAAATTAATTTTTGATTGAAAATCGCCGAATTCAACCAAAAAGATGAATTTTCAACAAATTAGTTAAATTTTTAAATATAAAAAGATCAACATATGGAGCACACAATTAACGCAAATAAAAATCCTAAAGGTTACAGAGATACGAACCTATGCTTATAACAATTGCGAAAGTGTGAGATATGAATTAGACGCTTTCTATAAATTATTATGTTTCACATTCTGGGGGATGGTGTTTGGGACAATTTCATCTACTTTTCTAGATTTGAATCCAGATTAAATAAGAAGTAAAAATCGAATTTATCTATCTAAAACCTTCAGTGCAGAATGTAAATCTACTAGATTGTTGTGAATATCATGAAGTTAAGTGATTTGACGGAATAGTTTGGAAAATTGTATTTTCTCATTTTATTAAATTTTAATTATCGTTTATTATGAACGCAATCATTCCTCAAAATATTTAGTTTATTAGTTTATTCCACATTGGTAGGAACTAAAGCCTGACACCTAGTTGATAATTATATTTTTCAATTGTTTGCACAGTTTTTATCTAACCAAAGATAAAATATTACCCTGGGATTCACTGTGTGATTACTAATTGCAAAAACCTATTCTTAGTTTAATTGTTCTTGACGGCACTGGAGTGATCAAGATAAAAGGAGAATTTGTAAATGACTACTCAAATCAAGTTTCAGCTTTTGCGACAGAAAACCCTATCCCTATATTGAAAGAAATCTATTTCCATTTTGAAGATATTTCCAATTGAAAGTCCGCCAATTTTTAATTTATATAGTTTGCAATCATGAAATTTTGAACACCTTCTCGAAATGGGTCTATCTCAAAGATTTGAAATTATAGATTCTTCAATTCTTAATGTGTATAATTTATAAAGATGTATTTCTAATGTTTTTCTTTTAATATTTCAATTTGGAATATATTTTTAAAGAAATTTCTTTAAATTCGCAGGATCAAAAAAAATTTTAATAATTTTTAAAGCTATTTAAAAAATATCAAAAATAATTTTAAATTTGTAAATATTTCAAAAAAATTAAAACAAAATGTAGATTTTTTATGGTTTTAAAATAATGAAAAAAATTCAGAAGATTCCTCAGAGAAATTTTAATGAATCTTTATTTAAAAAATAAATTGTAAGAAAATATTTGAAAATTTGTTGGAAACAATTTGAAAGATTTCAAAAATAGTCGAAAAAGAATCTCGAACATTTTAAAACAATTGCTTCAAATTTTCAGAATCAAAAAAAATTGAATCATTTTAAAAGATATTTAAAAGTTCAAAAAAATTTTAATTTGAATAGAATTAGAAATTTTTCCAACAATTTTTTTTTTAATGTAGATTTTGAAAGATTTCGAAAAAAATGTAGAAGGTTTTCAGGATTATGAAATTTAAAAAAATATATTTTTTAAATTGTTTGAAAGATTTCCAAAATTTTTGATAAAGAATCTGGAAGCTTTTAAAGAAATTTCTTGATATTCGCAGGGTCCAAAAAATTTTTTTTAAAGATATTTAAAAGTTTTCAAAAATATCAAAAATAATTTTAAACTTTGAAGCAAAATTTTTTCAATTTTGCAGGATTAAAAAAAATTGAGGATAAATTTGAATCAGTTTAAGGGACATTTATAACTTTTAAAGAGATTTTACAAAAATTCCAAATTTTAAAAAAAATTTAAACAAATCAAAACAAAATGTAGATTTTGGAAGATTTCGAAAAAAATGTGAAAGATTTTAAGGATTTTGAAATGTTTCAAAATATTCAAAGAAATTATTCCACAATTTCGTTTAAAAAATCCACTTTTTTGTTCAAATTTAACTTTTTTGCTGAAAATTTATATATTTGGGTTGAAAATTTAAATATTCGTTTGAAAATTAACTTTTCTGTCAAGAATTCAACAATTTTGTTAAAAATGTCAACTGTTTAGTTCAAATTTAATTGTTTTGTTGAAGATTTATATATTTGGGTTAAAAATTTAACTTTTTAGTTGAAAATTCAACTATTTCGTTAAAAATTCAAATATTTGGTTGAAATTTCGAATTTTTATTTGAAAATTCAACCATTTGATTGAAAATTCAACTTTTAAGTTAAAAATTCATATATTTGGTTGTGATTTCAAGTTTTTAGTTAAAAATTCAAATGTTTGTTTGAAAATTAACTACTTTTTATTTACTTTACTACTTTTTTTTCTGAAGACATATATGATTCAACTATGAAGTTAAAAATTCAAATATTTCGTTGAAATTTTGAATTTTTAGTTCGAAATTCAACTATTTGGTTGAAAATTCAAGTTTTGCATTAAAAATTCAAATATATGATTGAAGTTTTAACTTTTTAATTCAAAATTCAACTATTTGGTTGAAAATTCAACTTTTGAATTAAAAATTCAAATATATGATTGAAGTTTAAACTTTTTGATTCAAAATTCAACTATTTGGATGAAAATTCAACTTTTAAGTAAAAAAAGCATATATTTGGTTAAAATTTCAAATTTTTAATTAAAAATTCAAATATTTGGTTGAAAATTAGTTTTTCTGTAAAAAAATCAACAATTTTGTTCAACAATTCAATCTGGTTCAAATTAAACTTTTTTGTCAACAATTTATATATTTTGGTTGCTGTAGAAAAATCAATAATAAACTTTATTTAATTTTCTTTAACTTACAGCTGCTAAAAAACAATTTTTAAACATTTTTAATTTTCTCAATTTTAAACTATTGAAAATTATTGAAAAAATTTTATTAAATTTTTATTTGTTTCATTTTCATTTATTGCATTTTCAACTGTTGAAAATTGGGAAAATAGAATTTTCAACAATTGAAAATTGTGGAAAATTGAAAATTCAATATTCAACAGTTGAAAATTCTATTTTTTCCAATTTTCAACAGCTGAAAATTCACCACGAATAGTTTAAAATTGGAGGAAATTGAAAATGTTTAAAAAATGATTTTTCAACACTTGAAAGTTGAAAATTAAATTATTATTCAGTTTTCAATGGTGGAATTTTCCACTATTGAAAAGGCAATTTTCCTTAATTTTCAACAATTGAATTTTAAACGGTTGAAAATTTATATATCAGTTTTCTTCAATTTTCAACGGTTCAAAATTAATTTAAAAATTTAATTATATTTTTGTTTGTTTAATTTTTATTTGGTGAACTTTAAAATGTTCAAAATTGGAGGAAGTAGAATTTTCAACTGTTGAAAATTGAAGACAATTTCAAATTTTAAAATTGGATTTTTCAACAGTTGAAAGGTGAAAAAATTAAATAAATTAAAAAATTGAATTTTTTAAAGTTAACAAATTTAACTGTTGAAAATTGGAGAAAATTGCATTTTCAATAGTCGAAAATTCAATTATTGAAAACTGAATAAAAATTGAAAATTGAACTTTCAACTGCTGAAAATGGTAGAAAATTGTAAATTGAATTTTTAACTCTTGAAAATTGTAGAAAATTCACTTTATCATCAACCAAAAAATGAATCTTTACCAAGAAGATTAATTTCCTACCAAAAAAGACGAATTTCCAACCCAGTAGTTGAATTTTCATATGAAAAATATAAAATTTCAACTAAACAGTTGAATTTTCACCTAAGAAAGATAAAATTTCAATAAAAAACGAAATAGTTAAATTTTTCACTTGAAATAAATAATTTTCAACAAAACAGAAACAACGAATTTTCAAGTAAAAATTTCAATATTTGACCAAATAGATAAATTTTCAACTAAATTAATGAATATTCAATAAATAAAAAATAGAATTCTGAATCAAGTAGTTCAACTTTTAAACCAAATAGTTAAATTTTCAACAAAAAATATTAATTCTCATCGAAAAATGTAATAGTTGATATTTCAACCAAAAAGGATTTTAATTTTGAAATAAAAAGGGTTTTTAATAAAATTTTCTACCAAAAAAAGACAAATTTTCAACAAAATATATCAATTTTCCACTAAAAAAATATACATTTTCAACGAAATAGTTAAATTTGCAACCAAAACAAATGAATTTTCCACCAAAAAGATTAAATGCCTATAAAAAAAAGTTGGACAAAAAATTAAATTAAATTATTAGTTACAAAAATAAATTTTCAATCAAAATCTAATTTTCAACCGAAGAAAAATTAATTTTCAATTTAAAAAAAATCAAAACATTTTTCAACCAAAAAATAATAATTTTTAACAAAATACATACATTTTCAACCAAATATTTTATTTTTTAATAGCATTTTTAACCTAATAGTTGAATTTTCTACCAAAAAGGTGAATTAGTCATCAAGAAGATTAATATTCTACCACAAAAGACAGAGGTTTGGTAAAAGATTAATATTCTTGGTTGAAAATTCAATTTTTTTCTTATATTTTTCTGAAGATTCATTATTTCAATTGAGAATTCAACCCTTTGGTTGAAAATTTCAAGTTCTGTTGAAAAAAATTTGTTGTTTCGTTGAAATATGAACATGTTTTGTTCAGATATAAACTTTTTTGCTTAAAAATTCAACTATTTGGTTTCAGAAAAACCTATTCATTTGAAAATTTAACTATTAAAAAAAAGGTTGTAAAGAATTAATTTTTTTTTAATTAAAATGTAACCATTTCATTTTTGGTTGAAAATTTATCTTTTCTAGTTTGAAATTGAACTATTTGGTTGAAAATTCATCTTTTTTGTTGTTGAAAACTTAACTATTTTGCTAGAAAATTCAAGAATATGTTTAAAAATTCAACTTTTTACTTAAAAGTAAAATTTTTGGTAGAAAATCAAATTTTTGTGGAAACATCAAATTTTTAGGATAAAAATTGAACTTCTTTGTAGATAATTCATCTTTTTGGTTTAAAAATTGAACAATTTTGATGAAAATTGAACAGTTTTGTTGAAAATTCTTTTTTTTTAGAACATTAATTTTGTTTGTTGAAAAATCATCATTTTGGTTGTGGATTCCACTATTTTGTTAACGATTCGTCATTTAGTGGAAATTAACTGGTTGAAAATTGCTGTTTATTTTTTTTGAAAAGTAATTTTTTAAACTGAAAATTCAATGATTCCATTTTTTTTATATAAATTTATCTTTTTTTTTTGGATGAAATTTAATTATTTGGTTAAAAATGTATATATTTTGTTGAACATATGTCTTTTGGTAAAAAAGTAATCTCCTTGGATTAATTTTTCTAACTGAAAATTTAAGTAAATATTTGATTCAAAATTTATATTTTTTTGTTAAAAAGTTAATTTTTTAAACTAAAAATTAAACTATTCCAGTTGAAAATTTAACTAGTTAGTTGAAATTTTTTTTTAGTTGAAAATTAATTTTTCTAACTGAAAATTTAAATAAATATTTGGTTCAAAATTGATATTTTTTTGTTCAAATAAATTTTTCAAACTGAAAATTAAACTATTCCAGTTGAAAATTTAACTATTTAGTTAAAAATTCGTTTTTTAGTTAAAAATTAATTTTTCTAACTGAAAATTTAAATAAATATTGGGATCAAAATTGATATTTTTTTGTTCAAAATTAATTTTTTAAACTGAAAATTAAACTGTTCCAGTTGAAAATTGAACTATTTGCTTGAAAATTCGTTTTTTTTGTAAGAAATTCATCTTCTTGAATGAAAATTGATCCTTTTGGTTGAAAATTTAATTATTTCAGTTGAAGATTCATAATTTTAGTTGAAAATTTATCAACTAGTCTGAAAATGTAACTATTTTTTTTAATTAGTTTTTTTTTTGTCGAGAGAATTAGTTTCCTTTTCTTTAAACTGAAAATTAAACTATTACAGCTGAAAATTGAACTATTTTATTAAAAATTCATTTTTTTGTTGTTAAAAATGATTTTTTTTTACTAAAAATTTAACTAATCCAGTTCAAAATCTCATTATTTCAGTTAAAAATTAATTTTTTTAGCTGAAAATGTAAGTTTTCCATTTTTGGTTGAAAATTTATCTTTTTTAGTTGAAAATTAACCAATTTTGTTGCCAAGTCATTTTTTATAGAACAATTTAACTTCAACCATTTTCTTAAAAAGTCATTCGTTTTGGTCAAAAATTGAACGTATTGTTGAGTATTCGTCTTTCTTTCTTGAAAATTCAATAATTTGAAAGAGATTTTCATTCTTTCTGGATGAAAAGTCTTTTTTGTTTTGTAGATTTTTAATCCTTTTTGTTTAAAAATTAATCTGTTTCAGTTGAAAATAAACTTTTTTGTTGAGAATTCAACTCTTATGTAGAAAATTTGTGTTTTTGGCTCGAAAGTTGAACAATTTGGCTTAAAATTCATCAATTTGTTTGAAATTTCAACTGCTTTGGTCCGTTTTTTTTTTATAGAAAATTAGTCTTTTTAGTTAAAAATTCAAGTTTTTGGTTAAAAAATGTATTTAGTTTGCTAAAAAAATTCGTCTTCTTGTTGAAAAATTAATCGGATTTAGTTAAGAGTATTTTGTTAAAAATGCATCTTTTCTGTTTGAAAATTTTTGACCTTGGTTAAAATTTGAATTTCTTTCTTAATAATTGACTTTTTTAGTTAAAAATGAGTCACTTCAGTTGAAAATTCATCTCTTTGGTTGAAAATTCATCTGCTTTATTGAAATTTGTTTGTTTGTTAAATACTACTTTTTTCACCTACAAATTTAACGATTTGATTGAAAATCCCACTGTTGGTTAAAAAGTATCTTTTTTGCAGAGAATTATTAATTTTGGGTTGAATATTTAACTGCATTGTAGAAATTACGTCTTTTTTAGTATAAAATTAATCTTCTTGATTAAGAATTTAACTATTGGGCTACAAATGTATATTTTTTGTTGAAAATTCGTTTTTTTGGTAAAACATTAACCTGTTTTAGTTAAGAATTCAAGGAATTTTTAACAAAAAAAAAAAGATTTTTTAACCAAAAAGATAAATATTCCAGCAAGAAAACTAATTTTCTATAAAAAAGACCAATTTAAAAACATTGATGGAATTTTTAAACAGTTCAAAAAATTAATTTTCAACAAAATAGTTAACACTTCAATAAATAAAATTAATGTTTCATAACAAAGTTCAACCAAATAATTCAATTTTCAAGCAAAAGATATGAATTTTCTGCAAAAATAGTTGAATTTTCAACAAAATAAATGTACTTCCAACTAGAAAATAGTTACATTTTAAGTTAAAATCATTTTTTTGCAATAACAAAAAATCTATACGTCTACAAAAATTAAAAATTTGCAACCAAAAAGATACATTTTCCAGTAAACGAATTTTTCAAGCAAAAGAGATCTATTTTTAATGAAAAACTTAATAGTGTAATTTTCAACTAAAAGCGAACAATTTAAAAAAATTAAATTTTCCACCAAGAAGATTAATTTTCTACCAAAAAAATATGAATTTGTAACAAAACACGTCCATTTTTAAACCAATTGTTGAATTTTCAACTAAAATCGATCAGTTTTAAAACAATAGTGGAATAGTTAAATTTTAGGTTTAAAAAATGAATTTTCAAAAAAATAGTTAACTCTTTAACATTTTTCACCAAATATTTGAATTCCCAATAAAAAAAAAAGATTTTTAAAGCAAAGAATTAAATTTGAAATCATAAATATCCATTTTTTATCAAAAAGGATATTGTTATACCCAAAAAAAAACGCATTTGCAACAAAACACATACATTTTTAACCATATTGTTGCATTTTCAACTAAAATCGATCAATTTCAATATAATCAGTTGCAGCGTGCCGCCGGCATAGCTGATGGTCGCGGGCGACAGGCGCCAGCCATCCTCCGCACGGGTGAAGAGCGCCGCGCGGGTCAGGCGGATCGGCCGCTTGTCGATCGTGCCGCTGGCCGACAGGCGGACCCGGTCGAGATCGACCTGCGCTTCGCCCTTGAGGTCGAACAGGCGGCCGCGCTGGCCCGAGAGATTGCCCGAGACCTTGCCGCGTCCGTCGACCAGCGCGGCGGTGGCGTCGAGCCGGCCGAGCAGCATGCCGCCGACGCGCAGGCCGCGTGCCTGGGCGGTGGCGTTGATCGATGTGCCGTCGGGATCGAGCAGGATGGTGGCATCGAGCGAGCCGCGCCGCACGGCGATGGTCGAAGGGCCATCGAAGCTGGCATCATTGGCGTCGAGGTCGAGCTTCAATTGCTGGATGCCGCCGACCGGCTGGAAGCCGATCGTGCCGCTGACCGGGCCGGCGACCAGCAACTGGCCGTCGAGCCCGCCAGTGACGGGGCGGATGTCGCCGCTGGCGGTGACGCCCGAGACGGCGATGCGCGCGACGCGGACCACCGCCTGACCGCCGGGCGGCAGCAAGATGCGGCCTTCGCCGGTGAACGGGCCGAGCGTCGATCCGCCATTGGCGGTGAAGCTGTAATTGCCATCGGCGCCGGGCAGAAATTCGCCGCGCACGTCGCGCAGGCCGAGCGCATCCATCGGCCGCGCCAGCTGGACATGGACGATCGGCCGGTCGATCTTGCCATCGAGCACGACATCGACCGGGCCATATTGCTTGTGGCTGCCATTGCCTTCGAGATGGACGGTGCCGTCACGGTGGCGCACGCCCTTGGCATATTTTGTACTTGAATAATGTTCAAATAATACTACGTATTGCAAACATTTTATTTAGAAGAAGTGCATGTTATTTACATGTGAGGGTTTAGTAGTAGAAGCGTATAGTGAAAAGTCTTTAAAGCCAAAATGAGTTAAGCACGTTGCGGGCAAAAAGGAGTTAAAAAGAAACAAGAATAACGAGGATTGTATTGTGTATTATAATATAACGACATAATATCACAATTGATTGTATTCTAATCTATAATTTTATTATATTGTTATATTGTTATATTAAATACAATGTTTCTATCAACAATGTTTCTATCTTATACCGGAAATCAGAGGTACAATCAGAAGGTTAAAGAATGTTACTTATTGTTGCGAATCTATAAATAGATCAATCAATTGAAGCTACAATTCGTCCAAATTACACGCCCATATGTCTTTTACTTTTCGAGATATAGTAAATAGAAAAAAGTTACACAAATACACAGAACCAAGCAGATCATCTTGCTTCCTCATGGCCGGTATAAGCATGGTCAGTCACAAAAGCAAAAACCGATGCTGACAACTGTTTTATCTACTTCCTTTTTAGACACATAGCAGAATACTTCACTACTACAATGGCGACGTTTTTGCGGTGCTGCTAATAAAGCGCATTTTTTCTTTTGATTATTACATTGAAAATAGAATTTTCTCTGAAAAGAACGGCATTCACCGAAGGTCTTTCTACTCTTCAGATTATGTATTCCAAACACTAGAAAAAATGGCTTGTCCTTCTGACCTCAGTTTATGAAGTCTGATTAACCGACGATTTCCAGGGGCACTAATTGTTAAAGAACACAGAAGAAAAATGCCGATCATTCCAGTATAATCCACTCGTAATCCAGAATAATCCATTATAATCCACTCGTGATCTGGATTAACCCCAGTAATTCACATTAGACCCATTATGTCAGATTAATCCACTTGTAGTCCATGGTAATACAGTATGATACACTTGTAATCCATAATAATCCATCATAATCCACTTGTAATCTGGAGTAATCCAAGTAATGCACAACAAACCCATCATGCGGAGTTAATCACTTGTAATCCAGGTAATCCACTTTTAATCCAGGATAATCCACTTGTCATTCATGATAATCTACTTGTCATCCAGGATAATCCATTTGTAGTCTGCAGTAACCCAAGTAATTCACAATAAACCCATTATGTCGGAGTCATCCACTTGGAATCCAGTATAATCCACTCGTAATCCAGAATAATCCATTATAATCTACTCGTGATCTGGATTAACCCCAGTAATTCACATTAGACCCATTATGCCAGATTAATCCACTTGCAATCCATGGTAATACAGTATGATACACTTGTAATCCATGATAATCCATGATAATCCATTTGTAATCTGGAGTAATCCAAGTAATGCACAAAAAACCCATCATGCGGAGTCATCCACTTGTAATCGAGGTAATCCACTTTTAATCCAGGATAATCCACTTGTAATCCATCATAATCCACTTGTAAGCCATGATAATCTACTTGTAATCCAGGATAATCCATTTGTAGTCTGGTGTAATCCAAGTAATTCACAATAAAACCATTATGTCGGAGTCATCCACTTGGAATCCAGTATAATCCACTCGTAATCCAGAATAATCCATTATAATCCACTCGTGATCTGGATTAACCCCAGTAATTCACAGACATTTTGTCCATATGAAATGCGTACTTTTTCACATAATTTATTTTGAAGCAAAGTCCGCCATAAAAATGGATATAATGTTTCCATTAAATAAACAAAAAGTGCCATTTCGCAATACTCCTCAAGTATTTTTGCAGAACGTAAACTTTCTTTTACGAAAACCTGCCCATCATAAATTGATCAAAAATAGGTGACATTTTGTCCATAAAAAATGCGTGCTTTTTAACATAATTTATTTTGAAGAGAAGTCCGCCGTAAAATGGATATAATGTTTCCATTCAATGAACAAAAAGTGCCATTTCGCAATATTCTTCGAGTATTTTGGCAGAACGTAAACTTTCTTTTACGAAAACCTGCCCATCATAAATTGATCAAAAATCTGTGACATTTTGTCCATATAAAATGCGTGCTTTTAAACATAATTCATTTTGAGGAGAAGTCCGCCTTAAAAATGGATATAATGCTTCCATTCAATAAACAATAAGTGCGACACCACAATATTCTTTGAGTATTTTGGCAGAACGTAAACTTTCTTTTACGAAAACCTGCCCATCATATATTGATCAAAAATCGGTGACATTTTGTCCATATAAAATGCGTGCTTTTTAACATAATTTATTTTAAACAGAAGTCCGCCTTAAAATGGATATAATGTTTCCATTAAATAAACAAAAAGTGCCATTTCGCAATACTCCTCAAGTATTTTGGCAGAACGTAAACTTTCTTTCACGAAAACCTACCCATCGATAAATTGATGAAAAATCGCCGACATTTTGTCCATATGAAATGCGTACTTTTTCACATAATTTATTTTGAAGCAAAGTCCGCCATAAAAATGGATATATTTTTATAAGAGGAAAAAAAAGCTTTGAAACTTCCTTCAAACCATTAAAATCAATCGAGAATTCCCTCAAATTCAAAGAGAATAACAATTTCAAATTTAAATCCTTATATATTTATCAGAAAAATATTCGAACATTATTATAAAATTCCGTGAAAACCAATTAATTAGTCCATGGAAACTGGTAAGAAGTCCTAAAAAGGCCATCATGTTTACAAGGAGGGAAAAAAGCTTTGAAACTTTCTTCAAACCATTAAAATCAATCGAGAATTCAATCGAATTCAAAAAGGAAAACAATTTTAAATTCATATCATTAGAAATTAATTCGAAAAATGTTAGAACAGTATTATAAAATTCAGTGAAAACCATTAAATTAATACCTGGAACCTGTTAAAAAGTCCTGAAAATGCCATGATTTTTATCAGAGGAAAAAAAGGCTTTGAAACTTCCTTCAAAACATTAAAATCAATCGAGCATTCCCTCCAGTTCAAAGAAAATAACAATTTCAAATTCAAATCACTATAAATTGATTAGAAAAATATTCGAGCATTATAATAACATTCAGTGAAAACCATTAAATTAATTTCTGGAACCTGTTACAAAGTTCTAAAAATGCTGCGATTTTTACAAGAGGAAAAAAAAGCTTCGACACTTCTTTCAAGCTATTAAAATCAATCGAGTATTCCCCCGAATTCAAAAAGAATAACAATTTCAAATTCAAATCATTATAAATTAATTAGAAATATATTTGAACATTATTTTAATATTCGGTGAAAACCATTAAATTAATCCCTGGAACCTGTTAAAAAGTCCTAAAAATGCCATGATTTTTATAAGAGGAAAAAAAAAAAAAAATCATAGACTAAGGAATAAATCACATCGGCAAAATGGTGAAAACTAACCTACGATCGTCTAAAACTGGGAGAAGAATAGCCATGGATGAAGAAAGTAATCAGGAGGACCTGGATTCCACGGTACGAAACATCTCACTCGAGCATCTCGTAGACGCTTTACTAATTCCACAAACGCTACCAGAGAATGACTCTGAGCAAATTTGCATAACAATAAATCGACGCCTCGAGGAACTCGAACAAGGTACTCAAAGAATACTAGAAGAAGACAGGAGACACAGAGACCAACCAATAGCAAAAAAAGATCACACTGCAAAATAAACTCGACGCCTTAGAAAACAATATTAGTTGATCACTAGAGGCAACTGCCAAAGTAACCCAAAGCATCGAAGACCGAGAAAATCAAATTCAGGTACAAATAAACAGACTTGAAACAGCCCAGGCAAGGGCAGAACGTATTACAGAGGTCCTGGATAGGAGACCCAATGACATACCAGTCATGAGTGCACCCTAGATTAGGTACGTTCTTCCAGAATACAACGGAAAAGGGAGCCCCATGAGGTACATCAGACAGCTGCGACAATATCCGAAAACTTGCACGACATTACAGCGATGAAATAAAGTACGCTGTGATCGTCGTGGAATTAATAGATGTGAGCAGTTAATCGAATTAATTGAAGAATTCGACAAAATTGGTGACACTAACTGCAATACTAACGAATCTCGAGAATGAAGAAACAAGGCCCAGAACTCTAACGTACAGTCAAATACATGGCGCACACGAAACACAGGCAATGGATATACGAGAGCAGGCGCCAACAGCCCAGGGAGTCATGGCAACTTTTTCTTAAACTGTTATTTTTCTTCTTTTGACAAATTCCCTCTTCGCTTTCTTTTTGCCTTCATTTATTTCTTATGCTTATTGTTTTGACGCTTTTCTCGCTTTAATATCAATATGACGTGAAAGTGATCCGAATCTATACCGGAGAATGTGTTAGGGAATATTCCTCAAGCGTTACAGACATTATCAAAACTTTATGGAAAGTATCCTAAAAATTGTAGGTATCTAATTTTAGGGAAATTTCCCAAACTTGTTTGGAAAACGCTCATTTTCTTAGCGTTGCTATGTCTGCGAGTATTTTGCCTGAAGATTATACTTCTGTCTCTTACAATCAACATAAATACTAAATAATTAGTCATCATCCTAAAACTACAATTTTAACGTTATAGTCTCACTTTATTTAGATGCTGAATACAAAAATAATTTCAATATAATCAAACTTCATTTTCGATAAACACAGTAGAAATCTGAATCGATTGCAGTTTTAGGTGTTATATTAGAATACGTTTCAGAAAGTAGAACCACTCAATATTTTTCTTCAGCTATTTGGGGTTGCGGTTTAAACGTAGTTTTTCTGCTCTACTTGAAAATAATTTGTGATTGGGCGGCGGGCACCGACTGGAGTTTCAATCATTTCTTCTTCGGTCAATGGGGTAACAGTGCCGCTTTCCATGTTTATTTTTGCCCGTCTTTTTTTGCAATTATCATGTGTATATATTCCAGCAAGAGTATTACTAGTCTCCAATATTGCAAAGATTTCACCATCAGATGTTGACAAAACAATTTGTTCTTCGGTTGGCATAGGCCCATAGGTTTCCTTCTGTATTTTCAACAGCATTGGTTCCTTTCTCGAGACGTTTGCAATGTTGAGAACAATCACACAGTCAGTGAGTCAGTTTGTCATGCCTGAGAGCCTGTCTTGAGGCGTTCAGAATGTTGCAAACAATCCATCAGCAGTATGGTTGTAACGCCTGAAAGCCTGCCTCGAGAAGATTGCAATGCTGAGGACAAGCACACAGTCAGTGAGTCAGTTTTTCATGCCTGAGAGCCTGACCAAGGCGTTTGCAATGTTGCAAGCAATTCAACAGCAGTATGGTTGTCATGCCTCAGAGCCGGTCTCGAGACGTTTGCAATGTTGAGAACAATCACACAGTCAGTGAGTCATTTTGTCATGCCTGAGAGCCTGTCTCGAGGCGTTCGTAAGATTGCAAAAAATCCATCAGCAGTATGGTTGTCATGCCTGAAACCCTGTATCGAGACGTTTGCAATGTGGAGAACAATTGCACAGTCAGTATGTAAGTTTGACATGTCTGAGAGCCTGTCTCGACGCGTTCGTAATATTGCAAAAAATCCATCAGCAGTATGGTTTTTATGCCTGAGAGCCTGTTTCGAGACGTTGGCAATGTTGAGAACAATCACACAGTCAGTGAGTCAGTTTGTCATGCCTGAGAGCCTGTCTCGGGGCGTTCGCAATGTTTCAAGCAATCCATCAGCAGTATGGTTATCATGCCTCAGAGCCTGTCTCGAGACGTTTGCAATGTTGAGAACAATCACACGGTCAGTGAGTCAGTTTTTTATGCCTGAGAGCCTGTCTCGATGCGTTCGCAATGTTGCAAACAGTCCATCAGCAGTATGGTTGTCATGCCTGAGAGCCTGTATCGAGACGTTTGCAATGTCGAGAACAATCACCTGGAATTTGCCTCACTGATTCTGTAAGAGAAAATATGTACGGTTTTTTTATTGATACACTTTTCCACTAAACTAATATCGATTTCTATTAACTTATATGTAGGCTATTGATCTGAAATAGATATATTCTAGATATAATCGGAAAGTGAGTTAATATTAGCGCTTGACTTTGGGTCCACTTTTACCGAAATAAATGCCAAGTGCCTTCCGGCCAATCACACAAAAAATGTAAAATTCAGGAAGCCACAAATTATACATCAGGTCCCATAATAAATTTCAACAACCCCCCTAGTACCACCCCAAACACTTTTACCTGAACAAATATGAAGAACCTCCACGCAAAACATTTTAAAAAATTCAAAAGTTATAACAATCACCCAAGTTACATTTAGATAATTCCAATTTATATTCCCAGCCCCATAATAATATTTAACTACACACGAAAACCCCAAGTAATATTTCCGATCCGTTGATAAATTTTGAAAACGCCATCAGACTTACAAATCTCAAAATAAAACGCTGAAAACATTAAAAAATTTGATATATTCATCTAATTTACTTTCAAAAAACGCCAAATTATGTTCGTAATTCCATGATAATATATATTTTTTAAGTCTTGAAACCCGCAACCCACCACTTTCACCTGAACAAATTCCCAGTGCGTCACTGCAAAACACTTGAACAACTTAAAAATTATCACAGAATTCACCACCAGCAGACCACTAATTAAATTTTCAAACTTATACTTATCTCGTTGTCACTCTAGGAGGCACGACTACTCCCCGGTCAAACATTTTATATAAGCATTTGATAATCAGTAGAAAGTTGTATTTTATGCATTATAAAGATAATAGTTAGTAAGCTAATATTTAAGAACTTGTAAATAATAAGAAGGCGAAGCGATTATAGGTTAAGATAATCATAAGGCATAGTGTTTAAGTGAAATTGTAAAAGATGTAAAGGGAACGGAGCCCTGAAACCCGTAAAAGGGAGAGTAATAAAATACAATACTTTTCATTAAAAATGAGCAGTTATAAATCAAATATTAAAAACTAAACAATTTTAAACTGCATTATTGGAAATAGAAAGCCTTGAATCATTAATATTCCAGAGTGTTATATTTAAACTCTGAATGTTACAATTTTAATTGTTCCATTTGACAAAATTTTAATGTGTAAGTGAAATTGAAGGGCCCAGTCGAAGAAAGGGATGTGAAAGTGCCCCTGAACGTTATGCAATCTCCCGTCATTCTCCGCTCATCCCGTTCGCCCGTGTTGAGATTTGAAAAAAAGGTACGAATCGTTGATTTTTAGAGAACTTCCCATGAGAATGTTGTTCCCTGGGGATTAACGAATTAATCTGCGCCAGCAGCATATTATTTCGTTTTGTATATCACAAGATATCACGAGCTTAGTAAATCGAAATGGTACGCTCTGAGGAAACAGTCGTCGTGTAGCAGCCGTAAACAAATACCGTTGGATCAAATTCGCCGTTACTGTAAAGATTGTGTATGAAAAGTGTTGAAAATTTTACACACTTTCCTCGTGTGTTTTGAGGACACGAAGCGACCCAAGGATGACATCTTTCTGCATACATCTCGCAAGTGCCGTGGCATATTTTTGGTACGCGGGTATGGCTTTAAGGTTACGAACCAGTGATAGTTTCGCACCTCCGAGAGCACCTATCAGAGATTGGGATGGACTTTGGATTGGATAAATGTGCCAAAATTCATCTGAAGAAAGGAAAGATTTTTGGCGTTCCCAAGAACCCTCAGCTTGTGGATATAAATGTTATTAGACAGCTTAACACTGGAGAGAACTATACATACCTGGGCATGCCTCAAAGCCGCATTCAGGACATAGCATCAGTAAAGGAGTCTCTCCGAAGCAGATACAAGCATCTTCTTCGATAGATTTGGTCTTCCAATCTGTCGGCGTTGAACAAGGTATCTGCGACTAAAATGCTTGCCGTCCCGGTTCTCCTCTACTCATTTGGGGTGGTTCAATGGACGAAGAACGAACTTAAGGCCCTTCGTACAGAGGGTTTTATTTTCGCATGCCGGGACGGTGTCATTTCCACCTTAGCATACCGTGATCGCATTTTATGTCAAAAAGTTCCAAGCGATAGGTGCAAACCCTGCTTAAAATGACGGATAGGATCCTATAGAGTCAGATACAAAGCCGGATAAAGGTGCGAATAGCCCACGTCGGATTTCATTCCGTCTCTATCTGTATCTCTTTCAGTTCGTAAAATCTTAAACGGAAAACTAGCGACTCTATCCGGATTTTAATCTGGATGATTGATTGAAAATAGCATTTTATCTGGCCCTATGGAGAACTCTGTCGGAACTTACATTAGAAGACTGTTTTCGTTTAAGTCTAAAAATGGGTTTCTATCTGGATCTATCCATCTTTGAAGCGAACTTTGGAATTAAAAAATTGGATTATTTGGCAGACGGAATCTTATGCGGCCCTATCTGGAACTTTGTCGCAACTTACATTAGAAGACTGTTTTCGTTCAAGTCCGAAGATATGTGACCGTCCGCGAAGAAAGGGACCTAATGCGGAAAAAATCAATTTTCATTTTCTTACGTCAATCGATAGTTTCTAAGTTACTCTTTAATTTCCAATATTCAGAAATTTTTTAAGTTAATTACTTTTCTTGTTATTAAGCTACAAACATAGGCATTATAAGCGTGCGCGGAGACCGAACGAGAGGCCTACGAAAGTCGACCCCACCACTTACCGCACCACTATACGGGACGTGTCTGTGAGCTTCACTGGCGCGTGCCTAAACGTGTAGTGGTAGGTGGGGATGGTGCTTTTCGTAGACGCATTCCCACTACTCAAATGCTGGCTTGCTGCGATCGCCCGATCTGTAAAATTCAGCTTTGACGTATTAGGTCCCTTTGTTCGCGGACGGTAACATATGATGATTATTACATGATATGGTCCGTATTAAAATTTTAAACTATAATATAGTCCTTTAATTGGTTCGAGTACATGTATTGCTAAATATATATTTTGTTCAAACATATGAAATTATGTAGCTATTGAACGCTAGGCCTATGACTTCTAAAATGCAAATCAAAATAAAGCCAGTCGAATTTCAGTCTCAAGTTTTGACCATCTGATCAAGATTTTATTTACACTTGAACTTTGAATAGTAAAATCGATTACAATTAGTCAATACATTGTTTATATCTCATGAACGAATAATATTTCATAATTGAATTCTAAAAAATGTTACGATTTGATGTTCTATATCAAACGTAGACATTGATTGGGTAAAATTCTTTAATAATGGAATTTTTGAAATTCTAAATAACTCCACGTATTTTAAATGTTAACAGAAATACATTATGAAATACTTTTACTATAAATTGATTAGAAAAATATTCGAACATTATTATAAAATTCAGTGAGAACCATTAAATTAATCTCTGGAACCTGTCAAAAAGTCCTTAAATAATATAAATATGTAATATAGCAATGTGATATCTGATAAGAATTATTAAAACGTATTAATAATATTTCATATTAATCTAAGTCAAGAGTTGAGCAATCGAACCATGAAATGCAAAATGGAAGTTTAGTCAGTTATGACATATGGAGACATCTCAATATGAAGTTAGAATTTCTAATAATTGACTCGGGTGTCATACAACGCAATTTGTAAGATTTTTACGAATACGAATTAGACGCCCTTGCTTCGTCCAGCTTCTCGATTCGCAGGCTGTTTCTCATAATTTATGGCACTTTCAGCGGTACTTTCTATTTGATTTATAAGCAAGTATATATTTGTATGTAAACATTTTTGGTTTCTTGTGATCCTTAGTCCTTACATTGCAGTAGCAATTTAACATTTAATTGAAAGTCCACATTATAAGACACCTGAGCTGAGCGTCTTTTACGAGCTATACAAATAATTTAATCTCATCGTCATGTTTCGAAAATAGTGGTTAACAAAGTTAAATGAAATTAAATTCAACTGTGCATCTGTATAGATACATACCTGATGCAATTGGCATGTCCTTTATACATGCATATATATATAGTCCTGTCACGGTCGCCAAGCCACCCATATCACGGTTGTGAGATGTGATTACAGCTGAAATTTTACCGCGATTTCTGTGGGAGCGGGTGCAATTTTTAAGATTAGCACCTGCTCCCGGCGAAATCCTGCGGTTGTCCTTATGACAAACTTTCAACTATATATTCCAATTTAATGAAGCTAAAAGACGGTAGATAGCGCTGGCGTCGTAATTCTAGTAAGTTTTCGAATAAAAATGGAGCTATAATGAGGCGAAAGATTATCCAGGCAAAGTTAAAAATGGGAAATTATCTTCGATTCGTGTAAGGTTTAACCGGCAAGGTAATTTTTTGTTGCAGCGAATCTTTCACTTGGAATCGATGTAAACTTTATCTTTCGTTTTTTTCTGTGTTCTTTATCTAGAAAACGTATAATATAAGTATCTTAACACATATTTATATCCGGCGAACTTTCGCTAAAATATCAATAAAGCCCTTTATTCATATTCCAGTCAAGATTTCAAAAAAGTACACACATGAGGGAGAAAGGCGAGGAGAAAAGTGTCACGAGTCTTTCTTCTGGTAGACATTTTCTAGGCCTAGGGGATCAACAAAGAAAGGAAATTTCGCGGGCATAAGATAACTCTTGTGCGCAATAACAGGATGAAGGAAACAAGAACACTGCACGTACTGACGAAATGAAATTTGAAACTTTTCAGAGAACCCGCTGCAATTTTGCTGTCCTTTCTAAATGCTAAATGCCCAAAGTAACCTGGGCAATGAGACGAATTTCATTTTAAACCAATAACGATACAGTTACTTGAAATAAAAAAATGCTAAATCTATTGGTCGATGTATTCTAACCATGAAGGAAGCGAAAAGTGAGCAATCTTTTTAAACAATTATTGTTTAAACAAAATTACCAAAAATCTTCTTTTTTTCTATTTCCATTGTATAATTTCAGGATCATTTAAGGCTCCTGAAATATCGTCGACCGAAAGTCGTGCGATTTTTCCTTTGCCCTGTTTTTGAAAATTCAACTACTTGTTTAAAAATTCATTTCTATGATTGGAAAATTGATTGATATGATTGTTTCAAAATTCATGTAGTTTGTTAAAAATTAATCTTTTTTGGTAGAAAATTATTCCTCTTGGTTCTAAATTCATCTTCTTGGTCGACGATTCAACCAATTTTTTAAAAGTTTTTTTTTTTTTTTTGAAAATTCATTGTTTTTGGTTAAAAATTTAACTAGTTTGTTGACCATTCGTCTTTTTAGGATATTAATCTAATTGGTAAAAAATTTATTTTTTTGTGTGTTTGGAAAAATCACCTCTTTTGTTAAAAATTCGTCTTTTTGGTTTAAAAATTCATCTGTTATTGTAAAAATATTATATTTTTTGGCTCAAAATGCATTGGTGAAAAATTCATTTTATGATTAAAAATTCATTTTTCTGGTTGAAAATTCATTTCCTTAGTTGAAAATTTAACTATTTTGTTGAAAATTCATTTTTTATAGATAAAAATTAATTTTCTGAACTAAAATTACAACTATTCCATTTGTGGTTTGAAATTGATCTTTAGGTGAAAATTCATCTTTTTTGGTAGAAAATTAATCTTCTTGGTTAAAAATTCACCTTTTTGGTTGAAAATTAATTTCCTCGGTTGAAAATTTAACTGATTTGTTGAAAATTTGTTCTTCATAAATAAAAATTAATTTTTTTAACTAAAATTATAAGTATTCCATTTTTTGTTTAAAATTGATCTTCTTTAGTTGATAATATTCATCTTTTTTATGTCGAAAATTCAACTACTTGTTTAAAAATTCATTTCTATGATTGGAAAATTGATTGATATGATTGTTTCAAAATTCATGTAGGTACAAGTAATTGTCCTTGTAATAGGTGCTCTCGGAGGTGCAAAACTATCACTGGTTCGTAACCTTAAAGCCATACCCGCTTGCCAAAAGTATGCCACGGCACTTTCGAGATGGATGCAGAAAGCTTTCATCCTTGCGTCGCTTCGTGTTCTCAAAACACGTGTCCTGTGACTAACCATCTCACGGTTGTAAGACGTGGCCATGAGTGGGATTTACCGCGGTCCTACTGGGAGGCAATGCCATTTTTTAGATGACAGTTGCTCCCAGTGGGACCCTTCGGTGGTTGTTCACCTTTTTACTTGGTCTACGCTCACCGTATTTTCATGACAAAAATGCTAACAGATTATTTTCCTTTTGAAAAACATGATTTTTATCAGTTTTCACCTTAAAAATTATATTTTCAGGTATTTGCATGACTGTATAATTAATTCGCTTTTATTTCGTATTTCGTTCTTCGCGAGAAACAGCCGGCAACTAATAATCTGGTCGACGCCGGCAGTGTAGACTCCACCTTTTAATTATTTCTTGATAACTAAGGGAGATATGATTTTGATATCAACAGAGCTTTTAGAGGACATTGTAGGCTAGACAGGGATCGATATTAAAAAAAGGAAAACGGCTTACGTAATATATGGACGATCCAAAATAAAAAAATTAAAGAAATTAAAAAGTGCTTGTATTAAGTTTATTCAACATTCTTTGCAAGTCCTCGCATGATTCTGCAATAACAATCTTGTCATCTGCGCAAGCCAACCCACGCACCTTCACTGTTTCGAGATCTACACCTTCTTCGTCAAAGAGGGCCATTCTTAGATACTTATCCATAAATATAATAAATAGCCATGTAAATAGTAAGGATAAGATTTAGAAAATATGTAGACAGAAGTATTGTAAGAAATGGAAGTCATGTAAACCCTTAGTGGACACATTAAAAAAAACCCAAATACATTATGAAATACTTTTTCCAGGCGAAAATGTTATTTTTCTCAACAATATATACAATAATCTTTCAACATTACTCTCTCTTCAAAACAAAGTTCAATTTTCGTTCCCTTATACGAAACAAATATAACATCTCGTATAAGAAACATGAAATTTCATATAAAACAAAATTTAAATAACGTAAAAATATTGGTGAGGAAATCAAAATAAAAAGCGCTCTCTTTCAATTATTACGCCTCACTTTTAGATCCAAAACAATGAAATATCGTGGCTACGTGTATCAAAATTTTGGTATGAATATCTTCGAACAGTTTCGTATACGTCGCAATCTGACTCAAAAATGTGACATGGCACAAGGAGAAAGGAACAATATCTTTGTCAATAATTTATAGTATTGAAATGTTTAGAAGCACTTGTTTTACTTAAATTGTACTGCGCGTATAATATTGTTGTATATAGATCTGGTGACCTATATAGAGTGGGTTCCAGATTAGTATATTTTGATATTATATTCTACCCCAACTGTAATCGATATTTCCAGTCTCCACCGAGGATCTCAATATTGCTAATCGAATCATTGATTTTGTACACACTTCACCTACCTCTATATATGTATTTACACTTTACATCGCTCTCACTGATCATCTGACTTTGGCTAATGTCATCTCAAATAAAAGTCAAATAAAAATATTAATTTCTCCAGTGTAATAGTGATGAACTCGAAATCTCGAGTCATTTTTTCAAGGATTGATTCTGCCATAACAATCTTGTCATCTGCGAAAGCCAATCCACGCACTTTTACTGTTTCGAGATCTACACCTTTTTCGTCAAAGTAAAATACAAAAGTAATACAAAATACAAAGTAAAAATACAAAAATTTTTGTATTTTCTATTTTATTTTTAACAATTAAAACGAAAACTATGCATCTTATCAAAGAATAATCAATAACAAATTTGTAGCTCTTCTTTGGATGAGAACAACTTTTGTTTATTCATTTTTTGCGTAGCTTGTGGCATTTGTCTAAAAATTTATTTGTTTTATTCTTAATGTTGTTTTTAACGAATAGAACAAAAATTATGCGTCCTACCATAAGGTGATTTGTACAAAATTTGTAGATCCTTTTTGGGTGCATAATTTTTGTCTATTCATCTTTTTTCGTATCTTGCATATTTTGACCGCAAAATGGAATCTTTTTATTTTTCATTATTTTTTTGTACGATAAAAATTTGAATTTTCGATTTTTCAAGAAAATTCAAAAAGTTGTTACCATTATCTTGTACGGTTTCCAAAAAGCAACATTTTTCTTCTCCTGACTTTTTTCATATCGTGCGTTGTTTGGCTTAAAATTCTAATTTTCGTTTGCTTTTTTTAATCTTACAAATTCTATAACTCTGAGAATTTTATTTTTATCGACAAAAGTCGTGAGGATAAATTGTTCGAATTTCCGAGTCGTCGACGAGTTTTTTTAATTTTTCAGTTAAGTACACTCTCGATAACTGCCAGTCTGACAGGGCTGTAGGGGAGTATAATTCCAAGAATTCGGCACTTATTGAGTACACCCACTCTGCTCCGTCGTATAACCACGCTGGCTATTCGAAGTTCTAGACCTTAGGTCTGTTCTTTTCTCACAAGGTATGATATTCATTTTGTCGTTAATACAAGCTACTGTTTCTTCGACTGTCGCGCTTTTGTTCTTGGGATATATACCAAATTTATCACCAAGGCTTAGAAAGTAACCTATATAATCTGGGATATCTTTGTCTGTTAAATTAATTAACCACTTATCATTAGGCTTCTTATTAATATTTTGACAATAGAATTTCTGTTTAAACCACTCAAACTTCTTAATGGAATCATTTATCAACGTTTTTTCGAAATTATCAATAATCTTATTTTTACATTTGAAAAAGCTCGTAATGTTATTATCGTTATCAATATCAAGTCATTTTGATTCTAAATTATTTACAACTCTTCAAACGTAGTTTATTTCAAAATTAATGTTTTTAATTTCAAGTTTCAAAATTTTAATTTTAAAGTCCATGAGAACTTTGTTAAATTGACCTCTGCATAAAAGATGTGAATAGAAAATTTTTGGATAAGAGTCAGAATGTTTTTTTATTAATTACTACTACATTCTACTAGTCTTTCCTTACTCTTGGTCCATGATCTCAGTTAAATGATTTGAGTGGCTTAAACAGAAATTCTATTGTCAAAATATTAATAAGATGCCTAATGATAAGTGGTTAATTAATTGAACAGACAAAGATATCCCAGATGATATAAGTTACTTTCTAAGCCTTGGTGATAAATGTTGTATAAATCCAAAGAACAAAAGCGTGATAGTCGAAGAAACAGTAGCTTGTATTGAAGATAAAATGAATATCATACCTTGTGAGAAAAGAACAGACCTAAGGTCTAGAATTTCAAATAGATATCTACCCTCATTTAAATTCCTATCTTTATCAATAACTATAAATCCATATTTGTCAGTGTTCCAGCATGTTGAGCAGAAATCTCGAAACTTGGTGTACGTCATATATGTATTTACATGATCATCATAAATATGTTTGAGATTTGTCTCATCTTGCCTAAAAAGAACTAATGAATTGGTATTCTCTAACTAATTGTTAAGGGACTCGAGCATATGTTTGACAAAGATAGAAACTATCAATATTTAAATGTCTTCCCATGCAGAAGAAGGCTCTAACATTGTCTTGCTTTTCATAGGCGATATCGTTAAAAATAAAGATAGAGTTTGGTTTAGCCTCGCTAGGCGAGACTACTTCTTCATGCTCACTAAATGGAAAGTACTCAACGCCGTCTACGTCACTGAGTACTTTTTCCAAGAATTTATACTTTTGTTGTTGAAGACATTTCGAGTAGAGGTAAATATTTTCAAATCTGAGACCATTTGAATGCAAAATTATAGAAAGCCGTGCATTTGTTTTGCCACAATTGGATGGCCCACAAAAAACAGTTTCACCCTCTCCTGCTCACGCTGAACTAAGGTGTCTATATTTGCGATCGGAAGTTTAACAGGTTGTTTCTCTAACCGCATCTTGATATCAACTGCTGCTCGGGCTATAAATACCGCGCTTATATAAGCTTCGAGTCAGTCGCGTACTAACCTTCGTAGAGTCAGGAATGATTATACAATGTAGAGAGAAAGTTAAAAAACGCTCTGGTAAAGGCTTGGTTCAATAGTATCATCAACAAATTACCTTTTGAATTACATTTACCAGGCTACCAGTACTGCGGACCTGGTACTAAATTAGCTGTCATTTTTTAGATGACAGTTGCTCCCAGTGGGACCCTGCGGTGGTTGTTAACCTTTAGTTTTTAATTATATATTGCTGCTATAGAGATTCAAAACGCGAGGACAAAAACGGGATAAAAAAGAATTCAATATTTTCCAGGTTACCGTTGGATGCAGGAAATCCAATACTTTTTGATGTATGCTTTCTTA
Organism: Andricus grossulariae; assembly: GCA_011634705.1. Taxonomy (NCBI): domain Eukaryota; kingdom Metazoa; phylum Arthropoda; class Insecta; order Hymenoptera; family Cynipidae; genus Andricus; species Andricus grossulariae. The sequence continues at coordinate 247,361,278 of JAABKJ010075445.1, forward strand.
CTGGGATAGATTGGATAAATGAATATTATGTATAATTAATTTGTTACCTGATGTTTGGAATCGAAAAAAAAACATTGTGGGAGTAGCAGATTTTGTGATTGGTTTGACGTTAGTTATATAACCAGCCCTTGCCAGTGATTGGTTTGTCAGTATTTGGCCAAAATTGCTTGCCGTATACAATTTTCTATATTCATGTTTCAACATTCATAGGCATGTTTTATGTCAAGAATTTCAAATGAATTATAAAAGAACGTTATTCCAATAATCAGTTGGAACATTCAAATTGTACTAAAATTTAGATATGTGAAGATCTATTTACAAAAACAATACGATCATGCGATGGAATCACCGCAATCAAAATGACCAGAACAACAATCACACATCACTTTTGAAAAAAAAAATTTATTTCTCCACCTACAAATTGATCCTTTTGGTATCAAAATAACGTCTGGCTTTTAACAGAATTAAAAAATATATATATATCTAAAAACTAAAGGTTAACAACCACCGCAGGGTCCCACTGGGAGCAACTGACATCTAAAAAAATGACATCGGCTCCCAGTAGGACCGCGGTAAATCCCACTCATGGCCGCGTCTCACAACCGTGAGATGGGTGGTCACAGGACACGACGAAATCACAACGACAGGCCGGCGATTCACATCCTATCAGGTAGCTCATCGGCTAGGACCGCAGGTAGGCCAACCCAAAAGGATTAAAAATTGAAAATATTGTTTTGTTTTCAATGTTACATATACAGATTCAAAAGTTAGAAATTCAGAATCTACGGATTTCGTCGGTCATTTAATATATAAATATTAATAATTAATTATGAGTAAAAATATAATATGCATAAATAATTACAAATATATAATATAAATAACCTGGGAAATATAAAATGGATTAGGTTTTATGGCATTCTATTCTTGGACCCCTAATAAAAAGGATTAACCTTCGAACCCAAGCTCTGACGATTTCTGAACATTTGTCATGAATTCTGACTTTTCCTGACGATTTCTGTCGAGAAACGTAACAAAAGTGGTCAGAAATGGTCAGAGGTCCTGACTTTTTTTCTGACGATTCCTGACTCTTTTTTTGTAGGGCTAGAAGAAAACTTCGCCCATATAAAAAGGGTAAAAAAATTTAAAAAGTTAAAACGGTAAAAATTGTTGAATAATTCACTTCAGCCTTCTGAAGGACTCTGGAAGCATACGCAATGGGTAAATCTAGGCCAATTAAACCCTGACTCAAAACACCACCAAGAGCGTAATTCGATGCATCAGTCGTTAACACAAACGGTTTCGAGAAATCAGGATACAGCAATACAGGCTCCGAACAAATTGTATCTCGCAGAATTTCAAAAGCTGATTGCTGCTCATCTGTCCATTTAAATTTAACCTTATCACTTAAAAGGCAGGTAAGCGGTTTTGAAATTTTTGCAAAATTAGGAATAAATTTCCTATAATACCCTACGAGACCTAAAAATTGTTTTATGTTCTTTGCACTAATAGAATACCTGAACAGCAAGGTTTTACCTATGCATTTGAATGCAACACAAACTGCGTTAGAGGTGCAAACTCTAGTATACTGTTCAGCTGTGGCAACCATTGGAACGTTGGGCCGCAGAACTAGGCCTACAAATGCAGTTTTTGCTCCAGGAAGGAAGCGAGATCCACCATCGACGATAAGCTTGGATATGGATGTTAGCAAAGCAAGGTGCAAATGCGGTCGACGGACTCTATATAAAAAAGGAAATAGAACCAGAAAGTTGATACACCATGTTACTAAGATTATTCACCCTCGGTACATCGAGACATTAACATTAGCAATATTGTATAAAATTATAGACGCCCAACGGCAAAGACTTGATTTTCTTACTGCTAGACTGCGTCTTTACAAGAAAAGTAGTGCAAGAAGGCAATAAAAATGAACCTTTCAGGCAGATGAAAGAAGGTTCTATCGTGAACTGAGTGTAAATAAAAAAAAACCAACAAGACACCAAAGTGCCTCAAATGGAAGACATGACTAACTATTGCTCGGGTGTTTGGGGGAAAACTGACAGAAGTAATTTACACTCTGCGTGGTTCCAACCAGAGAAGGCAAGAGCTAGCAATAACCCTGAAATGGAGCTTACTAACATCACAGCTTTGGATGTTTCAACAGTTTTGATATGAACAAGTAATTGGAAAGCTCCAGGTCCGGAAATGGTGCACAACTTCTGGTATAAGTACCTGACCACTGTGCATCCTGCGTTGGCACGGTGTTTCCAGAAGATCATCGAACAACCAGATCTGATGCCAGGCTTTATGCTCCAGGGTACTACGTATATGTTGCCTAAAAAACCCAAGTACACTTGTTCTCCTTCCTTAAAGTATTTGGGATTAGACCTTTGATCGTAATATCGTTTAGATTTTTCTTTAGTCAACTGAAATCGGTCCCAAGCTAGTGACTGAACGTTGTCTAATTTCTGAAAAAGTCCCTTCAAGTATCCGAGATAGGTTTTGTCTGATTCTGACAATCAAGTTCTGATGACTGCGTTCCAATGATCCTAAACTTTGTGGGTGATACGCAGTTGATTGAATTTTCTTTATACAGAAAATTTTGCAGAAGGTCTTAATACACTGACTGATCAAATTTGATCCTTGATCAGTGTGAATTATACGATGACAACAATATCTTGAAATAAATTCCTCGGCTAAAGCTAAAGCAATAGTTGCTGAGTCTATATTCTTCAAAGGAATCGCAACAGAATATTTTGTAAAATTACATCGAATCGTCAAAATATATTGATTTCCTTTCAAAGATACTGGAAGGGGTCCAACTAAATCAATTTGGATTTGATCAAAAGGTCCCCTTGGAGTACCGGTAATCACCATGGGTTGTCTAGTACCAATTCATTCCAATTTATTTCTCTGACAATTAGTACAAGATCCTACTATCCTCTGAACGTCAGCCTTCATGTTTTCCCAGTAATAGATATCTCTTACTCTCCAATAGGTTTTTGAGATTCGTTTATGACCGCCTACTACTGATTCATGAAATTCTCTCACTATATCATCCCTCATATTACTAGAAGGAATGGTTATTTCTTCCGAACAAATAACTACCAACAGTCCTGAGTTACTAAAATGTTTCCTGATTGTTTGTTCTACCGAGAGCCAAGAAAGTTCACCTAGATCATTTCCTTTAGCCGATGTCATTTTTTTTAGATGACAGTTACTCCCGGTGGGACCCTGCGGTGGTTGTTAACCTTTAGTTTTTATATGTATTCGGTTTCGATTTCCCTGAAATGGAACCGAAGAGCCTATGATAAAGCCACCGAAGGTGTCCTCGGGCTGCGGATAGAGGCTCACTGTACGAAAGGTTTCTGCTGAATATGCGCACAGTAATTAATAAGCAGTCGCGCAAAATTGTCCATGGATGGTCCTGAAGGATTAACCAACGATTAATCAAGCAAAGGCGTATAAAGCGTGCAGAAAGCTGAACGGCACCTGGGTGAGGTATCTTTAACGATTACTCTGGGACACCGGCGACCTCTCAGAGTATGCAGCCATATCCTCGCATGCGGGGCTCTTTAAAGACGGATGAATCCTTTCTCTAGCTGCTCGTGGGGACAATAATGACACCACCAAACCACCAAAAAGTTGTAGATGCGGTTCAAAACGATCGGGCGCGGAGAGAACCCGACAATGGTTTGGCAAACAGTGCCGATCACCTTAGAATTCGGGGTGCTGAAAATAATTTATATGGAAACACGACGAACAACGGGCAAAAAGCCCACATTGAGTGGACGAATCAATTCAAGGATGACTTGCTAGATTTCAACGATGCCAGCATTATATCTGTTCACGGAAGCTTTATGGCGCGTATGCACAAAATACCAAAATACGATTGCATCAACTGAACAAGAAGATTGGATGGGCAAGAAAGTTCGCCCAAGAACTGAGGGCCTACTATCACACACTGAACAAGTCAAAGCTGCTGACAATCAAGCAGCATATTGTTGACAAAATACGGCTGTTATCTGACGCAAGAGGACTGGGTATATGCCATCTGGGCCAGGAGACTTGTAAGGGCTGAAGGACTTCAGGGCCCACCTGACCCTGGCAAGGGTGACAATCTCGTTGGCAAGCCGCTGTTTCGGGCCCAGTTGGGCCACAGGCGACTTTGATTGCCTCTGAGGAACCGTCCTCACTTCTCCAAACCTTGAAAAGCCCGGAAAGTGTGCCTTGATCAGGTGAGCCAAGGTGTCCCCATCCGACTCTGAGTAACCCTTGCCGGGAAATTTCAGAGTGTCGAGAATAGCGTCTGGATTTCGAGAAAGCAGCCTGTCCAGTCTAGCCACCTCAGCTTCCTTCTCGATGTCTGTGCAAAAGTTGGTCCAGCTCTCTGGCTTTGCCTTACGTATTGCATCTCTGTATTTATCCCTCATCGTTGTGAATGAGGTCCATAGTTCCTTCGTTTTGCCATTACTGGCACGCCTGAACCTCTCTCTGGTTTCCCTGCGAAGCTCTTCAAATTTCCCATTCCAGCAGTGTGTCTCCCCAGCCTTTCGGACTCTTGTAGGTCGACAATTACTCTTATAAGTAGCTTTAATGGCTTCCCTAAAAGTATTGACTGCCATCTCCAGGGTATCCACGTCTCGAATTGACCTGGGAACCTCTGAAAGTGCACATCATAGCTCCGTGGAAAACTTATCCCAGTCCGTTCTTCTTGGATTTCTGACCCATTTGGGGCCAGAACGTTACGGAACGTCGGGGTGTTCCCCGTGTTAAGAATGTCTAAATCAGTGGTGATTGGGTATTCCAGTAGGTCATTACCTCTTGAGTTGACGTCCGTGCTGCCCCACAAAGTATGGTGGGAATTAGCATCGCATTCTCAATATTTTCTGAATAAACAAAAAGTTCAAGACTTATTATTGAATTTTCCAAACAGTAGAATAATAATTTCGTTTATAACATAAGGATCCCTGCTTAAAATAACAGATAGGATCCCATAGAGACAGATAGGATTCGGAATTTTTTCGCATCTATCTGGATTTTTATACGGTATTTGTGTATGGTTTTAAATCTGGTTCTATGCGGAACTTGGTCGGTGTATACAACATTTTCTATCTGGTTTTTTCATCCAGTTGTATACGAAATACTTTCGGGGTCCACTAAAGCCCTATATGGTTTTCATCGGATTCTATCCGGATACTTATGCGGTTTTTGTGTCTGGTGTTAAATCTGGCTCTATGCGAAACTTGGTCGATGTATACAATTTTTCTATCCGGTTTTTTATTTGGTTGTATACGAAATATTTTCGGTGTCCAGTCCTATTTTATTTGGCCTATCTGGTTCTTTATCCAGCTCTATGCGAAATATTTCCGTTGTACAATGTACATATTGCCCTATGCGGTATTTTGTCGGGCTCTATACGGATTCTTATACGGTGTAATAAATTTGGATTGTCTGGTTTTTTATCTGGCTCTATGTGGAATATTTCCGCGTCCCATATTGCCCTATCCATTACAGCAGCTTACAACAGATAAATAAAGCAAACAAAAAAACTGTTTTATTTTTAATAATTGCACTTGATTTATTTTTGAAATTACGGAATTGAAAACACGGACACTTACAAATATAATCGCACACACAACGTTATGAAAAATCGCCCCCGCCGGGGATTCGAACCCTACCTAAACAACCTAAATCTAAACCGCACGCTCTAGCTAATTAAATGAATATTTGTGCGAGATTCTCTATTGTTCTCTACTCGAGTATTCAATACAAAATGTCTGAACGTCCAGCTGTTTACTCTCAATGAGCAATAATCACGCATGCCTAAAACTGATCAAATCATGTATTTGTTCATAATAATTGTTGATCAATTTAACAAATGATATCAGGTGATAAAAGTACATCAATGCGCATCACAGGCAATGAGATTCGAAGGCAATCGGAAGAAAATTCGGTTCATTTCTGCTCAAAACTGTTCAAATCATGCATCTGTTTATAATAATTGTTAATAAATTTAACAAATTATATCAGATGACAAAAATACATCAATGTGCATCACAAACAATGAGATTCGAAGACAATCAGTAGAAAATGCGGTTCGTTTCTGCCAAAAAAATTCTAACCATGCATTTATTTATAATTATTGTTGATGAATTTAACAAATTATATTGAAAAAAATGTCTAAGACAAAAATACATTAATGTGCATCACAGGCAATGAGATTCGAAGACAATCGGAAGAAAATTCTGTTTGTTTCTGCCTAAAACTGTTTAAATCATGCATTTGTTTGTATTATTTGTTGATAAATTTAACGAATTATATCGGATACTACATATTCATGATGACAAATATTATTATTGTATATTATATATGATAAATATATATTAATATTATTTGTAATGCACTAAATAGCGCGAGCATAAGGTCACTCATGTATTTTATATGGATGAACTGAAGATATATGCATCTGGTAAAGGCAAACTTGGAACTGCCATAAATATCGTCAAGAAGTACACAGGAGAGATTGGGATGGACTTTGGATTGGATAAATGTGCCAAAATTCCATCACTACTTTACCACCGAGCAATTCACGCCTACCCCGAAAGGGAAACGGCTTAATGATATAATAATAATAATGCATGATTAACTTTGATAATACATCAAATGATTTCTTCAGATTTTAACCTTTAACTTTTTTGAATTTTCAATTTAAATGTATGGCTTTCTCACATAGAAAGCTTTCTAGCAATAAGAAATTTCGAATTTTATATTTTTACTAACAGTGACTTAATATGTGTTCCAACTCAATATTTTAAAACAATAAATCATAAGACGTAGATGGGGTGAAACTAAAGGTCACAAGATTTGAAGCAACTTTAGTCCCAGAAAAAAGTAGAAAATTATAAATAATAAATTTGTAAATAAAATTAATTTTGATCGCGCAATTTTAGAAATAAAACCCGCTTGATTTATTATTTATGTATTTTTTTAAAATCATAATCTAGAATTTCGATACCCCTTAAAATCGATATAACCTGGCAATTGAAGTTCGTAGCGATCACGGTAATAGCCGGTATGTTCTGCTTCTTCTTCTTCTTCTTATTCTGCGTTGGCACTATACCTGCTTTGCTAAAGCTTTGTATATCCAGCCATGACCAAGTTGCGGGTGCTTATTAGCTGCTCATTTTTTCACTGGGCGCGTGCGCGAAAACGAATTCCCGTCCAAGACGATAATCGTGATACCGTGCATGATCCAATAAATACATGGTCTAGCCACGCGCGAGTAAAAAAAACTGAGCCAATCAGAACCCACCGCTTAATTTCTCCATTTTGGATAAATAAGGCGGCAAATGTAAGTGATTTTAAAATGTAAAATGTTAGAATTAAAATTTCTTGTAATTTTGAGACTGATGACCCGCTCCGTAAATGCATCTTCAAGACGTTGAGACGGCCCTGCTTCGTTCAAGCACATCTGTTTCAGCCAATTGGTTTGCTTCTGGAATTGATATTGTCATCGAAAGGGTACTTTTTTTGCTTCCACTTGTCCCGCTGAGTTGGTCACGCGCCCGAACTGTTTGAAGTCACAAATATTCAAAATTATATCTCTTGAGTAAGAATGATTTTATCACCAATTTAATTATTGCACTGAAGTCGCATGACAAAACTCCACATTTGGAGCCATTAAACGGCTTCCTATCTTCATTCGTTCGCAAGATGAAGTTTTTGTAAATAAATCACTGTATAAAGTAAACTATTGCATATTTTACCATTTCCATCTGTGAATTTTTTCAGATTTTTGCTAACGTCGCCTTCTTTCTGGGAGCAGGTCAAAGTGGACCCTTGAAAAAGGAGGCCGAAAAACCCTGTTTTTTGGAACGTGTTGCCCTCGAACTGATGCAAAAAATTTTTTGGGACAAAAGTGAACATATCGCTGCATTCGGAAAACTTTAAACTTTCAGATGCTCTTTATTAGATATTTCAGAGATTTTTTTTTGTGCGAGTCGCAATCTAAAAAAGTGAGGGGCCTGTACCTTTGAAACCGACTTTAGTTAATTTAATACGATGTATGAAATCATTTGCGATGGTGTTGTAGGTACAAAATTAGAAACATGGTGAAGTTTGCAGTTCGTCTTCTACCACTGTTATGCTTACACAGCAGTCGCGAGTGTTGGAGGTGACAACAGTCGCCTCTGGATGCTTTCTTAGAGCTATCATGTATCACTCTATAGGTTTTTAGTCGCTTGCTTCCTGTTATAGTGATTTGAATTTGAAATTGTTATTCTTTTTGAATTCGAGGGAATTCTCGATTGATTTCAATGGTTTGAAAGAAGTTTTAAAGCTTTTTTTCCCTCTTATAAAAATAATAGCATTTTTAGGACTTTTTGATAGGTTCCAGGTATTAGTTTGATGGTTTTCACTGAATTTCATAATAATATTCTAATATTCTTCTAATTAATTTACTCAGAATACATCAAGACCTCCACAGTATTTCAGGAATTCCTTCTCTTTTTACATTTTCGAGAATATCTCAGAGAAATTCACTCAAAGCACTCAATATTTGAAACAGTTAGCTTGACAAAAAAGACGTTATTGTAAACTGACCCTTGACACATGGATTCCCTTTATTCTTAAAATCAGTAGCGGGCGTACTTGTAAAGAGGAAGGTCGGGTCTCCCAGAATTTGGGAAAGAAACAAAATATAAAATGCTGAAGTTTGATTATTCGTAACAGTGTAACCTGAAAGTCGGAAAGAAAATAGAAAATATTGGAGTCTACTTTGCCACGAGAGCTTGCATGAAAAAATGCATGGACGTGCAGGAGCTAGAGTAGTATGCCAGGACAGAAAAGTTTAGCGACAAATAATTTATAAAAAGAATGGGAGTAGAGTGAATGAAGCCTGAAACAAAGACCTTGGCTACTAATGGGCCCAAGTGTAAAACCACACATAACAATTTTTTGAGACTCTCCACGTGGGGTGATCGCTAGAGAGATTGATCAGCAGCTTGGGTCGGAGCAGCGTTGCGGAATGAACGTGTTATTTAAATAAGTAACACGAGAATTCTAGATCAATCTAAAATATCTATACCTTAAACCTTTAAGGACAGTTACCACATTGGAACGGAGTGAGAAGAAGCCTCCAGTCCCCAAGCAGGTGAATCCTTAGAGTGGACTCACAGTTTTATCACTTTTACATTACTTTAACAAAAATTTTTAAAACATTTCAGCGAGCTGAAAAATGACTGTACAATCAAACAAGAAATAGGCATATTCTGATTTTTCGTGGGCTATACGAATTTCCAGTCGTCCATGAACATTTAAACAGTCGCTTTTTTTTGGACCACTCTAATACCTCGACTACCAGCTCTACAGACCCTATTTTTCGCTTCCATTTTTCTCCATGCACACTTTGTCATGAATTTCTTATGAACAAATTTCCGCTAAACATATCAACCCTGACTTGTGATACAATTCACTTGACCTAAATACACTTGCTTCGTTAAATGTCCTTCTTCCATTCTCTTAACATGACCAAATCATCTCAACAAATTTTTTTCAATCTTGTCAATCAGTGTTTCTTCTACACCACGTTTTTGGAGAACATACTGATCACTGGCTTTGTCCATTAGCCTTTTATCGCATACACTGAAAAAAAAGTGTTTGAATCAAAACAAATTTCTTTGATTCAAATAAATGGTCGTACTGAATACGTCCAATCATTTATTTCTTCAATGCAAAGAAATCGTTCAATTGTATGAAAAATAAGGAATTATTGAAGCAAATAAATAATTACTTCAGCCTGTGAAATATGATTCGAGCGAATGGACGGTGTCTTTAACTGAATGAAATTAGAGATTTGGAATAAAAAATCAGTCATTCGATATGATCGAATATAACTTAAATTCTAAGAAATATTTTCTTAATTGAAAGTAATGACGATCTACCTTCTAGGACAGAAGGAGCAGAAGTGGATGAAGTACACGTTCCAGTTGCGTCGGGATTGGTTGCTTTAAGGAACCAAGATCGTAGCTTCCGGAGCCTAAAACTTCTCTCATAAAATATCAGATGCAAAATGTACCTGTAATTAAAGTTGTTGCAAATAAATTTTTGCTTTGACCATATATTATTTCACTTTAATAAATAAAATAGTGTTTATACCTAACAAGCACATGAGTTATCAGTTGCTTTCCAATCTGCTCGATTGATATTCTGAATCCACAATTCTTGAAGTTTGAGATCTCGTGGAATTTGGTTCAGGAAAAACCCGTTTTTAGATGAATTATTGCAGTATAAAATACAAAAATTTACCATGCTTGCAAAACACTTATATCTCACAAAAATATTGTCAATATTTTTCTTCGGAAAGTACGTTATACACAACCTCTTTTTCACTTCTTCGTCAATCACAAAACTCGCATATCACACTTCACACATCATAGCTTCAATATAAATAAACTAAGAAGAATAGTTGATAATAAATAATGGGCCTGCATAACTCGGTTTCCATTTTTCAATCCTTTTGCTATAATACGAAAATTTCTCGATGCTCGCTCGCGTGCTGTCACGTATTACGCTTCACGTCATTTTCCAAACTTTTCGCGCCGCAGTGATGTATCAAGTTCCGGTACAGCGGCGAGCATTGGAGTGGGAAACGTGTGTCAACTCTCCCTAGAGGATCTCTAAGGATGAGGTTAGGTTAATAATGGCTTTGTTCAATCGAATAATCGTGCTGAAACTTGAAAGCTTGATAATACGAACAAATACGAGTACAGGCGCGATTACCGATATAATCATTTTCAATTTCGTTTTTGGTAACTATGCTACGGTACTGCTTAATCTCAGGTGGTTCATTGATTGAAAAAAGAATTGACGGCCAACCCCTTCGTCCTTTCCGAGAAACTTTGGACCTTCCCACCACAATTTTGAGGCTGCGAGTATATTTGGAGCTATACCTCTGGAAATACAATCTGCTGAATTTTCTTCACTACGTACATGCCTCCAACACACAATCCTGTAGAGCAGAGTTTAGCCAATTCCAGAGCCCCATAAAGTTCCAGTCGAGGAATAGACTGAGTCTGCAATGGTGAAATCCTAGATTTTAAATAGAGCAAATTTGTATAAATATTTCCATCTATGTCTTTGGAACGAAGATAGATGCATGCTCCGTATGCAGTCTTAGAGGCCTGAATGTAGGTAAAATTGAAAATAGATTATCCTGCAAATTAGGTCCTATCATTTGAAGATCGTTCAAAGATATCCCGCTGGTTGTGGATGCCAAAGCGTCAAATACTACTCGAACCTTTGTAGACAGGCTATCGTTGACATGTGCTCTAAATCATTGTATTCGGTCAAAAAGTTCGAATATTCATTTTTTCGTTCAGCATTTCGTTGCAGTTTCCTTTCTTTATTTAAAAGCCGACGCTCTGCTACGTCCTTTGAATCCCCTAACTGACTGAGATCCCCTTTGAAGGGTATTTTCACAACGAATCCACCGTTTTCATCCCTTTTAACCGTGTTAAAGAAGTGTGATTCACAAAACTTTTCTTGATTTTATTTTGCCTTTTCATTCAAATGCTCTTCTAACTCCCAAAATTTGACTAACTGTCTTTTGATGTTGAAGCTTTGAGTTTAGAGACAAAAATAACACAATGAAAAAAGAGGGAGAAAAAGGGAAAAAGTCAACCAAAAACCAACCTCTCACTTTTTCCTTTCTCCTACCTTGTTATACTACGAGAGGAACAACATGTTTCGGGGCCAATTTAGACCCCTCTCATCATGGATTATTTATAGGAAAACTACGAGGTCTAATTCAAAAATTCTTATGCTATGTGAATAACCAAAACATAATACCTGCAATTAAAAGGAGACATATGCATGCAGAAAAAACATATATTTATATACTTCCCCCTTTAAAGGTTACTTTATCTAATTTTGCATTTATTAGTGAAAAACAACAAAGATATAAAAATTGTTCGTTATAGTAAGAATAAATAAGTATTTAAAATTGTATCTATTCAAAGAATTATTCAGAATTAACAAAATTGTAATCTTTAAATTCCTGCGTATGGGTATATATATGTATTATATTACAATATATTTTACACAGTACATCACGACACTAATTGAAAAATACTGTTGAAAGACACAAACACAGTCTCGAAAGACTGAGAAAATTTAATTTTGATCTATATTGCAAAATAAAAAACCTTTTCTAAAATGAAAAAACCAATATAAAAATTACGTGGTGAAGTGTTCCAAATCGAGAGGCCAACTGAACCTTCCTTTATACTTATAGCACGAAAACTCTCCAAGCATTGCCAGACTTTCGAAAAAGTTAATAGTTCCATCCCACTTTTTCGTGAGAGAGAGAAGCATTTAACTAAGACCCTTTTTTTAAAATTAAGATCGAAAAGAAATCTATTTTATCATGAATAATTTTACGCAAAATAAGCATGAAAAAGATTCACAATTAGACATATCAAATGTTACATTATGATAATTAATAATTGATAATTATATATTCTAAGAATACTTACGTAACGTTTGTAACAGGTAATGTAGATAACACTGGCTACACCCGCGACAATGTAACACGTACGTCACAAGAAAATAAGAAATGTACTAAGTCGAATGCCGTACTCGATGTTGCTGTCCGGCAGACCCGCCCACTGCCGTGTAACCAGTCAGAGCAATTCACCGGATACCAACCTAGCGCCCGCCACCGGCCATCTATACACTGCCTTTACAATCTGGTCAGAAGCTCCAGAGTCGAGAAGAAATAGTATATTGCACAACTAGGGTTGAAAGGCTATGATTGCCATTCATATAGCCTTTCGACCCGAGTTGTGCACGCTATTTTTCATCATACATTTATCGGAGATCGATTTATCTTTGTTCACGAACCGAATTCATTTTGTTCAGAATAATCAACTATAATATTTTGACGCTAGACAAGAGGTTAGAGTAGTCACTTGAAGTTGGCTTAAGCTCTCGTGCGATTATGACGGAGATGGAAAGAGAGAGGGAACGATCGCGTCACAATAGAGAGATTCTGTTTTCGGCTAATCACGAGACGTTTTATTTCTTTTCATCCCGCTACGTCATCACTTTTCCTCCCTAGAGAGGGAAGAAATTCGCGATATTTCGTTTAGTGTAAATAAAAACCTGTAGTGATGATACTGTGAAGAAACTGTGAAGATGATTGTACAATTTGTAAAGTGTTTTTCGAGTGACAAGTGACAATGGAAAGTTTAAAGATGAAACGGAACATCAAACCCTTTGATGGAGAAAATATAGTGTTTCGAAGTTTAGAATACGGGACTGGCCTAATCGACGCTGAATAGCCGACTGTATACATGGCACCTGCTCACGTTCGACTAGTGGACGGATGAAATCAGTCAATTTGGATAACGAGCGGCCAGTAGTATATTGGGCTAGAGCGTTTCAGCCCAGTAGAGTACTATGCATACGGTTCATTATATATTTTAAGGATTGAGATTTTTCCTTTTTTTTTCATGGAATATTTTAAGTCAAAAATAATAAAAAGGGTTCCTATTCGAAATTTTAAGCCATTCATAATTTGATTTATACAGTTATGTGACGAAGTTTGTTAGTAAGGAAATCTTAAATAACAAATTCTCCGATTCCTAAAATAGGCAAGGAAAAGTTCAAAAGAATATTATGTCTTTTTTTCATTTCTTTTTTATTCAAGATAATTGCAAATAAAATTACAATGTTTATAAACATCACAGAAAAAGTTGTTAAAAAAGTAATTGCTTTTTCAATTTTTTGTTTTATTTGTGTTCATTTATTATAACAAGGTGTACTCTTATGACGAAGTGAATTACTTAATATACCAGCTGCAAAACAAGCTTTTTCAGGTGAAAACTCGGTCATTATAATTAATCAAATTATTCAAAATACGTGATAAAATTGTTAATTTTATACTGGCAATTCTGCATAGTTCAAGATCAAATGTAAATTCTATTTTTGCTAATATTTTTCTTAAAATGACAGCACATATTTTAAAAATATTTTTGAAATTTATACTACTTGTCGTAGATGGATGTCATGGAAAATGGCTGATTTCATCCGTCCACTAGACGAACTTAAGCAGGTGCCATGTATACAGTCGGCTATTCAGCGTCGATTAGGCCAGTCTTGCTTTCCGCGGTTGGTATTAATGTCGCTTCCTCATCTTTGGCTGCAGCTTGATCAAGCAGCGGTTGGGGAAGCGCTTCGTGTACATACCCATTTTTCGAGAGGTAGGCACGTTGATTTCGCAAGGATTAAAGCGAAACTTGCTGAAGCTTTGGGTGTTTTTGGCACCACAGATTATGCATGCATAATTTCTCAAGTGTACCCACCTCGAAAATGAAAGTTATCCGATGGGGCTAAAAATTGTCTGAATTGTAGGCCTATTGGAAAGTCGTCGTAACGATTTTTGAAACAGTCCAAATTTGACCCCAATTTTTGTAAATGAATAATAAATTTGACTTTTTTTAAATTTCTTCACTTATTTTTTTCTTCAAAATCGTTTTAAAAGAAAGCTGAGATTTTTTCCTATAACTTCCCTAATTTTCAGAGTGGAAAATTTATTTGTCTTCGAGTAATAGAACGATACGTGAACAAGATGCCATGATAGAGTGGGATCATCCTTGAACTCTGGTGTTATTGCAGAGCCTTCTGGTAGAGATAAGGTAGATACTGAGGATCATGAAATGATATCTGACGATGATGAAGAACAGCTATATGACAGCGAAAAAGATTTGAATGTCTTAGAAACCAAACTGCAGTGTGAAAAAATATCATAAAACTGGTGTTGAAGTACTTGGTCAAATCATCGAAAAATGCAATGTCTCTAATGATCTTCAAGAACAATTCTAACTTGTTTTGCTTGCGCCAAAATCTTGGGACGAAGAAAACTGTTGCAGGTGTTCAATACATCAGAGCGAAAAGCAAGAAATGTCAAAAAATTAGTTTCAGAGCATGGAATTCTTACGCTTTGTATTGTAAAGGTTTTAAGAGAGTTAAAAAAAACTTCAAAAGAAGTCAAAGGAGTCCATGTGGATTCTAGGAATTCTTTTGAAGTCTACATAATGCAACATACTCGATGGAAGCCAAAATAATTCTACGTGTATTCTAAAGATTTTAAGAGAATTCAGAAAATTCAAAAGATCTGAAGGGTTCAAAGTAACTTGAAATGTATTCTAATAATTTAAAGATAATTAAAAATCATTAAAAGAATTCAGTGGTATCGTGAGAATTAAAAAATTCAGAACAGTTCAAATAATTCAGAAAATTTCAAAAGAATTCAGATAAGATATTTATAATAATAACCTGTATTCTATAGGAAAAGGTATTTTCCAAGAATCTCGTATCTCAGTTGCCATGTGAAGTTGCACCATTGATATTCACAATCTCCTGAAAATTTAAAATTACCCTTTTGCGCACACACCCTCATCAGTGGCACATGGACTGTCGTCCATCTAACATAGGCTTCCGGTTGGTTAATCTTTAATTGTTAATTACTCATTATTTATTCACTTGACAAAAAATTGTTATTATTATTTTCAACTCCATCTTTATGAGGAATTCAAAAATATAAAAATGTACCTTGAGTACTGGGACACCCTGTATATATAGTATATGTATAAGAGAACTTAAAATGGCGGAACCAATTAGCAAGCAGTATACTAGTCTGCAAGACTGTCTCTGGACCCTCTGTAGGCCCTATTACAGAAAGTTCAGAGACAGTGTGGCAACCTAGTGTACCTCTCGCTGATTGGCTCCGTTTTCTTATAATAATACTATAGATATATAGTATATATATATATATATATATATATAGAGATTTTCCCAACCGAAGTCAGTGGTACAGCGGTAAGGTGGTTGGCTGAGGAGCACGCTGTCGCGCGCTCGAATCTGTTTGGCGAAACTTTTTCTTCTTTTTTTTTATTAAAAACGTGTTAAATAATTACTTTATAAGCCCTCAGCTTGATTTAATTTTTTCCCCTTTTTTTTGTTGAATTTTCCAATTCAATTAACTCATTATAATAAATATGTTATTTGATTAATTATATTGAGAGAAGTTTTAGGCTCCGGAAGCTACGATCATGGTTCCTTAAATCAACCAATCCCGAAGCAACTGGAACGTGTACGTCATCTACTTCTGCTCCTTCTGTCCTAAAAGGGTTACAAGAGCGGGAAATTTACGCGAAAAAAGATCGTTCAACACTGTTCCTTGGAGCCAGGTCTCTAGCCGCGGATGACCTTACCTTAATTATGTTATGAGAGAAGTTTTAGGCTCCGGAAGCTACGATCATAATTCCTTAAAGCAACCAATCCCGAGGCAACTGGAACGCGTACGTCATCCACTTCTGCTCCTTCTGTCCTAGAAGGTGAGCAAGAGCGGGAAATATACGCGAGAAAAGATCGTTCAACACTATTCCTTGGAGTCAGGTCTATAGCCGCGGATGACCTTACGCGGCAGACGGGACAGTTGTTGATGAAAATTTCACCTCTGGATACTTGTTTAGAGCTACCAATCTTTGTAGAATGTTATGAGAAACAGTGTTGTCGGACCAGATTAAGTGATCCAAGAAGAACAGCCTTTTGCATCCGCTTCGCGATGGAGTGAGCCTGACGCTGGCAAGCCGGAATCTTGTTGAGTTGACTAAGAAATGAAGCTTTCCTAATTTTGTATCTAAAACATCATCGCAAATGATTTCATACATCGTATTAATTTAACTATCTATATTCTAATCGCATGATTCACTTGACTTAGTCCGTTGCTATGATGGAAAACCGGGTTTTTCTTAACCCGAGAACAAGTTTGAAAAAAATAGATAGATAATAATAATAGAATAAGAGCGTCAGTGGCTCAGTTGGTTAGACGCTCGGACTTCACCTTAGAGGTCCGGGGTTCGATCACTGAGCCGGTACCTCTTGAAATTTTTCTATGTACCTTTACCGAGGTTCTGTTGGTTCGGAACCCACCTTAAGCTGCAGGTCCCCCACCATGCACTTGACTGCAACCCAGTTCGTGAATGATGGGGTAAACACTAGGCTTTGCTCAATATGCCAAGGCCCACGCTCTTATCAGATCACTTGATTGCATTGTAATAATGGGACCGTGATTGATAATATATACCGGGCCGCCCCGTGCATACTACTAAAAAAATAACAAATTAAAATCCAACTCTAACCAAAAATGCCTTTGACATATTGGGCTGTAACCATCTTAAGCCTCAGACATTAATTTTATAATAATAAATTTAAAATCATAAAATAATAATAAATAAAACTGCGTTAGAGGTATAAACCCCTGTATACTGTGCAGCTGTGGCAACCGTTAGAACGTTGGGCCGCAGACTTAGGCCTACAAATACAGTCTTTGCCCCAGGAAGGGAGCGAGATCCACCATGAAAGATCAGGTTGGATATGGATGTCAGCAAAGTCAGGTGCAAATTGGGTCGACTGACTCAATATAAAAAAGGAAATAGAACCAGAAAGCTGATACACCATGTTACTCAAATGACCCCCGAATCATGGGTCTACAGTCCCCTGAACGAAATTTGTGGCATCACGTACTCTCATTCAACTCTTAGGCTGCAGAGAGAACACGCGGACCTGCTATATTCTCCCCTTTGCCTAGAGAAGAGAAAAGTAGCGAGCGCCATTTCGATCCTAATCCCTGATGAAAATTGATTGGTACATGAACGTTTCTTAACCCCTTTTCTTTACACCCCCAAACTCTCAGCTCGATATCTTATTTTGTGTAAAATTTGCATATTTAAAAAAAATGTCGGTAAAGTAGGAATAGAAGAAGTGCCACATGCTGTTGAGCTTTTGAATAAATGAATACAAGTAAACAAAAATAAAATAGTTATAGTAAATAAAAAAGAATAATAAATATTAATTTAATAATAATATCAAATCAAAAAAAAAAATTAATTTGATTTAATATTTTTTACTAATTTTTAATATCATTAATGATTTTTTATTAGTAATATTAAAAGTAAAAAGCGAAGTGTAGTGTTTGTGTGAAAAGTTTTTAAAATACTAGAATTGACTTTTAAACTTTAATTTCGATTATGACTAAGGGCATGTGATACTTAAGTGGTTCCTACTTTACCAACATTTTTTCATAATGCCAATTCCATACGAAATGAGATATCGAGCTGAAACTTTGGTGAAAAGAAGAAAAGGGGCTAAGAAACGTTTATATGTTAATAAATGTTTACAATGAAAATTAATAATATTTTTTGGAAATTTAATTGTATTTGTGAAAATTTATTGATACATGCACATTTCTTAACCACTCTTCTTTATCTTCTCAAACTTTACAATAC
This sequence comes from Andricus grossulariae, assembly GCA_011634705.1. Lineage (NCBI taxonomy): Eukaryota > Metazoa > Arthropoda > Insecta > Hymenoptera > Cynipidae > Andricus > Andricus grossulariae. The sequence continues at coordinate 247,379,628 of JAABKJ010075445.1, forward strand.
AATTTTCACACTGAAAGTTTAATTTATCGTCAAGGTCAAATCTGAACGTAAGATTTTCAGCTCTTCTAGTTTTCGGGGTCAAAATAGGGGTTCTCATTAAAAAAATCAATTTTACCTTGAAATGACCGTGAAGGTCATGGTCAAGGTAAAGGTCACCATTCGATCAGGTGTCGAAAATTCTAAAACTTTTGTGTTTGTCATATTCTCCGAAAATGGTCCCCTTCCAAGGTATTTTGCTGTCCCCATAGTTTTGGAAAACACTGAACTTTTGAAGGGTTTATATTTTCATGAATTTGCTAACAGCGTGTACATACTTATTAATTTTATATTATTATAATAATTTTATATTAAATTTATAGTATTAATATAAAACTATTAAGAATAATTTCATATTATTATTTAATACATAATTGTAATAAAATCTCATATCTATCTTATCTTAAATGTAGTATTTATTGTGCAAATTGCTACTTCAATGACGCGCTGGCCGTCACACTATGAAGCAGTTATCAAACATTGAAAACCTCGGTATCTCCGCGCAATATTCGAAGATGAAGGTAGATTTCAAGAAAAATAAATACAACGTTGTTAAGTGTAAATAACCCTACCTACTATCCGTTCCGCTATCTGCCTATGTTCGTCAAACGGCCAGTATAAGTATATATATATATATATGGGAGTAGGTATCTGGAAAATAATTTCTTTCTCCTTATAAAATTTCAAAAGAGTGTTCTCTAAATAGCAAAAATGAGGTGGCTTGACGCTGCTGTGATTCTCGCCTGCATGCTATCCTTGAATAAAATTGGTAAGTATCATGATGATAATCCATTTTTTAACTTGGTAAACTTCCGGATAATTTGGTTCTGATATAAACAGAAGAGAAGACTGGGAAAGTCCAAAGTGGATTTATGCCAGGAAGATCATGCACAGATCAGATATTTAGCTTAAGACAGATCACAGAAGAAAGCTTAAGAGTAGGTAGAAAAGTTTTCTGTGCTTTTTTTTTTGACCTAGAAAAAGCATTTGACAAGGTAAATAAAAGCAAACTTTGAGAAGTCCTTAAAGGGTACGGAGGACATGGAGGGCTTTTACAAGCAATACAAAAAATATGTGCAGGCAGTAAAGTGAGTCTAAGGGTTAATAGAAAAACGAGTGATTGGTTCGATATTTGTCAGGGTGTTAGACAAGAATGCGTTATGTCCTCATTGCTATTCATCATATTTATGGACAAGTGTCTAAGAATGACTCTCTTTGACGGAGAAGGTTTAGATCTCGAAACAGTGAAGATGCGTGGTTTGCCTTTCGCAGATGAGAAGATTGTCATGGCAGAATCAATCGAGGACATGCAAAGAATGTTGAATAAACTTAATACAAGCATGAAGAACATGGGCCTCAAAATTAACGTGAATAAAACAAAGCTAATGGTGTTTGAGGGGAAAAGTGAGCAAAGAATGTGCAACATTGTCCTAAATGGTGAGAGATTAGATCAAGTTGACAAATGCATATATCTGGGTAGCCTATTCACTAGCGAAGGAAAAATATATGGGGAGTTAGATGAGCGCATAAATGGGTGTAAGAAGGTTATCGGTAGAGCAGGGTCCATTCTCAGAAATAAAAACAAGTCACAAAAAGCTAAAAGGACCTTATATAATACTTTATTTGTGCCGGCTGTACTATACGGTAGCGAGACATGGACATGTCAAGAAAAGGACAAGATTGAGACCCCACACAGTCCAGCCAATCAAGGCAAGACGGGTTACCCAGTCGGTGAAGACAAGGCGCTGTTGCCCAGCACATTAAGGCAAGACGGTATGCCCAGTCGGTTAAGACAAGGTATTGTTGCCCAGCCTATTAAGGCAAGACGGGTTGCCCAGTCGATGCTACAAGCCACCATGACCAACTGTACATGCTGACGACCTACCAAGGATTACTGCGCATATATTTTTGCCTTAACTGGAGCTAATCTCCTCAGGTATCTAGAGAGAGAAATGTCATACACTCTAAAAATTGGCCCTATTCGAATCCACACATAGTGATATTTAAACCCCAATTACACCACGAAAACCTCATTTTTTACAGTTGTGGTCATTGAGACTTTTGATCCCCATCACATGAACTAAATTTTCCCTCAATTACAAACAAATTAGCCGAGAGCCAATTTCTGTACAAATTCTGCGGTTACAAAAGAATGTATAATTTGGAAGCATATTCTTACATTTTTTAATTTCAGTCGAAAATATGAATTAAATTAAATTAGGAAATTGACGATATGCAAAAATATGAATGAATAAGTGAAGAATATTTCAAGGATTCCAAGGAATTTCAAGAAATTTTAAAAGATTTCAAAGGATTTAAAACATCTTAGGGTATTTTCGAGGATTCCAAGGAATTTTCAGGATATATAAACATTTTTAAGAAATTTTGACAGAGTCAAATAATTTTAAGTAATTCAAAAAATTGTATGCGGTTTTAAAGAATTTCTTAGAATTTCAGAAGGTTTAGAAGAATTTTCCCGTGAAAAAGAAAAAAGTGAAGACCCAGTGGGCACAAAATTTGGCGATATATATATATATCCATTCTTTTTGTGCCTTATGTTACAGCATCGAGTGATATTTGTTGAGCGATCAAATATCTTATACGTGATACATATACGTACACTGAGTAATTCCCTGGCTACGAGTTTAATGTTCGAGCCTTCGGCGACCAATGGGGAGGGTGATTTCGCTCTTTCCGATATCGCGTGGACGAGTAATTTTAATATATTGATGCACCAGGGTCGTTGCCATTTCGAGGGGCGTTTTCCCAATAATATTGCTCCATTGCGATGAAAATCAGACTCTCTTCCTCCCGCGTCACTGTCTGTCTATCTCCCTTTTTTAATCCTTCGTTTTCCTTAATTAAAATAATTTTCAACCCCCTCTCTTTTTTTAATTACGCCCGCAAATATACGCTGGTTTTCATTCATGATTTGCAACAGATTTTGTTCCTCTTTTTTTCTATAATCGTTTGCCCCTTGCCATTTTCAATTTGCAGTTCTATTCACATGGTCGCATGATGGTTATTTTTATCCATAACATGTTTTATTTTGTCAGGGGTTCTCAACACTTCCATTTGTTTACGATATTATGAGTAATGAGTATGTTCAGGCAAGGTTGGTCAGTAACGTGCAACTAGAGTTTTTTTAGATATAATGTGAATTAAGTTATGTAAATTACTGTATTATACGTAGAAACCGCCCCCTCCTCCACTTTCTATAAATGTTGAGTTTCCTGCGTATAATATACGTTGTATTATTATTATTATTATTATTATTATTATTATATCAAAAAGCCGTTTCCCTTTCGGGGTAGGCGTGAATTGCTCGGTGGTAAAGTAGTGATGTGTGGATGGGTATATAGGTGAAGTGCGAAGCGCGAGAACCAACAGTCGCGCGCCCTAGGCGCGCTCAAACTTGCGAGCGAAGGGCGCGATGAGAATGTGCGCGCCCAGCGAGCAGTTTTTTTTTAATACGCGTGAATTCTGTTTTTGGATTTGTTTAAACGAATTGAGACGCATTTAGACGAATAGATGCAGCGCAAATCGAATGCGTGTGAATTCATATGAATGCGTGGCCAAGGTCAATTCGGGAAAAAAATTAATAAAAAGTGTATGCATCGAGACTTGAACCAGCGATCTCTCATGTATCAGTCCAGAGTTGTCCCAATAAGCTACAGGACAATTTGCAAAACATCTACAATAAATTCTGTATGCCACACACGTTCGTTTTCCTGTTATGGATTAAATTGTATAAATCAACATTTGCTGAAATTCTCCGTGTATTTTACTCTCACGAATTCAGACACATTGACCAATGTTGAAGCGTTTGCCTGCTCAAGCATTGAAGAGAATTCGCTGAGTTCAATCTTTTGCGTCGTATTTGTACGTATAGAAAGATTCAAAATTTAAATACCACCTTTTCGAATTTATACGCATTGACATACTGGTCCAATGCGTCAATGTCGCAAAGCGGGATTTGCGGGGTGTCTTAGTCTTTTCAATTCAATTCGCATCAATACTTTCTTTTTTGCTGGGAACACCGGCTCCCATTAGAACCGCGGTCAATCACACCTATGGCCACGTCTCACGACCGTGAGATGGGTATATATATATATATATATATATATATCCACACATACATCCACACATAGTGAGATGCATAGAGAGATTGATGCCTCTTTGGAAAACTAGATTTACTATCTCATCTGGAAAATTACTCTCAAAATTCAGTTTATTTATTACCATCATATCACTGCTTCTTTCATTATTAATTTTTCATTATTTATTCTGAGTATGTATTTTCGGTGTGCCTAGAAATTGACCTTAGACATTATTATATTCGAAAGTTCGGCAATTTAATAGCGCCGGAGATTTAATTGTTCGGGATTTTTCAGTCATCCCTTTCGGAATTTTTTCAGTCGTCTCATATTTGTATACCATCACGGCGTGCCTGAACGGGAGTTAAATAAAATTTTAATTTACGTCGTATCAACGAATCTCTACATTAATTTTTTGGGTCAAAGAACTTTATTTAAACAAAATTTTCCCGCTTATTGGGTGTCGCTATTTTATTTTTAAACAGCTACATAATTCAAGGTCAAAAAATGGTCTGGTCTTGCGCAATTTAAAAAAAAGTACAATTTTTTCAAACGAGCTAACGAAACCAGATAAGCGGGAAAATTTTGTTTGAATCAAGTACTTTTAGCGAAAAAACACGTACATTGACTGCGCATTTATTTCTAATTCAAATTTAATTGATACGGTCGCCATACGAGAATGTCGTTTTTATCTGCCTTCTTTTCGGACTCTTTTTGAACGACTGCAGCTTAATTTTCATATTTTTTTCGGTTAATTTTAATGCCATTGACAGGGTGCCCAGCGTGTGGAAAAAGCGGAAATTTTGTATGTATCTTAATGATTTAATTATGTAGAGAGAAGTTTTTGTATATTTGTTAATTTACCAATATTGCGCGCCATTCAACTACGTATATAATTTCTCAAGTGTACCCACCTCGAAAATGAAAGTTGTCCGATCGGGCTAAAAATTGGCCCAATTAATACTCAAAGAATATTGCGAAAATGGCTCTTTTGTTTATTTAATATCAAACATAACACTCAATTCAAGGAGGGCTTCTGATCAAAATAAATGATGTTGAATACTACGCATTTTATATGGACAAAATGTGAGCGATTTTTGATCAGTTTATCGATGGGCAGGTTTTCGTAGAAGAAAGTTTACTTTCTGCCAAAATACTCAGAGTATATTCCAATGATAGCTCTTTTGTTTATCGAATATCCAACCTGACACCCAATTTAAGGCGGGCTCCTCTTCAAAATGAATAATGGTAAAAACTACGCATTTTATATGGCCATAATGTGAGCTATTTTTGATGAATTTGTCTGTGGGCAGGTTTTCGTAAAAGAAAGTTTACAATCTGCCAAAATACTCAAGAATATTGCGAAAATGGCTCTTTTTCTCTAGAAAATTAAAAATGACACCCCATTTAAGGCGGACTTCTCTTGAAAACAAATTATGTTAAAAACTACGCATTTTATACGGCCAAAATGTGACCGATTTTTGATGAATTTATCCGTGGGCAGGTTTTCGTAAAAGAAAGTTCCTTCTGCCGAAATACTCAAAGAATATTGCGAGAATGGCTCTTTTTCTCTTGAAAATTAAACATGACACCCCATTTAAGGCTGGCTTCTCTTGAAAACAAATTATGTTAAAAACTACGCATTTTATATTTCCAAAATGTGAGCTATTTTTGATCAATTTATCCGTGGGCAGGTTTTCGTAAAAGTAAGTTTTCTTTCTGCCAGAATACTCAAAGAATATTGCGAAAATGGCTCTTTTGTTTATTTAATATCAAACATAACACTCAATTCAAGGAGGGCTTCCCTCCTTGAAAAATCATAGGAATCCTTAAATTCTTAAATCTTAGGGATTCTGAGAGGATTCTAAGAGGGATTTTTAGCAGGGTACGACTTATTTGTTCAAAGTTCAGATCTTGGCAGAATCAAAGAAAAAATCAGCAGTTTTGTAAAACAAGTCGATTATATTAGACGGTATATGGGTAATTGTCAAATTGAATGCAAACTTGAAATCCCAGTAATATAACAATTACTTAGAAACTCGTACTGATTTTTTTTATATTTAATAAATACTTATTATCATCCTTTATAAAATGGTCAGTTTTTTTTTCGATTCTGTTCCTATTTACTTTAATTTAATATAAGAACACCCCAAACGTCATTACCGTACGGTGTCCCAACCTCACTTTGCACAAGGATAAACTGATTTTCTCATTTTTTTCAGAGAATAACCCAAAAAACGCTTAACGTATCAATTTTGTAAACTTTAGATGCACATAAATTTAATTTAGGCACATTTTTCAAGTCAAATAAATAATATTGTAAAAACCTTAAAGTCTATCCCTCGATTTTTGTCATTTCAGACGTCATCACCATACGTCATTTTTTCTAGTAAAATATTGTAGTTACAGCTAAGTAATAAATGCAGAAATATTAGGCGTATCGTTTAATATAAGATTCTGTAAAATTGAGCTTAAAATATTATATCTTTTTTTTTTTGTGAATCCGATATTAAAACTGAAAATTGCATTTTGACAACAAAAACGACATTTCCGTACTTGCGTTAAAAACCAGTTTCGGAGTGAAAAAAAAAAAAGAAAACCCATTCCGTTACTTGCTCAGCAGTGTTTTCTTTAATAAGTAGGTGACAAAATGTCACAGATTATGAAAGCGTTAGTGGTTCAGAATTGGATTTTTGCGGATAGATCAGTCAAAAAATCACAATTTTTACTTAATTTAAACTTTTTTTCTTAGCTGAAGCTGAATAAATTCTTCGGTCAACTGTTTGCTTTTGAAAAATTCTATGTAAACAAAAGTAGATAAATTTTGTTTTCAGAAAAAACATTATTTTAACCCGGCAAAAATGCTTTGTGTTAACTGAATATCAAGTGAAATTAATGCATTTGCAATTACGATACGTAAACAACTAATTTGATGAGTAACTTAATCATTATAAGCACATTTGATAAACAATTACTCTTATGTGCCATTTTATCACGGGAAAATTTTTTCTTCATTATACTTGCTGACATTTTTTACAAACGTGGCATCTGGTAACAAAACATTGAAAAAAATTACGTTTTTTTAATGTCATAAACAAATTTTATAAACAATTACCTTTATGTGCCATTTTATCACGGGAAAAATTTTCTTCATTATACTTGCTGAAATTTTTTAGAAACGTGGCATCTGGTAACAAATTGAAAAAAAAAACATTGAAAAAAATTACATTTTTTAAATGTCATAAACAAATTTTGTAAACCTATTGGATACGGACATGGCCTTGGTATTTAACGGATATGACAGGCAGCGCCCACAGCGGCCAAAGCCGGAAATTTCTTGTGGATAGAAACTTGAAATTTACATAAGATATCACGCGTACATTGTTTTTAAATATAATAAATGCATAAAGGATTGCTTCAAAAACGTATATAACATTTTTCAAAACGAAGCAAAATAATAGAGGAAACTTTCTTGCAAAAAGATTTCGTGACGTTATGCAGTGTTCGAAGTGAAGAATATTACTCTAGTATATTCTACTTCTTTGAAACTGTGAGTTCAAAAGATTGTACTCCAGAATTTTCACGTTTTCTCGGATCATCGACAGTGTGGAATTGTAATTCAGGCCAAGTGTCTTCTTTTCGACAGAGCATTTCCGGCCCATGTTTCCCAAATGTATTGTCTAGAAATTCATGTGGAGTTTGACCTCGAGAAATGCGATTTGCAGGGTTGTCACGTGTGAGAACGTGTCTAGAGTCTAGTGTGTCTGTTAAGGATTGAATTCCTGTAGTGAGATGGGCTTCAAATGTCATTACTGTGTAAGATGGGCTTTTTATTCATTGAAGCGTGATTGAAGAATCTGACCAAAATTGAAGTTTATCAACTTTCACGTTAAGAGATTAAATGGTGCTTGTGTATTATTTTGCTAACAAGAGTGCGGCGCATAATTCTAGTTTCGGAATTGTAATGTGTTTTAGTGGGGCATTTCGTGACTTGGAACAAACGAGCGATTTGGAATGTTTCCCTTGATTATCAGTGGAGCGGAGATATATGCAAGCACCATATGCCTTTACACTGGCATCATAAAAACCGTGTAATTGAATTTTGGTTTGATTTGAAACGGTAATGCACCTTTTAAATTTCAGGTGATTCAAAAGAGGTAATTGACTGCGATAACTTTCCTTAATTGTTGGTAAATTCGGAGGAACTGTCTCATCTCACGACAGTTTGGCTTTCAAGAGATCTTAAATGAATATTTGTGCAGATACAGTTATTGGCCCTAATAGGCCTAGTGGATCGAAAAGTCTCGCGATTTGTGAAAAAATTATTCTTTTTGTCTCCTAAACCAAGATTAGATGCGTCTGTTGTTAAAGTAAATTCTTCTTTAAAATTTGGAAATCGTAATACTGGTGCAGTGCATAGAAGTTCTTTTAATTTTTCAAAGCTTTCTTGGCATCTAGGTGTCCAGTAGAATATAACTTCTTTTCATATTAGGTTGGTCAAACGTTTAGCTACAGTGGAGAAGTTTTTTATAAACTTTCTGTAGTATCCAGCGAGTCTTAAAAATTATTGTATTGTTTTGACTGTAGTTGGAGTTTTAAAATTTTTATAGCTTCTGTTTTTGCTGGGTTAGGTTTAACTTTCTTCTTTATCAAATGATCTAAATATTCTAATTCCGGTCTGAGTTATTTAGATTTAGATGGTTCCAATCGTCATCCTAATTTTTTAATTCTTTCAAAAGCTTCAATTAAATTCTTGTTATGTTCGTCTATTGTTTTACCGAATACTACTATATCATCAATGTAAATAAAGCATTTCGCGCCTACAAGTCATCTAAACGCATTATCCATCATACGTTGGAAGGTGGCTCCAAAAGGCATTCTGTTATATTCAAAGTGTCCTTGTGAAGTAGAAAAAGCTGTATATTTTTTTGATTTTTCTTCCATAGGAATCTGGTGCAAACCAGCACTCATATCAAATGCGGAGAAGAATTTAGCTTGACATAAATCATCTAGTATATCATCTATCACTGGGAGAGGGTACGCGTCTTGGTCGGTGTCTTTATTGATTTGTCTGTAATCTACTGCCAATCTTAATTTGTTAACTTTTTTAGGAACTACCCATAATGGAGAGTTGAATGGTGATTGTGAGTGTCTTATTATTCCTTTATCCAGTAGTCTTATAAACTATTTGTCGCCACACTTTTCTGTCCTGGCATACTATTCTAGCTTCCTTCACGTCTATGCATTTTTTCATGCAAATTCTCGTGCTTCTATGGCTTCTTATGTCTCTTCGGATTTATGTCTCATTCACAGATTCTAACCATTCTTTCGGCGGTCTACCTCTGGGCATTCTGCCATTTATTTGACCTTTATACACCTGTCTGGTCAGCCGTTCTTCTTTCATTCTTTCAACATGTCCGAACCACCTTCACTGATTTCTTTCCCATATATCAACTAGTGTCTCTCCTGTACCACATCACGTTTACACTTGTCCTTTTCTTGACATGGCCATGTCTCCCTACAGTATAGTACAGTCGGTATAATCATAGAATTATATATGGTCATTTTAGATTTTTTATTTGTTTATATATATATATATATATATACTAAGGCCAAATTCATAGTAGTCATATTAATAAGTGCGACAGAGATGCTTTTATGCGCCATCTACTGGTGTCTCACTCTTACTCACGCTTCTCTATGACTACTATGAAGTTGAACTTACGGTTTATATATTAGGGTTTAGCGTAAAATACAAATTTTTGAAATTTAAAATGCTTAGGGTAAAATTTTTTTCCTTTTTGCCGAAGAAAGAAAACTTTAGAATTTCATTGCGATCAAAAAACATTTCCATGCTCAGCAAAACCATATTGGATCCGGCATCTTGAATTTTGTAAATCTGACCATATATTCGTAATCAGCGAGCCCAAAAACTCTTAGGTACCGAATTTGGTGAAAATCGATTGATTTTTCAAAAGTCACCACTTGCCACGTGGTTTTGGCCGCCATATTGGATTTTACCCCAGAAAAGTCGAATCTTCAACCAAATAGATGAATTTCCAACTAAAACCGATCAATTTTCAACCAAAAATGGACAAATGAAATTTTTAGACTAAAATACATTTTCAAATAAAATGATGAATCTTCAAAAAACGAAATTAAATTTTGATACAGTAGTTCAACTTTCAATCAAGTGGTTACATTTTCAACGAAATAGTTGAATTTGCAATTAAAAAAGATATATTTTCAACCAAATAGTTACATTCTCAACCAAAGAAATTAATTTTAAATTAAAATGATGAATCTTAAAAAAAAAACATTAATTTTTAATAAAGTAGTTCAACTTTCAACCAAGAACTTGAATTTTCAACTGAAAATATGAATTTTCACCCAAGAACATTAATTTACTAGTAGAAAAGATGAATTTTCAAGAATTTTGCATTAATAAATTTTTAACTAAAAAAGATAAATTTTCAACCAAAAATGGAATAGTTGAATTTTCAGTTGAAAATTTTAATTTCTGACCCAAAAACCGGATTTTCAACAAAATACTTAAATTTTAAAACAAAGAAGTGAATTTGTAACAAAAAAAAAATGAATTTTCAACCCAGAAGATTAATTTCAAACCAGAAAAGTCGATTCTTCAAACCAAATAGATGAATTTTCAACTAAAAACGATCAATTTTCAACCAAAAATGGACAAATTAAATTTTTAGACTAAAATACATTTTCAACTAAAATAATGAATCTTCAAAAAACAAAAAACATTTTAAAACAAAGAAGTGAATTTAAAAAAAAATGAATTTTCAACCCAGAAGATTAATTTCATACCAGAAAAGTCGAATCTTCAACCAAATAGATGAATTTCTAAAAAACTTTCGTCATATTAGTCCAGGCATCTGGTAATTTTTCACCGCGTTCGTTTGCTATAGCGTTTCACTGAGTGGTCCGGATCGGAATGTCAAATTTTCCAAACATGACTAGGACGCGTCCCGAAAATATTTTTGAACAATTTTCCAAAAGTCGTGTTTTCCTAGACTGCTTTCATAAACTTTAGAAAATTCTGAAAAAGTAATAAAAAAGGAGAAACTTCTTTCAATAATAGACGCAGAGTTGTAAGTCTCCAAAGAACCACGATTTTTTCAAAAAGGAGGCTAAAGAATCCAATTCTGTAGTTAATATCTGTACTTTAGAACTTGTCAATATTACGAAAAAATATTCTGGACTTTAATTAATGTGTACGCAATTTCAAGTAATTCTAAAAACAAACAATGTTTGAACCTCAATGAGTCATAAGTTATGGCCTTCCAAACTTAACCACTTTGACGTATTCTTCGGAGCAAATTACTCGTGTTCAGTTTTTTCAAAATACAGTCAACTTTCTTTCATTCTACTGGCCTTGAAACGTATCCGTTCCGTTATTCTAAGATTGGAGGGGCTCCCACTTCCACCGCGAGTGGGCAGATTCTTTTTATGAAGCGACTTTCATTGGCTACCCCGTTCTTGTATCGATGAGTCGCCTGCATGGACATAGGAAGGTAGGGGACTAGGCATGTGCTCCTAACTACGGCGAGGGGATTGACTAAAATTTACAAGGGGAGGCCATCTTAACATGAACATTTTTGCGGGAATTTCAAACAAGAAACATTATGAGGCAGTTTAATTAAGTATTGAAAAATAATAAAAGAGTTATATATATATATATATATATAATTCAAATTTATTCAGAAAAAAAGGATCTCTCTCCTCTCGCTCCACTGGGATTCGAACACCAGATCAACTGATTTCTGGTCAGGTGCTCCAACCAATTGAGCTACAGAGAGATCAGAGAAAGAAACTGTTTTTCTGATATACGCTAATTTGAGCAAGTTGTTACACAATCAATATTTTCAAATAGGAATCTGTATTCAAATAATAATACAGATTCCTATTTAAAAATCATAATAATATTATATTTTGTTGGTCCTAGTGGGAGCCTGTGCCATTTTCATAAATGGCAATTGCACTCAGTGAGTCCCTGCGGTGGTTGCTTAACCTTTTTTTACATTCTCATCTCAATGAGAAGGTATTGTAGGCACGATAGCTTTCGAAAGATTGATCAGATTAGATTGTGCTTTGGCACACTTTTTGAAGGCCTGAAAAGAAAGGACGAGTTCGTTAACCATCTATTTTGGATCAAAATTCAAAAAGTGCGCACATTTTGAAAATTTTGGAGACCACTTTTTTTTGAAATTTGAAAATTCTATGTAAGGTTATTAGTAGTACTCTAAAAGACAAACAATTTATCACAGTGAAATTTTTCGATGAAATGAAAATTAACAGAGTTATAGCATTTTCAAAATCCCCGAAAAAGAACGAAAATTAATATTTTAAGCCGAAAAACTCATGATATGAACAAAAATTGAGAAAAGAAAAACGTTTCTTTTTGAGAGCCCTAAAAGATTATCATAACAGCTTTTTGAATTTTTTCGAAAAATAGAAAATTCAAATTTTGATTGCACAAAAAATAATGAAAAATTAAAAATTCCATTTTGCGGTCAAACTATGCAAGATACCAAATTAAAGCACTCAAAGTGGAACTCTTGAATTTTGAACTTTTTAAATTGAAGTTTAAGTTTTTGATTTCAAAAATGTTGTATCCGAATTATCAATAATTTACACGTATAAAATAGAAGATAAAGTACCAAATTAAGAATTTCTAACTTTTATAAATTATAGAGTTCAATGATTCAGATTAAATTCTAAAAATATAAATCCACGGTATCATTTGCAATGCTCTAAATTGCAGAATCAATCAATGAACTTTAAAATTATTTTAGTTTCAAATAGTTTAAACATCCTTGAAAAGCTTCAAAATTTCATATCTTGAGAAATCTAGAAGTTGTTTTCAACTTTTTGAAATCAAAATTTATTTCAGAACTTCTAAATATTTTAATAAATGTGAAATGCTAAATGTTTTTCATCAAAAATCTTCAACTTCAAAGGCTTTTGATTTTTAATTGTTGAAGTTTTCAAGACTGTATTATCCACGTAGACCACAATATCCCTTGTTTTTGAAGATTTCTTTTTTTATAAATCCACAACTTTCCATTTTATTTTTTAAAAGAAATTTGCCAGCTCTCAAATTTATGTACGTTCCCTCAGCTACCATAATTTTGTAAAATAGACTGTTTTGAGGCACCTGTTTTCACTTCTTCTAACAGTTTACATTTTTCTTCGAACGATAAACGCTTCCTCTTACTGTCCCTTGCCATTTTTGTAATACCGAAACACTGAAAGCGAATCAGAAGCGATATAAACCGAATGTCCTGCGACATTTTTAATTTTTACAACTGACTGAAAATGACTGAAGCAGACGACGCGATTAACCGCCGCGGGTACTGCCTGCTTTTTTCATACTTTGAAATCTTTGAAGACTTTGGAATTCTTAAAATTCTTTTGAATTCTAATGAACTCTTAGATGAATGCTTTATATTTTTAAAATTCTTTTGAATTCTTGTTAACTCTTGGAATTCTTATGAGGTTTTACATTTTTTTCAATTCTTTGAATTCAAAAATTAAGTATTACTCAAGATTAAAACTAACGGCATAAAATTAAAAATTAATTTAAATTCTTTGAATACTTTTGTTTCTTGGAAGTCTTTTGAATTCTTTGATTTCTTCGACTTCTTCTGAAATCCTTTGAATTTTTTGAATTCTCCTGAATTCTCTTGAATTCGTTGAAGGTATTTGAATTCTTCTAAATTCTTTGAATTCTGTTGAATTCTGTTGAACTCTTTGATGAATGCTTTGAATTCTTTTTAACTTTCGGAATTCTTTGGGATTAAATTTTTTTCAATTCTTCGAATTCAAAAACCCAAGATTAATGCTAATGACCTAAAATTAAAAATTAATTTCAATTTTTAAATACTTTTGGATTCTTTGAAGACTTTTGAATTCTTTGAATACTTTTGAATTTTTTGCATTCTTCGAATTTTTTGCATTCTTCGAATTTTCGGAATTCTTAGAATTCTCCTAAATTCTTTTGAATTATCTTCAATTCTTTGAAATCTCTTGAATTCTTTGCACTAAAAAATTAAGTAATTGGGTAAGCATCCCAGTAATCGTGATCTTAGTACCAGTAATTGTAAAGCCAATTTTCTTTTTTTTGTGTTCACTTTGAATTAATTGAAATTTGATTTCATACTATAAAATGCTAAAAATAAATGTTACCTACACCATTATTGGGACCTTCACGATTACTATAAATTGATTAGAAAAATATTCGAACATTATTATAAAATTCAGTGAAAACCATTAAATTAATCCCTGGAACCTGTCGAAAAGTCCAAAAAATGCCATGCTTTTTATAAGAGGAAAAAAAGAAGCTTTGAAACTTCCTTCAAACCATTAAAATCAATCGAGAATTCCCTTGAATTCAGAAAGAATAGAAATTTCAAATTCAAATCACTATAAATTAATTAGAAAAATATTCGAACATTATTATAAAATTCAGAGAAAACCATCAAAGTATTCCCTTTTTTACTTAATTAATTAATTAATTCCATTCAAAGTACTAAAATCAACTGACAAATACAAATTGGTATAATCTACGCATCTGGCAAAGTAGACTCCAACATTTTCTATTTTCTTTCCGATTTTCAGGTTACACTGTTACTAATAATCGAACTTTAGCATTTTATATTTTGTTTTTTTCCCAAATTCTGGGAGACCCGACCTTCCTCTTATCAAGCACACCCGCGACTGGTTTTGAGAACAAAGGGCAACCATGTGTCAAGGGTCAGTTTACAATAACGTCCCTCCTTCTTTCAAGTTAACTGAATGTAACCAATATAGGACTGATTGATAGAACTATTATGTCACTAGAATGGCACACGTGTTCCAAGAAAGAAACATAAAGGTCACACTGTTCTGTAATGCTGTTACTATAAGGATATGTTGCAGTTCTGGAATTCTGTAATGTAACGAATATAGAACAGACACGGGGATCTTGAATCGATCACAGGTATTACGAAACGTTCAACCAAATCGGATTGAACAGCTGTTTCCGTACTCGAACACAGATAAAAATTCCGTTGGAATCAAAAACTGGTGACCTTCTCAGCATAAAACATCAACCAATTTCGAATCTCGGTTTCCTTCCACCCCCCACCCCCCCTCCCAGTGACAGAAGTTGGTGAGAATGACGTTACAACAAGATTATTAATCTTATTCCTATATACCTATCTACCCTATACCTATATACCCATCCACACATTACTACTGTCCAACCGAGAGATTCACCCCTACCCCGAAAGGGAAACGGCTTAATGATATAATAATAATAATAATTAAGATGCATATATGTGTCATTTTGAATCTAATGATTATCATTTTACGTGCGTGTTCACTGTATTAAATATGATTAAAAAACTGAAAATTTGATTTAAAGACATATCGCAAACAGAATCAAGCTGCGTTTTTGTGATTTTTTTTAAGCCTAAAATTTGTACGAATTGAGTAACGTAGCCAAATTTTGTTGACAGATTCATCATACCTATGATTGGATGAAGGGATACGTGAAATTGTTTAAGGACCTGAAGAAACAAAAAATTAAAAAGATAAAATTAAAAAATCAAATTTTTTTGTTACTTTATAAAATTTTGGTTTAAATAGAGTAGAGCAACCGATTATCGAGGAAACAGTCAATCTCAAGTTTTGTTATACTCTTTCTTATAAACGAAAACACCTACAACTTTGAAACATGCTTGACTCCACAGAAAATTTACCCAACTTCAATTTCAGTATCTATCATTTCAATAATTTTATATTATCACAATTCACAATATGCTTTAGTATTGAAACATACGTATTCTCATTGTCTTCTTTTTATAATTATAAAAAAGTGTGCATCCTATACAAAAAATGTTGTTATTATACATTTTATTGCAAATGAACAGGGATAATGCTGGTATCGTAGCAGTCTAGCAAGTCATCCTTGAGTTGATTCGTCCACTCAATGTGGGCGTGAGATGTAAAATCACGAAACAGAAGATTCAAAATGCATGCTATTGTTCATGTACATAACCATTCGGTTCGGTTTTGATTCCTTAGGTATCGAACCGAAGGGCATATGACAAAGCCACCAAACGCGTCCTCGGATTGTGGACAGAAAGTTCCTGTACCAAAGGTATCTGCTGAATATGGTTACAATAATTAATAAGTGACAATTGTGCCGAAAGCTAAATGGCACCTGGGTGACGTGTCTCAAACGGTGGCTCTGGGATAACGGGCAAACTTTCAGAGTATGCAGCCTTATCCTTGCATGCGGGGCTCTACAAGGATGGACGCACTCTTTTACCTAGCTTCTCGTGGGAACAAGAATGATAATGCCAAACATAGTTGTAGTAAGTGCGGTTCAAAGCAATCAAACGCGCAGGGCTCCCGACAATGGGTCGGGCAACAATGCCGACTATCCTGGAGTTGGGGGGGGGCAATCAAGATGGAGACAATGTGATTGACCCGCCGAATCTCATGACTGTTGAGTGAACGGATCGACTCAGGGACGACCTGCTGGCGTGCTATGATACCAGTATGGCCTCTGAACGAAGAGGAGACATGGCACGACTGCATGCTCTGTGGTGCGCGAAACACCCAGAGTTCTCGCATTTTTCGCATAAACGTCTAAGAAAACGTGCCGAGGAACTCCGGAAAAGGGTTTATATAAGCGAAGCGCCTACTCAACCGCAGCCAGAACAAGCCGGCAACAGAGAAAGAGAGGCGACACAGAGACCAAAACGGGAATTTTACAGTATCAAGAATTTTATTTTTCGGGATTTTTCAGTCGTCCCTAGAAGTACAGCAAATTTTCAGGATTTGGAATTTAATGTTTCATATAATTATTTTCTTCACTTGTGGTTTTATAATTTTTTTTAAGCATACGTGCAATTTTTAAGCATGGAAATACACTACAAATAAATGGACAATTAAATACAATTCAACATTACATACCAAATTCTAAATTTTTAAATTTGCTCTAATTCTAATTTCGACTGCTGGATCTTGTCGATTTTCCTACTGTATTTATTTATTTTTAATTTTATTACACAAACATTTAAAAACCACGAGTTCTTATTTATCTTATCTCATCAAGTGCCAAAATTTAAAATTTTAAAATTCGCTATATATCCAATTTTCACATCTGTGCGGAAAAACTGTTTACAATCGGAAAACAATTGCGTAGACTTTTTTGATTTCTAGGTATGTAAAAAATGTAAACTTTAGAAAATTTAAAAAAACTACAAACAAGAAATTTTGTTAACATTTTTTTAGTGCGGATAAGCAAAGTGTATACAAAGATATTATATATCATTGCTGTATGTCTATCGATTTCGAACTAAATATGCTCTTTTAGGATTCAATACTTTTTTGGGCTGTTAGTGACTTCAAATTCCAGAATTTTCAAATTTTTCAAACTGGCTATGATTTCAATTAAAAATTTCTCATTTTTATAATAAGCACCTCTAAATATAAGTTGCTTAACGTTAAAAAATAATTGTTACCAAATTTAATTTTTAAGGCTTCAATTCAACAACTTGAATTTTAACGTTAAAATTTGTCTTTTCAGAATGCTGGCTTATACCTCGGATTCGTATTCAGCGCGTCAAAATACATAAGGATAAAGTGATCTTGTCAAATAGTCCTCACCTTTTTTTTTGTAAACCAGTATAATTTGTAACTTTTATTCGAATTCAAGATTTCATCATAGCAGGAATTAGAAGCATACAAAAATACATTAATTACTAGATTTAGAGTATTATATCTTATTTTGTATCGTGTGTCAACTGTCAATGTTTAGCTCATTTAAAACCAGAACCTATTGAAAATGCCGACGTTGAAAAGGACGTTTTAAACTATGTAGAAAACGACATCGTAAACTACGTGTAAAGCGACGTCGTATACTACGTTTGGAACGACGTCAAAAACTACGTCAGAAACAACGTAGGAAAGTACGTCGGAAATTGGGATAGTAAACGACGTAGGTTCCGGCGTCGTTTCATACGTGGTTTCCGACGTCGTTCTATACGTAGTTTACGAAGTCGTTCCATATTTAGTTTACGACGTCGTTTCATACGTAGTTTACAACATCGATTGGCACGTAGTTTACGATGCCGATTCATACGTAGTTTACGATGTCGATTCATACGTGGTTTACTACGTCGTTTCCGACGTGGTTTACGGTACCACGAAAACTATTTCTATGATAACATAATTATTAGAATGAATAATAAAAGATAATTAGAACTGAATAGAGTATCGACAGTTGTCAACACTCGGAGGCAGCCATCTTACACCGGCCGGCGTTCCACATACCGGAACGGTACACCGAATTCCATCGACCAGAGTCCCAGAAATACAGCTTGGGAGGGCAGCACCGACTGGGCCGAGAATTGTGGCGCGAGCGGGAAGGAACTGGCGAGGCAGCAAAATACATGGGATTACATGGTTTTTACCTTTTGCCTCCTAAGTGCATACGGAATCATACCCAGCTCCCGGACTATTAAAAATGAACCACGTGGAAGGAGAAATATAAATTGGTCTGTTTTTATAGAAAAATTAAATTTCTGGAAAAAGGCAGATCATAACGCAAAATAGCGCAGAAATATCTGTCCCGCTTATTAAGAGGTCTTTAGGTATGCATAATTTATAAATAAGAGACTGATGATCCAAAAATAGTCTTTTTAATAAACCGGATCTTTTATATTTTGCATAATTTTCTAGTATGAGCTATTAGAAAAAAAACTTTTTTTTGTTAAAAATAACAGGAAATGTGTGTTTTTTTAAAGAGTTAAACTCTTGACGTATCAAGACTGGAAGATTGTTATTTTTTTACATTTACGCATAATTTTCGACATGAAAATTTTTTCTCTGTCATCACTAACGTATATTTACCCAGAAACGAAGTATTTTGAAGGAACTGAACAAATCCGGGAAATTGAGAGATGCCCTACGTGACAAATTGACTGTCTCACGCCGTTGACGCGACGAGCTTGCTAACCCCCTTGAATGACTCACACCCGTCATCACCGCTTTCTTCTCCCGCTACAGTTCAAAATTTTTCAAGTGGCACGTAGCCGTTAGAGATCTCTAGTAGCCGTTAGCCGACGCGTGACCACCGGCTGGCCCGGAGTCTCTGTCCTTTCTTAACTCACGCGCGCATCCTCCGTCCTTATCTAGTGTTCTCTTCCTCACCCCAAAGATATTATAAACCTAGATGCGGTGCGGGTTTAGTTACCCGCGATAAATATAGACGGCGCGTCCGGCGAAATGACTTTTCTGTCCATTTGACCTTCAAATGCCCTTGACCCAGATGTGCTGGGGTCAAACGGACCATGGATTCATGCTGAGCGGATCAAAATACATGGGAATATATGTGTCGCGTCTGTAGAACAGAAAAGTGTTTTTTTTGTGCTGGTGTTATTAATCATCTTAATATTTGCTCATTTCTTGTGTATTCTGATTTTACTTTAAGCTATTTAAACTTTTCCAATCGAGAAATTACTAGTCTAGAGAGTATTTAGTAAAAGGACCTTAGCGCCTTGAAACTTTAGTTCTTAAAACGGCGCATGTGGTTACACCTCCCCCCTTACTTAAAAGGTGTCTCTTGCTCTATGTTGAGACAGCTTTTTATTTACTATAATTTATTGCTATTTAACAAATTACTCGATGTCTAATGACTTCTATAAACCTTCTCGAAGGTATAAGATTTTTGACGTTTCAAGTCAGGTCACGTGACAACTGTTTATCCTGCTTCGTGAAACAACGAAATTGAATGTGTTTTAAGGAAGAGCTGTAAATAGTGTTAAAAGTGACGAATATCAAAGGACCGATTTCCTGGCAAAAGATTTCAAATCACGTATCTAAAAACCATCATACTGACATTAACTGCCTCAGTTTCTTATTGGGTGTGAATCAAGTCAACAATTAGATAGAAGAATAAAGTTGAATTTATAAGAATCTATTTAAAATAAAAATGACTGAAAAGGGAAAAGGCAGTATTTAACCTAATAATAATGAAAAAATAATAAAAAGTGAAATAAACTATCAGAGTGAAATAATAATAGGGAATAGAATAACAGAATAAAGAATTTGTTCACGTATAAGTGAATTTATCCGTCGCGTCCGATTGCCTCTCAGGCAAATTTCTCTTACTGCCACTGATTCCAATTCAGCGAATCAGGATGTTCTCCTACTGCCACGTGGTCGCTTTCTTATTTGTCCATTGGTAATTTAACGGATTCATCTCGGGAAAATCATTCTGTAAAATTTGAGTAAAAATACATCTGGGTTTTTTGCGCCATCATGGCTTTTTCCCACAATCAAAGGTTTTCATTCCACATTCCGTTCAACTAAGCCTTTCGAATTGAGATTGAGTTTCTTCCAGTTTGAAGTGTAGGAAATATCAGTGAAAACATCAAAACTAGATTGCCGAGCCACCTAAGGCTAGGCAGTGAATCAAAGGAAATCAGGCATGTCACGCCACTTCATCTTCCTCAAATCTGCCGTCGCTCCCACCAAGGATCCCTCGCCCAGTCGGCTGCTGCTGCAGAGGAGTTTTGGATGGATAAAAGATAAGTACTTTTTTCTCATTTCTACAAGTGCTATTCGTATGTGCAATTTACGGTTTTGGTGAGAAGGTTATGGATGTGTGCTGACAACTCCCTTCTCACATTTCGAATTGAAATGATTCGTGATTCGAATCTCGGCATTTAGGTTCGCGAATGAATTCAGTGAATTTAATGGATTAAAATTATATCAATTTTAATTTCATTTTCTTTTTAATTTGTTTTCGCGAATCAATTTAGTGAATTTAATTGATTAAAATTTTATCAATTTTAATTTCATTTTCTTTTCAATTCGTTTTCGTAAATCAATTTAGTGAATTTGATGGATAAAATTTTTATCAATTTTCATTTAATTTTGTCTTCAATTCGTTTTCGTGAATCAATTTAGTGAACACTTTGCAAGCAAAATTTCCAATATGTTGACATTTTGGTAATATAATTTGTTTATAACAATTATATTCGATATCCTGTAAATTATTTATATCCTTTAGATACTTCGTCATTCATTTTCGTCGAGAATAGGATGATTTAAGATATTTATTTGAATATAAAAAGTAATAATTAAAAAATGTCTCATTTTCGCTCGTTTTTTATTTATATAAAAAATAGAAAATGACAATAATTAAAAAATCGAATACATAGACGCCTTCGTGCAACTATCGCTGATCACTTATGAGCAAAAAAATTAATAATCAGTTGAGAATTGTAGGCTGTAAGTGATTTTGAATAGAAAATTCCTGATTCAGCCCACTGTGGCGTCGGTTAGCAATGAAACGGGCTCATCAATTTTATTTAAAGCTTTTCTTTTTAATTTTCGACCAGATTCATTAATAAGCGAGTTGAATGCTCGATTGAGTGGTACTTTCCTATCGACACCATTCAAAACGTCAACACCTGTTCGAAGTGCCTTCTTTCCAACTGTACGCGCACCTCGTGCTAATATCGGCAATACACGTCGAAAAAGCCCACCTAGAAAGCTTCCGATTCCATGACCTATCTGATAGGAAGATCCGACATAAACTTTTGATATTCCCCCTCCACCGACTTGTGCTGTGTAGTAATCTACGTCATAACTCATTATTACTAGATCATATAATTTTTACTTTTTCTTCTTCTTCCCCTTCTCTAATCAATTTGTTTAAATAGAAGTGTTACTTCCAGAGTGCCAAACTCGAATGGTATAGGAAGTCCAGCATGATCTCTTATATCTATTTCTATTGTGCGAAATTGAGTATCTTATCTACTTTTGTTACTTTACCGAAATATATTCAAAATAAAAAAGCAGTTGTAAATATCGAGAATCATGATCCGTGTTGTTTTTTATGGGCAGTCAGAGCAGCGCTTCATCCCACAAAAAACAATGCAAATTTAACAAATTCTTACCCTCATTTTAGCTAAGTATTGAAGTATGATAATATAGAGTTTCCTATTCATTTAGAAGATGTATCCAAATTTGAAAAAATGAATGATTTAAGAATTAATATTTACGGTGAAGAGCAAGATGAGGAAACAAAAAAGAAAGTGATAGTTCTATTTTATTTAAGTTCTCAAGAATTAAATATACCTACAATCCATCGACTTATGATCCAAAATACAGAAATAGTCTTTACTGAAGATGTTGATAACGTTGATGATTATTGTAATATTGATATTGAAAATAATGAAGATTTCAATACTATTTATCATTTTGCCTGAATTCGAAATTTGTCTAGATTAGTTAAATCACAACTAACAAAGGGCAGCAATCGAATCTGGCTTTGTGATAGATGTTTATTTCATTTTAAATATTAAAGTTCATTAGAAAACTATAAAACTGATTGCATGAATTTGAATGAATGTAAAGTTATATTACCGAGAGAAGAAGAGAAAATTTAAAAATTTAAAAACTACAGATTTAAAGATAAAGTTAATTTTGTTATTTATGCTGATACCGAGAGTCTCTTAGAACCATTTGTTAATAATAAATTAAACACAGAAGCGTATTCAAAACACATTCCCCATCGTGTAGCATTTTATTTAAAATGTGAATTCGACGACTCACTTTCTAGATTTGAAAGTTATAGAGGAAAGGATTGCATTGCGCGCCAACAGCGACCAATGAGGGCCGCTGCGCCGGGCAAGCGCAGTAGCTCAACATGCCAAAGTTGGGATCACTGTGCCCGTGGCCCCGTGCGCGTGATATCCTGCTAAAATATCACCATGTGAAATAAAAGAACTGTCAAATCAGTCAATGTCAAGTTTTTGTAATCATCTGAAATGTAAACACTTTTCATTGATTCCCATATTTTGGGGTAATTTTACGCAATTATGGATGACATTCGGCTATTTACAAGAATTGTTATTGCCATGGAAAGCCAGGATATGAATTTGTAACCCAAAATGTCTGCAGGAGTGTATTTCGACTGATCTAATTAAAATTAAGAACATATCAGTGTAAAAAATGGAGCCGGAGGAAAATGAAACTTCGGCCAATTCAAATCCAGCTCTCCGGAATGACAAAACGGACAAAACAGTTGGTGGCATTGATTGTGAAGAAGACAGGGTATGCAAGATATTCATTTATATTTTTGGGCAACAATTATGAAAATGTTGTTATTGTATTCCTAATCACGTACTCTACAGACGTTTCGCTTTTTTTAAATAGTCACTTTGTTATGCACATTACATTTAAATAAATGAATTATTTTCAATGGTTCACTAATACTCTTTAGGCTATGGGCGAGGGGAGGGAGTGTTAATGAATTAGCCCACAAGTACTTTCGATACGACAAGAAATATTATAAGGATATTATAAGGATATTAAAGGATATTATAAGGGCATATACACTAAAAAAAAATGTTGAATCCAAAGAAATGCATTTCTTTGATTCCATTTACTTGAGCCATGAAAACCGTTTACTTAATTGTACTGAATATTGTTTAAATATATATATATATATATATATATTATTCCTTGATAGCGCCCTAATATTATGTAATACTTCAGACTTCAAAAATAGCTATTCGATGCAATAGCAAGCTTAATTTGTGGTTGGAAGTTATATCTGATTTATATTTTCGATGGGTCCTAAATTTGTCGAATTATAACGAAAATTTATTTTTGATTTTTTAAGTTATTTTAAAAATGTTGGACTATAGAAACGTGTGATTGGATGCGGTGTGGAAAATGCGTTACGTAATACTTGAAGTTGAATAACCCGTTAGAGAAAGTCCTTTTCACAAATAATACATGAACTAGCTTTTCTCATATTTTTCAAATCATTCTTAAAATCCATTTTATGTGATACTGTAAGAAACAGCATATTCAAAAAAGTATTATCCGCTTGTTTCAAAAATAGTTTTGATGTATAGTTTTAGCACCTTGAGGGCTAACATTAAAAGAGGAAAATAGCGAAGAAGTGCATGAACTCATTATTGAAACAAATGAAAAAAATTTAATTGCTCTATTTATAATTAAAATTACAATATACACATAATAATGTCTCTGGCAATTATTATAAACCGTTTTTTTTTTATTTTTTTTTATTTTGCAGTATACATCAGCGTACGTCAAAAACACCTAACCTAAAAGCAATGGTACTCACGTTAAAAGTTTGACATTTACAGTGAATTTTGATAGAAATTCCACCCGTACGTCGCACTTCGATTATAAATAAGAATTTAGTCGATGAATTTTAGGTCATTACTTTAATTTTAAATATTTGACCAGATTTGGGTGCATCAAAGAACTTTCAACTTTCACGCACTGTGTTTTACTATACATGTATGTGAATGTAAATGGACGTCGGATTTCGATTCAGTGACCCCAAAAACATATGTAAAAGGTTTTTGAAGTTTGTGGAACTTCTTTTCCTGTGTTTGACCTTGAAATGACCTTTAACCTGAAGCGTTGGAGGTAAATGGACCTCGGATTTTGATTCAGCGACCCAAAAAACGTATGTAAAAGGTTTTTGAAGTATTTTGCACGGCTTTTCCTGTATTTGACCTTAAAATGACCTTGAACCTGACGTGATGGAGGTAAATAGACCTTTTTTTTTTTGTAAACCCGTGTTACCTAATATAGAAAGTGATGAGCAATTCTTACAAGGGGTGACCTCCAAATGTACATTTTATTTTCCGTTCATAATTTTTGTAATTAAAACTCATCACCTGAATATCAATTTGCCAAAGCAGTATTACGCATTATAAATATAATCACTTTCAATAATCTCAAAAAAATGTGCAAATAATAATTTTTTAAATCCGTTTTCTACTGGAAAAACTGACTTTTTTAACACTTTATTATATTCTTTCCTGAGCAAATTTATTTTCTATGAATGTCATTGATTTTTTTTTCTTTAATTTTTGATAATTTTATTTCAAATTAGAATTATAAGCGAGGTTTTTTCAAACAAAAAATTGTATTTTTGATCAGAATTAAAAGAACAGAACAGTTACGGAAAGTAACAGTGATTGAAAGAAATTATATTTATAAATATTTTAGTAACTAAAAAATGAATTAAAAAAATATGCCCGCTGCGCGGGCACATTCTCATTACGCGCTCGGTCTTTAGATTTTCCACACATTTGTGGACAGACTCTTTAAAATTAAAGGTCAAAGCGTTAACAACTGGATAAACCGTTTGCAATCAACATGATAATTATAATAATTTATAATTCATATATTTTGTGAAAAATTCGTCTTTCATTGTAAAAAATAAATAATCTTCTTGCGTAAAAATTGAACAGTTTGGTTTAAAATTAATTTATTTTGTTTTAAAGTCGTGTTTTTTGTTGAAAAAATAAAATATATTCGGTTAAAAAATCATGTATTTTCTTAAAAAATCGTCTTTTTCGGTGCAAAATTAATCTTCTCGGTTACAGATACAACTGCTGTTTAAAATTCATCTCTTTGCTAGAAAATTTAACTATTTGCTTGTCAATTAATCATTTCAAGTTAAAACTTGAATTACTTCGTTAAAAATCCGTATTATTTGGTATAAAATAATTCTTATTCTTTAAAAATTAATATTTTGTATTGAAAATTACACTATTTTGTCGAAAATTAATCTACTTTCTTTAGAAAAGTGATCCATTCTTTAAAAATATCCTTTTTGTTTGACAAGTCAACTCTTTCGTCGAGCATTCATTCATCTTTTTTCTTTAACAATATTCTACTTTGTAGAGAATTTTACAATTTGGTTAAAAAGTCATTTTTTATGAGGATTCTTCACTTCACTTGAAAATTCATCTTTTCGCTTCAAAATTTTACTATTTTGTTGAAAAATCATTTGGAAATTTATTTTTTCTAACTGAAAAATTTACTCTTCCACTGCAAGATTTGCAAATGTACTTGGAAAATCATCTCATTGGCTGTAAATTTAAGTAGTATGTTGAAAATTCTGTGCCTTTGTCGAAATTTTATTTTTTAACTGAAAATTCAACTATTCCACATATATCGTGAAAAGTTTATCTTAGTCAAGAGGTGAAAATCGTTGATTTTTGAACACCCTACAACACTGTCATAACAGCTTTTTGAATATTATGAAAAATCAAAAATTCTAATTTTGATAACACAAAAAAATAATCAAAAATCAAAAATTCAATTTTGCGGTCAAACTATGCAAGATATAAAAAATGATGAGGAGACGAAATTTTTGCATATAACAAAAACCTACAAATTTTTTATCGGTCACTTTTTTATAGGTTGCGTATTTTCTGTTTTATTCGTAAAAAATAGTTTTGAAAATAAAAAATTCAATTTTTGGAAAAAAAAACACACAAGAGAGAAGATCGCAAAAAATAACGTAAAAATTATTATATATATATATAATTAAAAACTAAAGGTTAGCAACCACCGCAGGGTCCCACTGGGAGCAACTGACATCTAAAAAATGACATTGGCTCCCAGTAGGACCGCAGTAAATCCCATTCATGACCACGCCTCACAACCGTGAGATGGGTGGTCATATATATATATATATAGGCGGTCGTCCTTGGGTCGCTCCGTGTCCTCAGAGTACACGAGACTTTTGCCGGATCATCGTATTGAATTCGTCCCAGACTGGCCACCCATCTCACGGTTATGAGACGTGGTTACAGCTGAAATTTTACCGCGATTTCGCTGGGATCGGGTGCCATTTTTAAGATTAGCACCTGCTCCCGGCGAAATCCTGCGGTTGTCCTTATGGCAAACTTTTAACTTATATATATATATATATATATTTATTCGGTTCGGTTTTGATTCCTCAGGAATCGAGCCGAAGGGCCTATGACAAAGCCACCGAACGCCTCCTCGGGTTGCGGATAGAGGGTCCCTGATTACATATTTTTCTATTAGGTAATATCACTGAACTTACTGCTTTCTTTATCATTTTTTGAACTGTTGTTTCACCATATAAGAATCGTCTAAAAAGATTACCCAAATTATCAAGCCCGCGAAGTACATTTAACCATGA
The DNA here is from genome assembly GCA_011634705.1 of Andricus grossulariae. NCBI lineage: Eukaryota > Metazoa > Arthropoda > Insecta > Hymenoptera > Cynipidae > Andricus > Andricus grossulariae. The sequence goes on from JAABKJ010075445.1 coordinate 247,406,802, forward strand.
CACGTTTTCCCTTAGTACTTTCAGCGTTTGCTAATTTGACGAACGAGTCGAGTGACACTAAACGTTGGAGTTATTTGACACCACGCGCTATTGAAAATTAACAGGAGAGATTATTGCCAATCCCAAAAACAGGCCGGGCTAAACGCAACACTTACCGAGCTCGAACTTCTGTTGCCATTAGCACGAGCGGCGCGTGTGAATTATCGAGTGGTCAGTGCGTTGACAACTGTGGCTCGTGCCATTCCAAACAATTTTATTTGGACACTGACCGCTCGTGCCAAAAGCAGTGGCAGCTCTTACTGCGGTCGCTCCGTGTAGTTTTTGTTTTATTCGTAAAAAATAGTAATAAAAATAGACAAATTAAATCTTCGGAAAAACGACGCAAAGTACGTAAAAACGATAGAAAGAAAATTATTAGAGTTATAGCATTTGCAAAATAAAAAAACGAACATTAAAATTTGAAGCCAAACAACGAATGATATGAAAAAAGTCAAGAAAAGAAAAACGCAGCTTTATGAAAGCCCTGCAAAATTACCATAACAAGTTTTTGAATTTTCTTAAAAAATCGAAAATTTAAACTTTTTGACAAACGGTTCTGGTTTCAACCACAACAAAAAATAATTAAAAAACAAAAACTCCATTTTGCGGTTAAAATATGCACAATGCGAAAAAAATATATAAGGACAAAAATTCTGCACCCAAAAAAAATTTTAGAACCAGAAAGTACTTTGACCTAAAGCTGGAACAGAAAATGTTCCGCCTTATTCCGTGCTCATATTGATACGAAATTCGTACGCATTTTAGTCACATTTTGCGTTAGAAATGAAGCAACTTTGACGACTTTGATGGTTTGAATAGGTACCTCTTTCAAGTGAATTTTGCCATAGCGTCCTGCGTATCCTCTGTATTTTTTTTTTTAACTATTATTTTTTGAAAGCCTTGGCATTCAATCAACCCCTTTTCGAGGTCAATATGACTCTAAGCATGTGATCAACAAACCAATCATATCCTTTAAAGTATGTATCAAAAATACGTTTTTCTTCAATCTTCTGACCCCGATGTACTCAAACAGTTGACATGCCAGAGCATTGTTGTTCGAGAGTATCGTTTGTCTAAAGAAAGCAGGAGAAACATTTTATCCTACGAAATTTTCGACAGACTTTACTAGTTTTCGATACTAACTTGACTATGAGTTATACGTTTGTTTTGCAGATACTCTGTTATTACATTTCTTAAACAATTTTAATTTGCATAAACGCCTTGCTCAAACTGCCGCATCTTCGTTTAATATATTTGAATTATCCACTTTGAGGTTGAAGATAGTTCAGCCTCACTGTGGCATACGTCATACAAACAATAAATTATTCCTGTTTCTTTCTTTTAGAATTGAGTTCACAGTTCGACGGGAATCCTAGTAGCGAACACCATCCTGGTCCTTCTTTTTCTGGCAGGCAAAATTCTCCTGACCGGTCCCATACTCCTGAGGAACCTCGTCTCCGTGTTAGGTCCAGGTCTCCTCCTGGCAGGCCGCCTTCTGATCGAGTACTTGGAAAAAATATTATGCTTCATCATTTAGAATTGAAAATTACTGCCATAATTATTTTTAATTTGTTGAAAGTGAAATTACGTGACTTTTCTAAAAGTTGATCAATATTAATGTATATGAAATTTAATATACAGCCTCGTAATTGATATTTCATAGACCGAGTTTTCAGAATTAATAAACAAATGTATAGTGAATCTATATTAAAATTGCAAACATTTTTAACAGTTTAGCCACACAATTGAAGGGTGGCACATCAAAACGAATAACCCACGTTTTGTCAAAAAATAGAATATTAGGGAGAAACTTCTATATAATTCAAATACATATCCTCACCAAATAAATTTTGTATAACTGTTTTTTTTTATTACGCCGAAAAACCACAAAAACCCCACCAAAAAATTGATCAATTTTACCGCGAAAAAAATTAAGTGCTTTCGGCCCATTTTGGATCGCTGAATTCTAATCTGAAAGCGAAATCTTGCTACCAGTCAAGCTTTTGAGGAAATTGAGGGCAAACGAGTTTTTGGCCATTTTTTAAAACACAAAATTGGGCCCTACATTTTATAAGATGTTGCGGAATTTACCATTTTTTCAAGAATTTACTTTGTGGTTCTAGGAAAAGTATTTCAACCATTTTATTTCAAATGACAGAAATTATCAGTGAAGCAGTTTATCCTATGATTTTAATGATTAGGCCAATATTGCCTGGTAGCCCATAATTAAATATTTCAAGATTACAATTAAAACTATATTTAAGCCTCCTTTAAAAAGGCGCTATTTGTGTTTAATTAATTAATTAATTTAAGGTAATTGCCATATATATATATATATATACTGTCTCTTATACATCATTCTAATGAGAAGGTATTGGTTTTATGTAAAATTTGACTTAGTCGGTTTTCATCAAATCTCCACGTTTTGAGGCCCCCTGAGCTGGAAAAAACGATTTTTACCAAGGTGTTTGTCTGTAATCTGTAGTCCGTCTGTAGTCTGTCTGTAGGCACGATAACTTTCGAAAAAATGATCAGATTGGATTGATCTTTGGCACATTTTTTTAAGCCCTAAAAGAAAATGACAAGTTCGTTATCCATCTATTTTTGATAAAAATTTAAAAAGTTCGAGCATTTTCAAAATTTTTAAATCTATTTTTTTTTTTAATTTAAAAATTCTATGTACGGCAGTTCGTAGTAATAAAAAATCTCAACAATTTATATTTATAACTTTTTTCGATAAAAAGAAAATTATCAGAGTTATAGCATTTTCAAAATCCAGAAAAACAAACGAAAATGAACATTTTCAGCCAAACAACGCACGATATGAAAGAAAGTCACGAGAAGAAAAACTTTAATTTTTGAAAGCTCTACAAGATTATCTTAACAACTTTTTGAATTTTCTTGAGAAATCGAAAATTTGAATTTTGACCCTATAAACAAAATTTTTTTCAAATAAAAAATTCCATTTTGCTGTCAAACTATGCAAAATACGAAAAAAAATGGTTGGAAAAAAATTATCCATATAAGAAAGATCTAGAAATTTGTTGATACAGTAAACTTACGTATATTTTAAAGACCGCTTATTTTAAAGTTCACTTAATTTAAACCTCCTACACGCATTCATTTTAAATTGCGCAGTTTCGTCATCTCCCACCACGGTCCCTGTACACTCTACTTCGCGTCAGTGGATGACCTATAAATATATAAGTATAAATATATATATATAACTTATTAATAATATTGTTAAGTCTTAACACAGAGATTCAACTAGTGGATCATACTTTAATTTAGATTCGAATATTAAAAGACTGTGAAGTGGGCACAATAGTTTTATGGGGAACCGTATTATGAATAAAATATATACGTTCCCATGGCCATAACTCGTTTATGGAACTAGGTTTTAAGTAATCCAATCCACACTTTATTTCACCATTGCACAGCTGAGATACAAACAGACGCCATCATCATGGCAGAGAGAGAGAGAGAGAGAGAGAGAGAGAGAGAGAGAGAGAGAGAAAATACGGACAACACTTACGTCGAACCAGTGAGACGGGTACACTGTAAAAAAAATCGTCTGAAAATTACATAAGATTCATAAAATTACACCGCCCATTAGTGTAAATTTACCTAAATACGTAAATGTATACTGATGGACGATGTGATAAATTTAAAATTTATCTGTGTGTAAAATTTATCTGCTCTGTAAAACTACATCGACCAGCGATGGACATAAAGGGACCCTCGAACAGCGATGTAATATTGCATCGTCTGTAGGAGGGATTTTCCGAACGGAAATCTGAAGTTTTAGATTTTGATTATTGTAATTTTCAATTCTATTTGTAATTTTGCGTTTCTCAAATTATACTTAAGCTGGCGTCCTTCAGTGACGAGTCTTTGTTGCACGTCGTTTATTAATTATATATCAGCAAAAGTCACCATTCTTGTGTATATATATATTTTTTAATGATCATTATTCTGACCATGGTGAAGTGGAGTTTATTTCAGTTAATATTTTTTCCTAAATATATCAGATTGCGCTTTATTTTAGACCATCTAAAAGAACGGACTGGCTCTCTAAATTTTGACCCTCTAACTTTGACCATCCATTTTTCTCCGTGTAATGTGTCCAACCATTTGACGCAAAATTTCAATTATTATTAGTGAATAATAATTATTATTACAAAATTATTATTTTTAATAATATACTAGTTAGATTAGAAAATATGTTGTAAAGCGATGTTATTTGTCTGAGTGACCTGTACTTTAATTAATTAATTTACCGACATATGAAATGGCTAATATTTTTGATAACATTCTTGAAAAAGCTCTAACAGTACCAAAATTTTAAGTAAAAAACTCTTTTGAATTTAAAAATATAATAATTAAGAAAACAATTCCACCTAATCATATCATGGCTTCTCTCGATGTGTCTTCTTTATTTACTAACGTTCCAACTGATTTAGTAATTAATAGTATTTTAGATGAAATAATATACTAAACTACACAGATTTACCTCTTGATAAATTTGAAGAAGGAATAAAATTTTCAATAAAACAAACAATACTTAAATTTAATAACAGTTTTTATAGACAAATATTTGGAACATCTATGGGTTCTCCCATTTCTCCAGTCCTAGCTGATTTAGTTATGCAAGATTTAGAATCGAATGTCATAAAAAATTAAGATTTTTCTTTACACACACATTTCAGATATGTAGACGATATTTTTATTATTTTACCGAAAGATAAACTACTTTATGCTATGAATCAATTTAATTCTTACCATCCCAGACGTAAATTTACACATGAAATTGAAAGCAATAATTCTATTCCTTTTTTAAATGTTAAAGTTATAAAAACTGACTCAGGTGATATCATTACAGATTGGAATAAAAAAGGCAGAGCAATGGGAGGAATGGTGATGGGAGTAAGGAACGAATGTATAACAGGGAAGGATAAGAAAGGTAGGATAGAGCAAAAAGAAGGAATAATAGTAGAACAGGTAAATATGGGAGGAGAGAAGTGGAAGATAGTGGGAGTTTATGTGAACGGGGATATGCAGGAGAAATCAGAGGAGATGAAAGAAATGATGGAAGAAAATAAAGAAGCGAATAGGCTTATAATAGGGGGAGATTTCAATGCGAGAACAGGAGATAGAGGAGGAAGGAAATGGAGGGGGGGGGGAGTGAGGAAGAAAATCCAAAGACAAGATACTGAATGGGGAGGGAAAGAAATTGTTAAAAAGCTTGGAAGAGTTGGGATAGTTTATCTTAAACGGAAATATAGAGGGATATGGGGAAGGGGAATATACATGCTCAGGGGGAGGAAGGGGAACGGTAATTGATAATGTAATAGTGGACGATGAGGTAAAAAAGAAGGTCAAAAAACTAGAGGTACACTCTAAATTTGAATCATTGTAAAATTACTGATTGCCAGTCAATTTTGACTGATTCAAACAGTGCGGATTCGACGACTGACAAATCAGTCAAAAATTACTTTTTAAATCAGTCATTTTGAGTGACTGACCAAGTCAGTCATTTTGACTGATATAAACTGTACCTTTCACTGATTAAACCAGTCACTTTTGATTGATTGAATCATTCATTTATGCCTTATTTTAATTATTTTATAAAATGGAGAAATTTAATTAAGAATATTGATATACAAATAATTTCCGTTTATATACATATATTTATTCAAACTATGTCGACCCCGTATGTTAACCCCCTGTACAACACGGGCCTATCTCAACATGCTTGGTCTTTTGATCATTATTTCGATTTTGAATTCAAAAACATCAGAATTTTAGCAAAAGAAAACATTACATACAAAAGAAGATCATACGATCGATTTTTATTAAAAAGTACAATAAGTGTGTTAATTTACAAACTGAAAGAATGCATATTAATGATGTTTAATAATGCTTATTAAATTGGTTTGTTTTTTCAATTTCAAAGATTTTGGCGCGTTGCTGTGACTTTAGCTATAATGACTATAATTGCTCAATATCTAATCATATAATCAAATATGACGCCATATTACATTCTCTGTACTAAATGCGTTTACTAAAATGTTGTTCTGGCTCAGTTCACAACATTTACTTTACAATTTTTCTTTTTCCGACAATAATGACTTAAAAACTTTTTCGACGAGTAGTCTCTTCTTTCTGTTTTAAAGAAGATGACTACATAAGTTTAAAAAAAATGTAAAAACGACAAAAAATTTTGACAGTTTTGATTGATAACCGTTTTGTTTGTGTTTTCAATGTCATCGAACGATTTGTTTCAGGTAACAATTTCAATGCATATATGTAATTAATTTGGTGTGAAATTTATTATTAGATGTACGAATTGAATTTTATCAAAAAGACGCAGAGACGGGTCGAAACGGCGATTTTCTTAATATGTAATTAAATAAACATATATATATTGAACGTATGACCAAAATACGTTCTTAATCTCGATAGAGGAGATTTATCCATATTGTCCCATCTATTTAAAATTGCCTGTTTAACTAATTCAAAGGGTATACTTGGAAACATTGCAACAACATCCAAAGAAATCATTACATGGTCATGATGCCTGGCAGAAGGAGACCTATACCTCACACAAAGAGAAGCCTCGGCAGGAGAAGTGGACCTGGCAGAAGAAGTAAACCTGATGGGAGAATGATTTCCGTCAGAAGAATTGGAAGTGCCGTAATGAGGAAAATCGGGAAGAGGGTCGCCGTTGGCTAAACACTCGAAATGTGAACTCAAATCTAGAACATAAAACAAAGATTTAATTTTTCCTTAAAGTATACAATCGTATGTTGTTATTGACTTTATGCAATTCGCTCTGCAAATCTAGAAATGACTGAAAGCGTGCGTGGAAATGACTGCGATAATTTAAATTGGTTTTTGAAAGTTGGCATAAAAACTGATTATGGATAAGTTCTTGTTGACTCGTATAATTTGGAACAGATTAAGAAATTAAAAAGTGGGTATTGAAAAAAAATTGGCATTCTTAGTTACAGGGCTTTTTTGTACCCGTACACACTAGGGTGTTGCGAAAAAACATTGAACCGCCGCGGCGTTGTAGAACCGGATATAGAATATTTCTCGAGGAGTGGGGGGTGGTCCCAGACGCTTGGCTTTGAGTGACATTCGGGGGCTCCTCTACCGTTGAAAATTCAATCAAGGAAATTCAGAATGTCCGGAAAATCATAAATGAAAGTACAGTACATTTTTTTCTAATATAAAGAGCAATTACCCTAACAGCGAATGATATTATCTAACGCAAGAAATTAGTCTACGCTAGCGCTCAATCACGTGGACTTTGCTCTGGCTGAGGATTACTACAACTCAAATCTTTTATGATTTTTTCTGTGTGGTGGAACATGGTTCAAAAAAATAAGAATCATGAGCGCGACATTGCCCAATTTTTCCTTAAACAAATTTCACGAGATCCCAAACCTCAACACTTGTGGATTCACAATATCAATCGAGCAGATTGGAAAACAACTGACAAATAATGTGCTTGTGAGGTATGAACACTCTTTTATTTATTAAGGTGAAATAATATATGGTCAAATCTAAACTTTATTATCAACAACTTTAATTACAGGTACATTTCGCATCTGATATTTATTATTATTATAATATGAATTTATGAAATTTCATAATTGAAACCTTCATCCTTTCCTACAATTTATTTTTACTTTATTTTTATGCATAACCTTTTCGAACTAAAGCTTTGCTTCCAACCTACAAAATGTATTTATTTAAACAATATTATTTATGGAAGAATGGAAGAATTATTATGGAAGAAAATATATGAGTTGACATTGGTTGGGTTCCTTGGAGTATTTATTTAGTAAGGAAAAGCTGTACTTATGAGTTTTCCGTAACTCCCTAGTAGCAGACGAAGCGACGGAAATCTTTCGAGTTGGAAAAAGCCCGTAGCACCGCCTACCTTCCTTTTGCGAAAAATTGGCAACTTGGTAGAAAGTTCGACTCAGGTCGGCCATCTGTGAATACTCAGTCAGAAACAAGGCTTTATTGAAAAATTATTCACTAAAAGAATTTTTATGTTTCAACGAAACATTTTTTTATTCTAAGAGTTTCTGCTGAAATCGAGAAATATGCAATTCGTTTCAGAGAAAGAACAGTATTTTTCAACTATTTAGAAAATGCGTGGAAAGTGTCGTCATAGATGGCAGGCATGTTCTTAGAATTTGAAATTATTGGTAGGTTTCGTTGAAACATAAAAATTCTTTTAGTGAATTGCCATGATTTTTATAAGAGGAAAAAAAAGCTTTGAAACTTCCCTCAAAGCATTAAAATCAATCGAGAATTCCCTCTGATTCAAGAAAGAATAACAATTTCAAATTCAAATTTCCGATTCAGTAATATTATAAACTTGTGGTTAATTTTATTATTAAGGAATCTTCCAATTCAAGATTTTCATAATTTGGGAATTTTATTATTCGGGAATTTTGCCGTGTTGAGAATTTTATTTTTCGGGATTTTTCAGTCGTTTTGTCGGGAATTTGATATTCGGGAATTTTTCAATTCAGTAACATTATAAACTTTTAGGCAATTTTATTATTAAGGAATCTTCCAATTCAAGATTTTTATAATTTGGGAATTTTATTATTCGGGAATTTTACTGTGTTGGGAATTTTATTTTTCGGGATTTTTCAGTCGTCTAGTCGGGAATTTGATTATTCGGGAATTTTTCAATTCGGTAATATTATAAACTTTTAGGCAATTTTATTATTCGGGAGTCTTGCAAATCAATATTTTCATAATTTGGGTATTTTGTTCTTCGGGATTTTCATAATTTGGGAATTTTATTATTTGGGAATGTTACCGTGTTGGGAATTTTATTTTTCGGGACTTTCACCATTTGGGAATTTTCCAATTCGAGAATTTTATTATTCGGGAATTTCATTTTTCGGGATTATTCAGTCGTCCCTTTGAATTATGAATTGTGATAATATAAAATTATTGAAATAATAGCTTTTTCTGGGTAGCTGAGGATAAAAATAGGTGCAAAATAAGGAGCAAATATTTAAGTAATCATGAAAAATAACATTTGTACATTATTTTGCAAAATCTGAGTAAGCTCACCCAGGTGCCATTCAGCTTTCGGCACGGTCGCTACGCCTCCGCTTAGGGGTTATTCCTTCGGGACCATCCCTGGGCAATTGTCCGCGACCGCTTATTAATTATTGTAACCATTTTCAGCAGAAACCCTTGGTACAGGGACCCTCTATCCGCAACTCGATAACGCGTTCGGTGGCTTTGTCATAGGCTCCTTAGTTCTATTCCAAAGGAATAGAAACCGAAAAGTAATGAAACTTGATTTCGTTTTCATAACCATACTAGATTTCACGAGAAAAGTTTAATTTAAGCGAATAATTCATGCATTCAACCTAAAATTATCGGTAGTCCTATTAGATTTCTGATATTTGCAATGAATTTTTCGTTCTGACATTGCACTTATAAGTTCGCCAATGACTTACTTTAGTTACTTGAAAATATTAGAGTGTATTGCAGAATTTCAAGTTTTCACGCACTTTGCTTTTCAACCTTAATACATATGTATTTTAATGAAAATGGTGGTATATTAATCTTAATATACGGTATTTGTGATCGACTTAATTCATATGTATATCGGCTTTTAAATTAAAGCTGCCTCAACATAATTTTAACCTGATTTTTAACTTAACTCGATTTTCTTTTATGCATTCTTCTTTATGGATCTTCGTTGGTATTGGTGCTCTGCATCCTAAGTGTATGTGTAAAACTTCATGTGATGGATGTGGCGTTCCTTTTCTGCAGGCGGTCTTCTATTCCTTATCGCGGTCTTGTTTCATTTCTTTTAGCCGTCAACCATAATGAATCGTGACGTCACTACATACAGTTGCGAGTTCAGTTTTCTTATCTGCTTCTTACTGACCATTTTGTATATATATATATATATATATATATATATATATTTATTCTTATGTGGATTCGAACATATTTCCGGGCGTTATTTATAATAATTCAACAACAACATTTTTTTTACTACCCTAATGTTCATAACTTGTCTAGTCCGCTCCCTAAAAATAACGCATTTGTTCATTGAATTCATTTATAAAAAAATTAGCACTGGTCGTCTTGTCAAATATTGCGCAGATTCAGCTCAAGAATTTTTCGCAAATTCCAAAAGAAAAACGGCATTCTTAGTTGAAAAATACCTAAGACGAAAAAAATGTCCTCATAGCATTGTACATAACAATAACAATAATTGATAGTTATTCAAGTGTTTCGAAAAGTTTCAAAAACTAGTTGTTATGTGTTGATTACACGTTAAAATAACAACGTTGAAATGTTGAAAATGGTCGGAAAAAGCATTTTCTATTTGATTTTGTTTCAACAATCATCAATCGTTACTGATTAATAACAAAAAATAATAACTGTCCATTGTCATTGAAACATCCCTAAAGGTTTATAAATTAGTGAATAACATTTTATGACATTGAAAGAACCAAGCTGGTGCGTCGGTAAATAGCCCAACAGTGCATTTGTTATTATTATTATTATTATTATTATTATTATTATTATATCATTAAGCCGTTTCCCTTTCGGTATAGGCGTGAATTGCTCGTTTGGATAGTAGTAATGTGTGGATGGGTATATGGGTATAGGGTAGATAGGTACATAGGTGTAAGGGATAATCTTATTTGAACGTCAGTCTCACAAAAACTTATGTTACTGGGGGGGGGGGGGGGGAGAGGAAACCGAGATTCGCAATTGGTTGATGTTTTGATTTGAAATATCTGAAATCTTAGAAAATATTTCGAAATTTTCTCAAGAATCTCAGAAAACTTATATTTATATTTATTTATACAATTTTATTTCAAGTGTAAAATAATTTTAATTGGAAATTAATTGTGAATAATGGTAAAATAAACTTAACAAAATTTATTTTTTAAAGAAATATCCCATGATTTTAAAAGGACAAAACAATTTTAAAGGTAATTTTTTGTAGTATTTTAATAACAAATGAACATATTTTTAGAATATATTTTTATTTTTTATTTATTTTTTAGAATAGATTTTTATTAAAAAATCCTTGTAAATGGTTGGTCATTTTATAAAATTTACGACATTTTTGTACCATGTTTGACCTTAAGAGTCAAATTTAAGGACCTGACTTTGCCCTAAACATCTAGCAGACTAAAATAAGGTCAAACATGGTTAAAAAATGTCGTACAATTTGCAAAATGACCAACTATTAACAAGAATTTTTTTATTAAAAATCAATGTGTGTCATATTCAAATAACATTTAGGAATATTTATAAAAAGTATTAATATTTTTAATTTTTAAAATTAATGTATACAGAGTACAGATTTTATTTGAAATTTCACGACATTTTTTTGTACTACTTTTGACCGTAGGTCAGAATCGAGGAAAAATATTCTAAAAATATGTTCATTAGTTATTAAAATACTACAAAGAATTACCTTTAAAATGGTTTTGTCCTTTTAAAATCATGGGATATTTCTTTATAAAATAAATATTGTTAAATTTATTTTACAATTATTTACAATTAATTTCCAATTAAAATTATTTTACACTTGAAATAAAATTGTAAAAATAAATATAAAACTAGTATCCAGATGTACAACTGCCGTATCGATTGCGGGAACACCAGTGATACTATCATAGATGTTCCGTCGATTAATGCTTTCATCCCCGTCGGTTGAAATCTTGTTTTTGTAAGGAACCTTGATTCAGGAGGCTACTATTATTCGAATGCGCGGGAATATTAAAAATATTCAATGGAGATCACTTTACAGTTTTTAAGGGCATCCTTTGTTTCTCTATTATTAAAAAAAAGTTAATTCCACCCCTGGCCCTAATCTGTAATAATCTCAATCGTCAAGGTCCTCAAATAGGGCTATTATATCTTCGAGATTTTAGGATTTGACAGCCGAGTTATCAATGTCTTAAATAACTCTTGCACCCTTGTTTGGTTTGACAGGTAAAAATTTTCGGTTTCTTATACAAAGGTCCCGGGCGATAGCTTGCTTAAATCTCTGCCTAGCCTTTTTACCTGCCCGATGTTTTCTTTTGTGTACACCTTTTTCTGGTTGCATTTATTTTCTTCTCAAAGGGACCTTCATTAAATTAAATAATAAGCGAACTACTTATAGTAAGAGAGCCCCTTGCGAGTGGAGTGAATAATTTGGTTGATTAGGATGATTTTCTTCCCTATAGGCACTACGTCTTTGTTCTAAAGCCTCCTCGATGTTGGGTCAATTGTTATGAATTCCGCGATAAGAAAAACATCTTCGTCAGGATTGTTTATTGGAAGTAGGAGGTTTTGAACTTTTTATCTGATTATGGGTTGGACCTCAAGAACAGGACAATCTCTTTTAATTGGATAAACTAAACTCACATACAAATTTGTTTAGACGGAAACATTTATATATATATATATATATATTTTTTTTGATTGTTGTTTAAAATAGTAATTTGTGAAATAAATACCCAGAATAAAGCGTTTAATGAAAAATTATAATTTCTGTTTAGTTTATTAATTTAAAAAATCTATTTTTTATAAATAGCAGTCTTCCGGCAAGGCTATTGGTATAAAACTTTCTGTTATTGTTATTGTTCGAAATCAAATACAACTAATTTGTGAAGTAAAATCCTAGAATAAAGCGTTTAGTGGAAAATTATAATTTTTGTTATTAATAAATTGAATTTTTTTTTAAATAGCAGTTTTCCGTTAAGGCTATCAGAATAAAGCATTTTTTTGTCGTTGTTCGAAATAGTAATTGTGAATTGAAATCCTAGAATAAAGCGTTTAGTAGAAAATTCTAATTTTATTTCAGTTTAATAAATTTAAAAAAATATATTTTTCTTAAATAGCAACCTTTCGGTAAGGCTGTTGGGATAAAACTTTCTGTTCTTGTTATTGTTCGACATCAAATACAAATAATTTGTGAAGTAAAATCCTAGAGAAAAAGCGTTTAGTAGAAAATTTTAATTTTTTTTAGTTTCATAAATTGAAAAAAAAAATACATTTTTAATAGCAGTCTTCCGGTAAGGCTATCAGAATAAAACCTTTTTTTCTTTGTTTGAAATAGTAATTTGTGAAGTGAAATCCTAGAATAAAGCGTTTAATAGAAAAAGCAATTGTTTTTAGTTCAATCAATTAAACATTTTTTTCAAATAGCAGTCTTCTGGTAAGGCTATTTAAATAAAACATTTTTTTGATTGTTGTTTAAAATAGTAATTTGTGAAATAAATACCCAGAATAAAGCGTTTAATGAAAAATTATAATTATTCCAAGGAATTTTCAGTTTATTTGAATGATTTTAAGGGATTTCAAGGGATTTTCAAGATTTTAGGGTATTTTCAAAGATTTCAAAGAATTTTTGTTTGAAAAATGTCAAGGGATTTCAATGAAGGGGAAATATTGTAGGGTATTTTAAAATACTCCAAGAAATTTTTAAATTATTTCAATTATTTGAAGGGATTTTCCAAATTTTAGGGTATTCTCATAGATTTCAAGAAATTTTTGTTTGCAAAATGTCAAGGGATTTTGAAGGATGAGGAATATTTTAGGGTATTTTATAAGATTCCAAGGCATTTTTAGTTTGTTTTAATGATTTGAAGGGATTTTAAAGGATTTTCAAGATTTTGGGGTATTTTAAAAGATTCCCAGAAATTTTTTAAGAGCTTTAAGAAATTGCGAAGGATTTCAAATGATTGATAATATTTTGGGGTATTTTCAAATATTCCAAGGAATTTTCAGTTTATTTGAATGATTTTAAGGGATTTCAGGGGATTTTCAAGATTTTAGGGTATTTTCAAAGATTTCAAAGGATTTTTGTTTGAAAAATGTCAAGGGATTTTGAAGGATGAGAAATATTTTAGGGTATTTTATAAGATTTCAAGGCATTTTTAGTTTGTTTTAGTGATTTGAAGGGATTTTAAGAGATTTTCAAGATTTCAGGATATATTTAAAGATTCCCAGCAATTTTTTAAGAGCTTTAAGACATTGCAAAGGATTTCAAAGGATTGATAATATTTTGGGGTATTTTCAAATATTCCAAGGAATTTTCAGTTTATTTGAATGATTTTAAGGGATTTCAAGGGATTTTCAAGATTTTAGGGTATTTTCAAGGCACGATAACTTTCGAAAGATTGATCAGATTCGATTGTGCTTTGGCACACTTTTTGAAGGCCTAAAAATAAAGAACAAGTTCGTCAACCGGCTATTTTGGATCAAAATTCAAAAACTGAGCACATTTTGAAAATTTTTGAGGTCACTTTTTTTCAACATTTGAAAATTCTATGTACGGTTATTAGTAGTACTCGAAGAGAAAAACAATTTATCGTTGTAAAATTTTCCGATAAAATGAAAATTATTAGGGTTATAGCATTTTCAAAAGCCCAAAAATAAACGAAAATTGATATTTTAAGCCGAACAACGCATGATATGAAAAAAAGTCATGAGGAGAAAAACGTTTATTTTTGAGAGCCCTACAAGACTATCTTAACAACTTATTGAATTTTTTCGAAAAATCGAAAATTCAAATTTTGATCGCACAAAAAATAACGAAAAATTAAAAATTCCATTTTGCGGTCAAACTATGCAAGATAAAACAAAAAATTAAAATACAAAAATCGTGCACCTAAAAAATATCTACAAATTTGTTGATAACCACTTTTTGATAGGACGCGTATTTTTTGTTTTATTCGTTAAAAATAACACTTGGAATAAAAAAATTTAATGTTTTGGAAGACGATACAAGGAAAGAAAAAAAAAATATAATAGGCAAACCTGTTCACTCAAAGAGGATGTACAAATTTGTTACTTTTAATTTTCAAAAAGGGCGAGTATATTTTTCAATCTTAAAAAATAAACATAAAAAAAAATTAAATTTTTTAAAATGACACAAGAGACGAAAAATGATAAGACAAAAGTTGTTCTACCAAAAAAGATTTACAAATTTGTTATAAACTCCAGACTTGTGACCCTCCTTGCCGCACCTTCAGCATCCTTTTTCCCATTTTCTTGCGTAAGCGACAGGACACCCACCCACCTTGAGGTGTCCCGCGCTTATCAATCTCGCTGCCATTTCTTTGGTCAGCCCAACGAAGGCCTTTAGAGTTCCTCCAAAGGCCTTTTTGGTGAGACTGACCATTATCTCTCCTGCGTTTTTTTCAGCGAAATACCGTCTAACGGTCGCCTCTACCTCCTTCGCATCCGTGGTTGTGTCCAGGTTCAGTACCTGTCGAGGCGCCCAATGGAGGACCAGAGAACCCCACACGGGAGCATACAAAACATGACGATGATTAAGGTGTTTCAGTGAGCGCTTGCCAAACTTTACCTTCAACCATGGACATTATCATTTTATGCGTGACTTTGCACCGATTCCGACTTCGACCGAAATTAATTGTTGTTGGTTTGAGTTAATCGATTTCTCCTTGAAAGATCTTTACCTCAGAGATGGTAGTCCCCTTCGTTTGACTCACGTAGCGAAATCGCATGATTCTACAATGTCTTAATGACCTAGGATCAGTGAAAGACTGGATGTATGGATTATGACCAGTTGCCCCATTACATCCATACTCTGAATTTAAAACCATTGGGAGATTAGGCCCGTCAACTAAATTTGGAGGTACGATTTCAGGTATTTCCATTGAGCAAGATACTGTGTGATCCAGCAAGGCTTGCGTGTTAACACTGACACCATTTTCCGTTATGATAATATGAGATTCTGGGGGATGGCACCTTTTTTGGCATCTGCTAGGCTCCTGTAAGGTTGGTAGGTATCAGCATTTTTAGCTTTTGCTTGAATACGAATTGTTTATGAGAGGATTTTTTTTTATTGGGAATATAACAGTACTGCATTTGATGTAATTGTTTGCGTCTTCGAGACGCGTCGATTGATTTATTAACGAACTTTCGATGACCATGCTTGATTATTTAATAGCTACTTAGAAAGTTTAAAAAAAAAGTTACCTTGTTTCTATGAGGTTTTAATTTGAAATATAGAACTACCGTAAGTTAAACAGTTGTTCATTGTAACAGAACAAATCAATTGACAATTTTCTCGTTTGTTAGAGAAAAACTTCCCTCCTTGCGGGAACAAATTTATTTGATACTTATGAGGAAGAAAAATTCTCATAAATAAATACACCCACAGTGAATGCATTCATAGTATTTCGCAGCTCTACTATTAATTCGGGTTACTTTGTCGCTTATTATTCGACGTAATTCAGATGTTACTTCTCCACTGTTTCAAAAATTCGTATTTATTTATTAATTTAAAAAAAATGTAAACAATAATTTGTCATTGGTAAGAGCAAAATTTTATGTTGAAACCATTATTTAATTCTTTAACCAATTTATTGAAAGTTCATTGTACATTTTTATGGAAATGCGATAAAAAATCTGATTTTTTTCATCCAAATTTGGTCAAGTGGGTCGCTCGTCGTTAAATATTGTAATATCATGCAAATTCCTTAAGCAACAATATTTGTTCAAACAACTATTTCATATTGGTCATGTGAAGTTTTTTTTCAGTAAGATTACATTCTATAAAAATGACGTTCAATTTTGTCGTTTTTGAATTATTTTCTAAATTTTTTTCAAATTACCCTTGCAGACTGATGAATATTGGTCCTCGTGAAGCTAAAAGCAAGTTTAATAAAACTAAGCGCATATTTCTAACCCGAACTCCATTTCAATCTCTTGAGTGTGATCTTTGACAATGTCTAGAGCTAAATGTAGTTTCTTTCGACTTTGAGCATAGATCTCAAAATCTCACATGTAAAATACGTAAGCGACCTTATGCTTTCGATTTCCAGGTTTGCCGCAGAGGTACCCTCCGGAATGACAAAGTGCGAGAGATAGTGGCTATAATGTGTGGCAAAAGAGAAGACGGCTCATGGTGTCGCCCTTAAACACACCTCTCTAAAAGGTTAAATCAAAAGCTTTCCGGTTATCAATTCAGGCGATCGATAAGTAACGCTGATAGAATGCTGTGTCCTTACAGAGACATCTATCGATGAGCAGGTTCTCCAGACATTCTGCTACGCCTTTATGTGAGCAACGTTGCTCGTACGTGTATCGCTACACAGGTCCAATTGTATGAACAATCCTATCATTTAGGATAGCTGTGAATATCTCATACAATGTGTTTAGACAAGTGATTGGCCTGTAATTTTTAGGGTTAGCTAGGCTGTCTGTCTTCATTACGAGCACTGGGCGCCCCTCCACCAAACACTCTGAAATAGGCTCTTCCTACTTTAGATATGAGGTGAAAATGCAGGCCAGATGCTGGTGGGTTAAGGAAAACTTCTTTCACCAGAAGGTCTTGAAACTATCTGGTCCCGGAGCGGACTAGTTATTCATGCCTCTTAATACGTTTTTCACCTCCTCGGTAGTGATAGGTGGGCATTCCTCCTTAGGTGTAATGAGGGCACTGCACAGCTCTTTGAAGCTAATTTATATCCTTTGAGTGTTCTTTCAGTAGATGCTTATATATATCAGACGAATTCTCTACAAAAAAGGTGAATTTCAATCCTGAAAATACTAATTTTCGCCAAAAAATGTAAAACATTAATTTTCAACCAAAAAGTTTTAAAAATTTTGCCAAAACTGGAACAATTTTTATTTTAAAAAATTTATTTTATATAGTTTTATATAGTTGATATTTAAACCAAAAAAGACTTTAATTTTAAAACAGTCGAATATTAAACAAAATACTTGAATCCTATAATAAAACAGATTAATTTTCAACCAAATAGTTACATTTTTAACCAAAAAAATGTAATAGTTGATATCTAAACCACAAAATATTTACATTTTGAATAAAAAAACAGTTTAGTATAACCAAAACAGACGAATTTTAAACAAAATACTTGAATCCTCAACTAAAACACATTAATTTTTAACTATACAGTTGCATTTTTAACAAAAAAACTTGATTTTCTACCAAAAATAAGTCGAATTTGCAAATATTTCACAAGATTTACATCCCAAATAGTTAAATTTTCTAATTAAAAAATATCAAATTTTTACCAAAAATGGAGTAGTTGAATTTGAATTTAAAGGAATAATCTTCAAAAAACAAAACGAATTTTCTACAAAACAGTTGAATTTTCAAGCCAAAAAGACGAACTTTTAACAAAACAGCTGCATTTTAAACAAAATAGTTAAATTTTCAAACAAAAAGATAAATTCTCAATAAATTGCATAATTTTTTTCACAAAATAGCTAAATTTTCTACTAAATTTTGGAATTTTCAAACCAAACAGACGAATTCTCTACAAAAAAGGTGAATTTCAATCCTGAAAATACTAATTTTCGCCAAAAAATGTAAAACATTAATGATCAATAATATAAAACATTACACATAGAATTATTTTCGTAAATATATTTTTTGTGCCTTCCAGTATGTCAGATTGATATTCATAAGACTTTTAAATTCTATAAGGAAATATAATCTAAATCCATATCATATGCATTCTCATTACGTTTTAATGTTTATAACGAGTATGAAAATATGAAAAAGCAATCTTTTGAAACTTGAATCATAATTTGCATGAGTGAATGTGCTTTTTTATAATATAATTATCATAAAGACTGTAAGAATATGAAGAAATCAATAATAAATACACTTTTATAATTCAAATTTTATTATGACTTTTATAATTAATTTAATAATGCGCCAAAAAAGATGTGAACCATCAATACTCAATTTAAACGAAATTGTAAAAAAAACAATAATTAATTGTCTAAACAATAACATAAAGTTCTTAGCAAATTTTATTATTTCTCGTAATCATTCAATATTATGTTTAATTCAGAATATACGATTTAAACAATAATTTTGGAAAAATAATTGTTTAAACAATTAAAAAATAGGTAATATATTCTTTCTATAAACTATACAGTCAGAAAAATAATTATATGTATTTTATTTATTAACATTTATGTATGAAAATTATATAATTATTCAA
Source organism: Andricus grossulariae (assembly GCA_011634705.1). NCBI lineage: Eukaryota > Metazoa > Arthropoda > Insecta > Hymenoptera > Cynipidae > Andricus > Andricus grossulariae. Next base: position 247,425,863 of record JAABKJ010075445.1, read on the forward strand.
CAAAAAGTAGCATAGGATACCAATTTGAGGAAAAACTGGACACCTCTGGGTCAATTTTGAAAAATTTTGAGGATAAACAATAAGTAATTGTTAAAATAATTACATAATCTTTTTGAAAAACTTTACTGCTCCAAACAATGACAAACTTACATTTCAACCAGAAAATACAATTATTTTTTACATTTTTTGGGAATAAGTAATTGTTTAAATAAGTGCATGGGGTCTAATAAATTATTAGTATCTAGAAAATGTGTTAGTTGTTTGTGCACAATTCGTTTAAGTGGATTTAAGAACGCATTAAGGATAGAAATTGGCTAGAAGTCTTTAGTGGAAGTAGAATTAGTACTTTTAGGTAACGGTTGAATTATTGCCGTTTTCCATATATCTGGAAAAATAACACATTGTAAAGATGCATCATAAATCTCCAATAATATTGAAAAGATAACTGGAAGAACTAACCGGATCATTTTTATTGAGATTTCATCTATACCGATTGCATTACCATTAACTTCTGCTACTTCCTCGAGGAAAGTCTCAGGAGTTATGTCCTAAAAACAGGAATAATATTCATCAAAAGTGTGAAAAGGCAAATTGGAGAAGGCAGTTGGAAGTCGTGTTGCAATAGGCTCTAACATGAATGTAGTAAGGGAGTCACTAGCAGAGAAATTTTGATCAGGAGATTCCTGTTTCGGTTGAATTAAACGCAGACGCCTGAGAAGATGAAAAATGTTTTCTGTTTTGTTTTCATTTCTGATTAAGTTAAAGATAAATTGGTTATTAGAGTTTCTAATTTTTGTCTGAACAAGCTTCCGAAGTTTACGAAATTACGTTTATATACTTATATTTCTGGTTCTTTTTGCTAATCTACGTTTCGTGTTCCTTTTCTCATCAATTCTCTTATTTTTACTGTTATCCATGAGGCCGTTTCCCTTCGAAAACACGGTACATATAAAGGCGCGAATTTATTAAATGCTTTAGTGAAAATAGTCATTAGACCATTCACCATTGTATTCACGTCACGAACTGAGGATAAGTTCGCCCAATCATATGACATTAATGCGAGAGCTCCGGCACTTGCAGTCAGCCACGTTGCGTTCCAATAACTCACCAATGAAACGAATTAGGCGTTTACGCAACCAGTATCGCGCAGTGCCACCCCACAATAGGCTTCTTTCAGATGAAGAGCGAAGAGGATACATGCTAAGGATACATGAACGTTGGGTCATTATGCACCTGGAATATGGTCATGAAATGCCTCAGTATTGAAGAGATCAGGTATCCTTTTTACGCCAAAGGGGATATGAAGATTTTCATCAGCAAGAAGAAAAGCAACATATCTCAGTGAACATACAAGCCGGTTTAGCAAGACCACCTTTGCAGATAGCCGATAATGCAAAAATGATAAGTAAGAGATCAAAAATCCAAAAAAAGCGGGTGAAGTGGATTCAGCAAAATTCCACCTCTTCTACTTATCCTTCCTGTTTGTGGAATAAACCGTGATGTGCCGCTAAAAATCCGCCTAATCTTCTAGGAGCAAATATATAGGGATACTTATCCGCTCAACTAAGACTCTTCTGATATACCACTTATTCGTAACTTTTCCCAAAAGAAATGGTTACAACGTCCAGAGAAGGAGTGCCCACCAGCTACTGCTGAAGAAGTGAAGGAAGTTATCGCTGAAACTAAGAACCTTTTAGTGCCAGGGCCAGATAAAATCAACAACTTTTAGTAAAAGAAGTTCACTTCTACGTATCAAGATCTGGCTCGTGTATTTACTACTTTTTCAAATGCAGTGTGTTTAGTGTTTAAACATAATTTAATTTTAAACTGTACTAAGTATGAAAATTTCTTGAAAAATAAATGCATTATGGTAACTAACATAAAATAATGATGGAAGATAAAATTTTCAACCAAAAAATTATTTTACAACCAAGGAGTTTAATTTTTAATCCAAAAAGATGAATTTTCAACGAAAAATGTAATATTTGATATTTAAACGACAACAGATTTTAATGTTAAATAAAAAAAGTTGAGTATAATAAAAAAAGACGGATTTTCAACAAAGTACTGAAATTTTCCTCTAAATATTTTGAACAATGGATGTGATGTTAGTCCAAATTTTGTTTGGTTAATTTTTAGTCTGTATTTTTTCGTTTCTAAAAGCTTTGAACTAAATAGTTGAAGTTTTAAGCTAAAAAAGATAAATTTTCAACTAAACATTATGTAGTGTAATTTTTATTAAGGAGAATTAATTTTCAATTAAAAAAAACTATTTTTCTACAAAACTATTTAATTTTATACCAAATTGTGAAATTTTCAAATAAAAAAAAACGATTTTTCTATCAAAGCAGTTGAATTTTTAACCCGAAAATATGAATTATCAACAAAAAAGTTATTTTACAACCAATTGATGGAATTTTTAGCAAAATAGTTAAATTTTCAGTTATAAAAAAATCATTTGATGAATTTTTCCACGAAAAATGTAATAGTTGATATTGAAAAAAACACAGATTTTAATTTAAAATAAAAAAAAATAGTTATATTTAACCAACAAAGACAAATTTTTAACAAAATAATTGAATCCTCATCTCAAACAGATTATTTTCAACTAAACAATTTGATTTTTTAACCAAAAATTTATTTTCTTCCAAAAAAGACGAATTTTCAACCAAATAGTTAATTTCTCTACCAAATTATTTAATTTTCCAGCCGAAAATACGTATTTTTTATAAAGCAGTTTAATTTTGGAGTTTTATAAAGCTGAATTTTGTGACTGTTTTTAATTTAAAAATGTATGGGCTGTTTCACATAGAGGATCCTCGAAACTGTTTCTTCAAAAGTACTAGGCGTAGATTTTGGAGGTTTCTGAATATGATTATGAATAGGAAACATAAACTGAAGTTTTATGGAGGAGAATAGTGTGTGATGTTGCAATTTGCAACTCACAAGACATACTTAATGACGATATTTAAGTCAAAGATAATTCATCAAATTATGAATTATAATATCTGGTATACCACTGAGGCTACACGATACTCCATGATTCGGTTCGATTTAGTTTGTGATTTAATTTCTTATCGCTGATTCGTTTCGAAATTCAAATTTTTTCTACATGTAAGCCCTTGCTCAGAGCCGACATCATAATCGTGGGACATCGCAGGAGGTTGCGAACCATGGGGACGCCGAAAACCTTAGCCAACTCGCCACTCCAACCACAAAATTGATTCTACCATTTGAATTCTTCCGCCAGGTTCACCATAAGGCGCTTCTGCCAACGTAACATCTGCAAATTTCAACTGGGAGTCGGATTGTCCCAGAAATCTTCAGGATTCCCCGATCAACACGACATCCACTTCATCATAGGACGTTTTCGGAGAGTTGAAACGGTGGTTTAAATTTGTTAGGTTGAGGTTATCAATAACGGAAATTAGAATATCAAGATTTAAAATGTCTGTACCGCTTCACTTAGTACGATATTGCTTTAGTTCTAATTTTGTCCACTCGACTTTGCGGAAGTGGCAGAATCTAGTTGACCAAGAAAGCCCTAGATAAGCTCTGTTTAATTTTAGTTGGCCAAGAAAGCCTTAAACGTTCTCCCTTTATTGACTTTTTTTATATCGAGCGTGGTTTGAATTCAATCTTTCATTTCCGATTGATTTTTAAAATTTTTACATTCTCAACAGAGAAGGTATTAGATTCATATAAAATTTAACCCTCCCCCCGTTTTCGTCGAATATCCACGTTTGAAGACCTCCTGAACCGAAAAAAACAGGGTTTCGCGAATGTGTCTGTATGTTTGCATGTATGTATTGTAACGTGGTATTCTACACCACGCCCAACTTAAATGATTATTCGCGCCCATTTAACGGAAATTCAATTTCAAATTCATGAAGAGACTATACCTGGCCGAGCACAGAATCCTCTGAAGAGCTGTCATTTGACAGGAGCCTCGAGAGGGATGGCCTGTTGCCATAAACAAACCCCTCGAGGCCTAGAAATTGTAACTCCGCTGCTCCGAACCGTCACCAGACTGGGTGGTTGTCATTTATTTTAAAATGACACCACTAATACCGTCGACCTTTCTCTTTAATCTGTTTATCAGGCACTCAAGGGCGGCTTTACCGGCTGTAACATGTCACCACCCACAACAACAAACAACACGACCAGGTGGTCGTGACCTAACTCTGCACCACTCACACTACCATTCAATCACGACTAGGCAGTCGTGATCCACTGATACACACTTCACGAACAGAACACTCTAGCCTTCTCTCTCTCACATACACTGGGTGGAAGGAGGACACTCAGTTAAAAATGTGGTCGCGGGAGTGATGCCACGCACTCTTGTCATGTTGGAAAGTCAACACGATAGCAGCCGATATTCAAGCGTGCACCATATAGACTGAAGTGTACGTTGTGAGTGTTTGCGTCGCAAACAAATAAATAGTGTTTGACACGTTACGAGTTTGTATTTTACTGTAAGCTGATTGAAAATTTTACAATTATATTTCAATTCACGTAAATTAATTAGGTATTTCACATTAATAATCTGTAAGCTGTTTTTATTTTACTCTGTTATCAATTCTAAATCACAAACTTTGAACATAATTCATTTCTCTTCTAATGAAACTAGTTTTTCAAAAAGTTAATCACTTGAACGAAATATTTGAAAAATAGGAATTGATCCTGAAATTAATCAGATTATTTCCTCTCTGATATATCATTAGAGTCCGTAAGTACCAACAATACAAACGATGTATAAACATTAACAAAAAGAAAAATCGAAAAAATTCAGACTTCGGGCGAAAGACACGAAAATTTTATTTGACCCTGTGTGGGCAACCAAGATGGTACAGATGACAATTTTCAATTACAAACAGTACAGGCGACGTATACACGTATGCAAAAAGAATATTGGAAACATTTTAATTTCGAATAGATGCGTGAAGTTATCTCGTCGAAATCAATACTGCCCCCCAATTTGGTAACCAGGGGGTACAATTGAAAATATTAGATGTACAAAGAGTACAACCAATGCACAAACGTGTGCAAAAAGAAAATTTTAGAATTTTAAACTTCAGAGGGCCAACATCATGAGGGTAGAGTAGGCGACTAAAAGCCTATGAAGTGGCAAATAGCAGCAGTAAAAAACCATCTAGGCAGATGATGAAAAACCGAGTTTACCGAAAAAAGTAGTAAAAAGAAAAAATCTATTTGAGGACAGTAGTTTTGGTCTGCAAAATTACAGATTTTCATAATTTATTTGCGTTTGTATGTAGAAAATTTTTCATCAGAAAATTTACTATCGAAATTTTCAATGTTATTGTTGTTATTGAAGCCGATAGCGCTTTTGAAATTTTTGCGGAAAAATTTTTTTCAGAAAATTTTTTCACCAGAAAATTTACTATCGAAATTTTCAATGTTATTGTTGTTATTGAAGACGATAGTACATTTGACATTGTTGGAAAAACAAAATTTGTTCAGAAAATTTTTCATCAGAAAATTTACTATCGAAGTTTTGAATGTTATTGTAGTTATTGAAGCCCATAGCGCTTTTGACATTTTTTGGGAAAAGTTTTTTCTTCAGAACATTTTTGCTCAGAAAATTTGCCATCAAAATTTTCAATGTTATTGTTGTTATTGAAGTCGATACTGCATTTGACATTGTTGGGAGAAATTTTTGTTTTCAGAAAATTTTTAGTCTGAAAATTTAATATCGAAATTTTCAATGTTATTGTTGTTATTGAAGCCGATAGCGCTTTTGAAATTTTTGCGGAAAAATTTTCTTCAGAAAATTTTTCACCAGAAAATTTACTATCGAAATTTTCAATGTTATTGTTGTTTTTGAAGTCGATAGTGCGTTTGACATTTTTTAGGAAAAATTTTTTCTTGAGAAAATTTGTCCTCAGAAAATTTACTATCGAAATTTTCAATGTTATTGTTGTTATTGAAACCGATAGCGCTCTTGACATTTTTGGTGAAAAATTTTTTCTGCGGAAAATTTTTCCTCAGAAAATTTACTATCGAAATTTTCAATGTGATTTTTGTTATTGAAGCCGATAGTGCTTTTGACATTTTTGGGGAAAAATTTTTTCTTCAGAAAATTTTTCCTCAGAAAATTGAAATTATTTATAATGGAATTTTTAAATTATCTTTTTGAAACTTTTTAACTTAAAACTGTTCACCTATTAAGAATTATGTTTCGCAAGTTGAAAAAAATGCTTAAAAAACTTAAAATATTTAAACAATGTAAAAATTGTCTAAATTTGAACATTTATTTTTATGGAACACCCTACTATACAATTGAAATTATTTATTTATTTATAATTGGATTTCAGATTAATCTTATTGAAACTTTTTCAGCTTAAAAATGTTCAATCTGCTAAGAATTACATTTAGCAATTTGAAAAAATGCTTTTAAAACTTTGAATATTTAAAAAAAAATGTAATTGACTCAAAAATTGACTAAATTCTAATTTAATTTTTATGTACCAACCTACTATACAATTGAAATTATTTATTTTATTTATAATTGAATTTCATATTAATCTTTTTGCAACTTTTTCAAACTAAAAATGTTCAATGTGCTAAGAATTACATTTAGCAATTTGAAAAAAATGCTTTTAAAACTTTGAATATTTAAAAAAATGTAATTCACTCAAAAATTGACTAAATTCTAATTTCATTTTTATGGACCAACCTACTATACAATTCAAATTATTCATATTATTTATAATTGAATTTTAAAATTATCGTTTTGACACTTTTTCATCTTAAAAATGTTCATCTATTAAGAATTAAGTTTCGCAAGTTGAAAAAAATGCTTCAAAAATATAAAATACTAAACTTTTTTTTAAAATTAACTAAATTTGAACTTTTATTTTTATGTAACACCCTACTATATAATTGAAATTATTTATTTTATTTATAATTAATCTTTTTGAAACTTTTTAAACTTAAAACTGTTTTAAAAAAACGGTCGAAGAAAATTTACAGTGAGGAAATACTCCAATTCACTGAATATACATATACATATAGATAATTTTATTCTAGTTAACTAAAACATAAATGTCATTGCTTATTAAGTTGATTAAATATTAAAATTATTGGGTACACCTTGAACTCCAAAATGCCTAGTCTACGAAGTCAGAAAGCTGGTAGAGGCAGAGGCATGGGACCTCGAATAAGTAAAAATATAGAGCCAAGTATAGAAATTAATTATACAAATATGAACACTTATAATTTGCGCTCTGGAGATGCGCCTGATGAAATGCCAGACAATCGTGAAATTCCTTCCACGTCAAGTAGTTTCTCAAATCCAGGAAATTTGATACCTGAAAATCAAAATATAAATGTAGACACGGGAATGCAAAATAATTCTCTTCAACTCTATTCACGCCCTCCTAGTATGCAGACCCGATTAGAATTTCTAAAATAGTGCGTGACGTTATTCCTTCCTTTGACGGAAAAATAGGTCAGTTAAAATGTTTATTGAACATTGTTGTGTTTCAGCTTCTATGGTTAACCTTCAGGAAATATCATACCTGACTATGTTAATCAAAAATAAAAAAATTGGGGAGGCTCCCGTTCATATTCAGGACCGTGTGGGGATAACCTTGGAGGAAATTTTAAAAACTTTGGAACAAATTTATTCATCTCAAGAAGACACAAGTCAACTATTTCAGGGTCTAACAAATTTAAAAAGAATGAATAGTGAATCTATACCGAATCCGGGGTCCAAATAACCCAGTTGGCTCATATTTTTCCGAAAAACGCAAAAATAGACGTAAAATCGATGAAAACAGCGATGTATTAATTCCTCTCATGTTTTGATGATATATTTTAAAAGGATATTTATTGCGTTGACTACTTCCCGGTGTTAGCTGCGTAGTGCTGGATTGCTGCACTGCTTCTGATCTTTAATAACAGAAATAGAGTTTCGGTGTATTATCCGCAGTCCCATCTTTGCTCTCTGAATTCTCTGTTGTAACTCAGCTTTGACTAAGCGTTACACCATTTGTTGCAATTTCGTCTGGACCGATGCAAATCGTAGGTGCTTCAAAATCTGGTGCTTTTGTGTTTTCAGTTTGATGTCTGCAATGGCCTTAAACTCTCGGCGCACATTCTCCTTTTTTTGCATGATTGCCTTGACTGGACGTGGGTTCAACAACGCCAGCAAATATTTGCCAAGTCGATATAATTTTAATATAGCTTCAGGTGATATACGTGATTCAATGAAACAAATATTCTGCGACTGTATTATTGTCAATATTTTGATTGGGAATATCTCTGCCCCTGTGCTTTCTTTAAAGTCAAAAATAATTATCTTATTTTTCCTTTCCTCACGCTCCGAACCTTCGGCTGAGACTTAAGATACGGTAATAGAAATCTTAGAGTTACCTAGCTCGAGTTCTAATGTTTTGAATTCGTGATCCTCAATTTGCTTTAACACACCTGCGAGTGATTCGCCACTCGCTTCCTCCCTCTCATGAATTTCCTATATGCGTTGCACTTTTCCCTCTACTATTTGGAGTCTGTCCGTTAACGAGTTCACATTCGCATTGATTTGTTTCACATCACTTGTAAAATTTCCCTATATAACTATTCAACTGAACTCTCAATCTCCAAAAAACCTGTCGCTATCTCTTTTTTGACGGATGTTCTTTGAATTGTTCTGAATATAAGGAGTTGGAGTTCCATGCTTAAGATTCTCGTTACGATACATTATTTGAAGGAATTTAAATTTGAATTTGAATTTAGGTTATTAACGGCTAACGCCTTGATACATATTACATGTATCATATTACATGTATCATGTATCATATATCATAATACATTTATCATGTATCATATTACATGTATCATGTATCATGTATCATATTACATGTATCATGCGTCATATCACATGTGTCATCTATCATATTACACGTATCATGTATCATATTACATGTATCATGTATCATATTACATGTATCATGTATCATATCACAGGTATCATGTATCATATCAAATGCATCATGTATCATATTACGTATATCATGTATCATATTACACGAATTATTCATCATATTACATGTATCGTGTATCATGTATCATATTGCACGCATCATGCATCATATCACATGTATAATGTATAATATTAAATATAGCATGTATCATATTATATGTATCTTGTATCATATCGCATGTATTCTGTATCATATTACATGTATATTGTATCATGTCACATGCATCATGTATCATATTACATGTATCATGTATCATATTACAAGCATCATGCCTCATATTACATGTATCATGTATCATATTATATGTACCATATATCATATTACATGTATCATGTATCATATTACATGTATCATGTAGAATATTACATGTATTATGTACTCGAATTTTTCCTACAATTTTATGAAAATCCTGCAAAAGTAAAAAACTTACCGTAAAATTCTCCATATTCTTTTTTGAAAATTTTGGAAATCTTATTAAATTAATTTTTCCGAATCGTGTCTCGAATCTCGTCTTGAATCTTATCTCGAATCTTGTCTTGGATCTCGTCTCCGATCTTGTATCGAATTTCGTCTCAAAGCTCCTCTCGAGTTTTGCCTCAAATTTTGTCTTGAATCTTGCCTTAAGTCTTGTTTCGAATCTTGTCTTAAATCTTATCTTAAATCTGGCCTCGAATCTCGTCTTTGATCTCATTTGGAATCTTGTCTCGGAGCTTGTCACGAATCCAGTCTCGAATCTAGTGACGTATATCGTCTTGAATCTCGTTTCAGATCTCGTTTTGAGTCTCTTCTCGTCTTGAATCTCATCTGAAATCTCTTTTTAAACTTGTCTCGAATAAAGTCTTGAATCTTATCTGGATATTGTGTCAATTTTTTCTCGAATCTCGTCTTGAGGCTTGTCTCGAACCTCGTCTCGAACCTCGTCTCGAACCTCGTCTCGAACCTCGTCTCGAAACTTGTCTCGAATCTCGTCTAGAATCTCGTCTCATATCTCGTATCGGATCTTGTTTCAAATCTCGATTTGAATCTTGTATAAATTCTTGTCTTGAATCTCGTCTCGTCTCGAGTCTCGTCTCGAGTCTCTCCTCGTATTGAATCTTATCTTAAATATCTTTTTAAACTCATCTCGAATTAAGTCTCGAATATTGTCTCGAATATTGTTTTGAGTTTTGTCTTGAATCTCGTCTTGAATCTCGTCCAAAAGCTTGTCTCGAATCTCGTCTTGAATTTTATCTTGAATCTTGTTTTGAACCCCATCCCGAATCTCGTCTCGAACCTCGTCTCGTATCTCGTCTCGAACCTCGTCTCAAAACTCGTCTCATATCTCGTCTCGAATAGATCCACACTTTCTTCGTCGAAGAAGGCAATTCTTAGACACTTGTCCATGAATATAATAAATAACATTCTCAAACTTGGTAACTTGACATCGAAATAATATGTCGTCAGTCTAATCTAAAGTCTTTCAAACACCATAATCTTTGTTCAATTTACGTTCATTTTGAGGCCCATGTTCTTCATGCTTGTATTCAGTTTACTCAACATTCTTCGCAAGTCTATGATTGACTGCAGTGAGAACCTCATCGTCTGTGTGCGATAACCCACGTACCTTCTCTGTCTCGAGATCCACACCTTCTTCGTCAAAAAGGACCATTCTTAGACACTTTTCCAGGAACACAATAAATAGAATTCTCGAACTTAACAACTTCTTTAAAATCAATGATATACGAGAAGAGTTTATATGAAGTAACTAAACGATTTAATTCAACTTACTAAACGTTTGTTCTAATCTAGGATGTCCGAAGGAATTGCCGGAGCAACATCGGAGCAGCAGGAGGTCATTGAAATAAAATGGCGTCAGTCTAATCTAAAGTCCCTCGAACACCATAATTTTTGTTTTACTTACATTAATTTTGAGGCCCATGCTCTTTATGCTTGTATTTAGTTTACTCAATATTCTTTGCAAGTCTATGATTGACAGCAATGAGAACCTCATCGTCTGTGTGCGATAACCCACGTACCTTCACTGTCTCGAGATCCACACCTTCTTCGTCGAAGAGGGCCATTCTTAGACACTTATCCATGAATATAATAAATATCATTCTCAAACTTGGTAACTTGGCATCGAAATAAAATGTCGTCAGTCCAATCTAGTCTTTCAAACACATTATTTTTGTTCAATTAAATTTTGTTTTCCTCATGAATAACCATATTTGCATGGTTGAAACCAATTTTTTTTTCTATTCTATAGCCAATTTGCTATCAAAACCTTTAGATGAAGAGCATCTTTTGTGAAAATTGTTCTTTAATTTCAAATTCGGGCCATTTTAGGCTACATAATTTTAAATATAGTTAGGTTTTTAAGCGTTATCTTCTCTAAAATTCTTGAAAATTGTATAATTTCGACTTCAATGGAAAATTTTAAAAATTTAAATTGATTTGTTCAAAATTAAAAATAATTATTTCAACCTTAGATTATTTTGTGCTTTTCTTGGATATGTATGAAAATATTTGTTGATTCAACGAATTTTGTATTGATTCGACAGGAATTTATGGTTGATTCTCCGAAATTTTGTTTTCCTCATGAATAGCCATATTTAAATGGTTGAAACAAAATTTTTTTTTAATTCTATAGCCATTTTGCTATCAGAAACTTTAGATGAAGAGCAGCTTTCGTGAAAATTGTTTTTCAATTTTAAATTCGGGCCATTTATGGCTGTACAATTGTTAATGTACTTAGGGTTTGAAGCGTTATCTTCTCAAAAATTCTTGAGAATCGTGTAATTTCGACTTCAATGGAAAATTAAAAAACTCAAATTGATTTGTTTAAAATTAGAAATAATGATTTCAAAATTAGATTATTTTGTTCTTTTCTTAGATATTCATGAAAATATTTGTTGATTTAACAAATTTTGTATTGATTCGACAAGAATTAATGGTTGATTCTCTCAAATTTTGTTTTCCTCATGAATAACCATATTTGCATGGTTGAAACCAATTTTTTTTTCTATTCTATAGCCAATTTGCACAAAACAGTTGCATTTTCAAATCGAAAGTATGAATTTTCAACAAAAAAGTTACATTTCATCCAAATAGCTGAATTTTCTGCCAAAATAGATGAATTCTCAACGAAAAATATAATAGTTGATATTATTTCAACTAAAAAACGATTTTTATCGAATTAAAAAAACACAGTTGTATTTAATAAAAAAATAACGAATTTTCAACAAAATAGTTTAATTTTCAACGAAAATAAATGTGATTTTTTCACCAAAAGAGATAAATTTTGAAACGAAAAAGTCGAATTTTGAAACAAGAAAAAAATATTTTCCACTGGATTGTTGCATTTTCAAGCCAAAAAGAAAAAAATTTTCATTTTCAAATCGAAAATATGAATTTTCAACAAAAGTTACCTTTCAACCAAATAAAATAGTTGAATTTTTTACAAAATACATGAATTTTCAATAAAAAAAGATGAATTATCAACGAAAAATGTAATAGTTGATATTATTTCAATCAAAAACGATTTTTATTGTAATCAAAAACACAGTTGTATTAAAAAAATATTGATTTTTTACCAAAAAAGATAAAATTTGAAACGAAAAAGTCGAATTTTGAAACAAGAAAAAAATATTTTTCACTGAATTGTTGCATTTTCAAGCCTAGAAGGAAATATTTTCCATTTTCAAATCGAAAATATGAATTTTCAACAAAAGTTACCTTTCAACCAAATAAAATAGTTGAATTTTTTGCAAAATACATGAATTTTCAATAAAAAAAGATGAATTATCAACGAAAAATATAATAGTTGATATTATTTCAAAAAAAAAAAAAAAAAAACGAATTTTCAAGAAAATAGCTGAATAGGAAATGAAATGGTAGTTTTGGGATAAATAAATTACTGAATTTTGAAGGGATATTATTTTAAAAACAGATTTAAATTCCCATTAAATCACGGATTCTTTATTTTTCTTCTCTAAAAGATATTTTTTTCCTAAAAAATGTAGTAAACTCCCAACATTGTACTATGAGAGTTCATATTTCACCTTTTAAAAGGTAAAATTCGACAAAGATCGATAAAAATTGATTCTTGTGCGGTATAAAGTTTTCATTGAAGAAAAACCTATAAAATCCTGTTTAAGATAAGAATGTCCTAATGTAGATGAGAAATTATTTCAGTAATAATAACTGTTCATTCTTAAAGATTTGACAATGTATTTTATATTAATGATTGTATAATAGGTTTTCCACATAACTATTAGTAAATGCTGATATCTTTTTATTCTTTACTTATTAATAGAATTAAGAATAACGTTGAAGATTAAGACCAGGGTATAAAAAATCACCTTTTTTCAAACGTGCGTATATTGATAATTCTGGGGCTTGGTGTGTTGAGAAATTTTAATTAGTATAACTCAAATTTAATAGAGTTGGCAGTAAACCTATATAATTATATTATTCTAAATTAGGAAACTAAGAGAACAAAATTATGTATAAAGAGTATGTCAACTAAAATATCTCTTTGACAAATATGTTCCAGGCATTATTCTTACGCAGACGAAATTCGTCCAAGGTTTGAATTCGATAAGGCGTTTTTCTTCAAAAATGTTAATAATGTGGCACGTAAGCTTAAAGAACCTAAGCAATATTTTTTTTAATCCTTTCTGACAGCATTTTTGCTAAATTTTTGATAAATTTTCAACTTCAACTACGAAAATTGTTTGAATAATTATGTTCGTTAAATTAATTATTACTTCAGTCTTATTAACACTGGACAAAAAAATTCAAACTTTCAGAAAAAAACCGCAACTATCTAGTATTAATACCGAAGAAGACAGCGATAAACAATAATAATTTTTTAAAATAATTATTTTGCTAAACTGAATGAAATGTCAATTCAATCCAAGTGAAAAGTGGACAACAAATTAAAAAAATTAGAAAAAAACCGCAATGTATAGCATTATTTGCAGAGAATATTATTAAAAACAATAATAAACTGATTAAACAATTATGGTTGCTCACTCTAATTCAAAATTGGACAAAAAGTGGAAAATTGAAAAAAAGGGCGAATTTCTATCTCTATTCTAAGAGAAAATTGCTGAAAACAGTAAAAATTGTTGGTAGAAGTTATTTAAACATCTAGTTATCAGTATAGAGTAGTATTTTCATGTATTAAAAACAATTTGTAATAAAAATACCGCAAAAAAATCATAATTAGCGCCCAAAAACACGCAAAACCCATTTTTCACTCATGGTGTTTTTTTTGGAACACTATAAAAAAGACTTATGTAGGCGGTGTTTGAGAAGTTATATGTTAATTTTATTCTATGGCCAATTATAAAAAAAAATGTTTGAGTTTCAACTCGAATAAGCTAATATTAAAGATTCTGAATAAAAATTACAAAAACGTATTTTTTTCTTGTGGGGAATACGTGTCAAATTTTATGGGGCTTGCGTCACCTCTAAATGTCATTGCTAATACAGCATAAAATTTGATAGCGTTTTAAATTGGATTCATCCAAACTGAAAGCGCCGAAAGCCAAATATTTTGAAATTGGCTTTCTCCTTAATTCCCTAAAATTGTTTTCAATTCTGCTGAATTCTTTTGAATTCTGTTGAATACTTTTGAACTCTGTGGATTACTTTTGAATTCTGTTAAATACTTTTGAATTCTTTTAAATACTTTAGAATTCTGTTGAATACTTTTGAATTCTGTTAAATACTTTAGAATTCTGTTGAATACTTTTCAATTTTTTTAATTTGTGTTAATTCTTTTGAATTCTGTTGAATTATATTACAATATTTTTTTTAATTTATCTTTCATTATGGTGAATTCCCTTGAATTATTTCGGAATTTCATTAATTTCTTCTTAATTCTCTTGAATTCTTCAAATTCTTTTGAATATATTTAATGCTCTGGAATTCACGGTCAATTATTTTTAATTCTTTTGATTTCTTTTCTTCAATCTTTTGATTCAATTAAATTCCTGATTTTTCTCTTGAATCATCTTGAATTTCTCCTTAATTCCCTAGAATTGTTTTCAATTCTGCTTAATTCTTTTGAATTCTGTTGAGTAATTTTGAACTCTTTTGTATACTTTTGAATTCTGTTGAATTCTTTTGAATTTTGTTGACTCATTTTGAATTCTGTTTAATACTTTTGAATGCTGTTGAATTGTTTTGAATCCCATCGAATACTTTTAAACTCTGCTGAATACTTTTAAATTATGTTGAATTCTGTTGGATTCTTTTGAATTCTGTCACATTCTTTTACATTTTTTTGGAATTCTTTTGAATTCGTCGATTTGTTCACAAAAATGTTCAATTTTCTTGCATTTCTCTCAAGTGCTTTTAAATCATCTTGAATTAACCTTGAATTCTTTTGAATGCTCTTGAATTCACGAAATTCAACTATTTGAAAACCTATCCTTCTTGCTTAAAATGTAACTATTTGGTTAAAAATGATTTTTTAGTTCAAAATTCTTCTCTATTTTTTGTTGAAAATTCGACAATTTGGTTAAAAATTCTTCTTTTCTAGTTGAAAATTCAACTATTTGATTCAAAATTTATCCTTTTTGCTTAAAATGTAATTATTTGGTTAAAAATTCTTTTTTTTTTAATTGAATTTTTTTTCTTTTTTGTTGAAAATTCGACAATTTGATTAAATATTTATTTTTGTCAGTTTAAAATTCAACTATTAGATTGACATGATTTTTGCTTAAAATCTAACTTTTTGGTTAAAAAATAATCTGTTTTGGTTGTGGATTCAACTATTTCGTTGAAAGTTATTCTTTTTCAGTTGAAAATTCTTCTCTTTTAATAAAAAATTCTTCCTTTTTTTGTAAAAAATTTAGTTTTGAAACTAGAAATTTGACTATTCCATTTCTGGTTGAGAAAATATCCTTTTTAGTTGAAATTTCAACTTTTTGGTTGAAAAATCACTTGTTTTGTTTAAAATTCGTCTTTTAGTAGACAGTTAATGTTTCACGTCAAAAATTCAACTATTTGGTTAAAAATTCTTTTTTAGTTGAAAATTCTTCTTTTTTAATCAAAAATTCTTCTTTTTTTGTTGTTGAAAATATATTTTTGAAACTGAAAATTTAACCATTCCATTTTTAGCTGAAAAAATATTTTTTTTTAGTTGAAATTCCAACTATTTCGTTGAAAATTCACTTATTTTGTTGAAAATTCGTCTTTTCGTAGACAGTTAATGTTTTACGTCAAAAATTCAACTATTTTGTTAAAAAAAGAAGTGTTAACTTATAGACAGTCTCAAAATATTGATAATCTCTTGAACTAGAAAATATTCCACACGCATGGAAGACAGTTTTCGATGTAAATGAACTGAAGAGTAAGGCTTAATAGACTAATCAGAATTCTTCACTAATGGATATAAGGCAACATACATCTGGAAATACTCTTGATATTTTTGAAATTGTTTGTGATTTCTTGAAAACCTTGGACAACCTCCCAAATCTCTTGAAATCTCTAGATACCGATGGAAATATTTTCACTCCAGTAAAGTCTTTAAAATTTTCTGATATTTTTTGAAATTCGTTAAAATCTTTGACATCCTGATATCTTATAGAGATGTTAAAAAAAACTTAACACTAAATTAAAATACTTTTTTTACGAGAAGGACACATTTCCACGAGCCGCGGAAAAATCTCCAGAGAATCAAATTTTCCGGGCATGAAATTACTCTTGGTATTGAAATCATCTGGAAACAGATCAGGAACGATATCTTTATGTCAGGATTTGTCCCTGGAGGCCTAAAATTTCCTCAAAAAGGAGGTTGTCCGTATATAGAATTATTCTGGGTATTTAATTCACTTTTTGGATGAATTCAATACCAATGTTAATGTCATACATGAAAAAGTTGATTTCTGCGAAATTCTTTTCTTCTATGTGAAAAGCCTGACATGGGAATGAGCAACCAATTCCAGATTTGTATTCGGCGCACCAAAATACGTAAAGATATCATAACTGATCTAGTTAAAGACGTTTTCAATACCAAGCGCAATTTTATACCCGAAAAAGCAAATTTTCAAGAAAAATTTCTCTGTTTAGGGGAAACCCCTGACGGCGTGCAAAGATAGACTTTGATAGATGTAGAATATTATGAGGTAGCGAAGAGGAGATAAAAAAAGATAGATGGGAATTGAGTTGGACAAAGAAATAGAAAATTATTGATTTGGATAGTTGAAGGTTAGGATAAGATAGAGAAGAGACAATTGAAAAAGATAGAAGTAAATTTAGATTGACAAAGAAACGGATAAAAACAGACATTCATAAGTATAGGATATGATAAGTTAGTGAAAAGGATATTAAAAAGAGATAGATGGCAATTGAGATTGGCAGCGAAATAGAAAAATATTGACGTGAATAGTTAGAGGATAGGATAAAGATGAGATGATTGAAAAAATA
Source organism: Andricus grossulariae (assembly GCA_011634705.1). NCBI lineage: Eukaryota > Metazoa > Arthropoda > Insecta > Hymenoptera > Cynipidae > Andricus > Andricus grossulariae. Next base: position 247,443,292 of record JAABKJ010075445.1, read on the forward strand.
GACTCTGATAGATGTAGGATATGATGCGATAGAGAAGAGAAGAATAAAAAATGAGAGATGGCAATTGAGATTGACAAAGAAATAGAAAAATATTGACATCGATAGTCAAAGGATAGAATGAGAGAAAGAAGAGGAAATTGGGAAAGATAGACGTACATTTAGATTGACAAAGAAATGGATAAAAATAGACGTTTATAGGTATAGGATATGGTAAGCTAGAGAAGAGGAAATTAAAACAGGAAGATGATAATTCAGATAGAGAGATAGACAAATATTGTCGTAGATAGTTAAAGGATGAGATAAAGAAGAGAAGAGAAAAGTGAAGAAGATAGACGGGAATTGAGATAGACGTTGATAGATGTATGATAAGATGAGATAAAGAAGAAGAGATTGAAAAATGTGGACGGGAATTCAGATTATTAGATTGACAGATATTTACGTGGATAGTTAATGGGTAGTATAAGATAGAGAAGAGAGGATTAAAAAAGATCGACGGGAATTTAGATTGGTTTGAAAATTAACCTTCTTGTTTGAAACTTCATCTTTTTCGTTGAAAATTTAAGTATTGCAGTAAAGTATTCATAATTTCAGTTGAAATTTCATCTTTTAGATTAAAGATAAAAACTATTTGGTTGAAAGTTATTCTTTTGTTAAAAGTGCATACTTTTGGATCAGAAAATATCTATTTCGCTCAAAGATTCATCATTTTAGTCTAAAAATTTTTTTTTTTTTTTGGAAAATGAATTTATTAACTGAAAATTAAACTATTCCATTTTTGGTTGAAAACTGATATTTTTTAGTTCAAGATTCAACTATTTCGTTGAGAATTCATGTATTTCGTTAAAAATCGTCTTTTTTCGTAGAAATTTAACCTATTTGGTTTCAAATTCAACTGTTTGGTTAAAAATTCACCTATCTTGTTTAAAATGGAATATTTTGTCTATGAACTTTGGGGAATTGAAACGGTTCAAATTGAATTTAATACAGGACCCACATTAATTTGACCTAAATATGCACTGAGTTTCAAGTATAAGAAGATAAAATGAAAATTTCTTCGAATTATTATTTAAATTCATACACTCAGAACATTTTTTTTTTGAATCGAACAAAAAAATTTGTTTGAATTCATATAAATAAAAAGAAACAAATTTTTTGCTTCAATTGAAAAACGGTTTATTTATTTTTAAGAAATGGAAAATATTTGCCTTATTTATTGAAACAAATAATTTGTTTAGTACCATTCGTTTGATTTAAACAAAAAATTGGCTTTTATTGAACAATGCATTTGTTTAAAATTTGTTTATTTGAATTCATAAAAATATTTATTTGATTCAAACAAAAAATACAATGCAGTGATATAGTCGTTATCTCATAAATAAATAACTTTTTTAACCTTCTGCTAATTATACAAAAAATCTGATAACGGTCTAAACAGTTACCTCAAACGACACTAATTGAGCTTATATTTCAATGTTTCAAACCCGAAATAGATTTTCAGAAATCACAATATTAAAATTACATAAGTTTTATTTTATTTATTTATTATTAAAATATGAAAAAAATGAATTGACAAAAGTTGCTCATCCAAAAAAGAGCTACAAATTTGTCATTAATAATTTTTTGATAGTTAGGGTAGTTTTTGTTTTAATCGTAAAAAATAACAATAACAATAAAAAAATTCAATTTTTTGGAAAACGGCACAAAGTACGAAAAAAAAAAATAAACAAAAGTTATTTACCCAAAAAGGATCTAAAAATTTGTTATTGTCAATTTGTAGGTAGAAAAAGTAGATTTTCTTTGAATCGTAAAAACCAGATTAAGAATAAAAAAATTATACTTTTGGAAAAACGACATAAGAGACGACCAATAATGAAAAGAGCTATGACAACATTTTATTGAACAAAAATTTTCACCTAAATTATATCTACAAATTTTCTCAAATCAACTTTACGCTAGGATGTGTATTTTTAGAAATTGTAAAAAATAATATTGAAAATGAACAAATTAAATTTATGGAAAAACGACACAAGTTGTAATAAAATGTTTAATAACAACATTTTTTTATAGGATGCACACTTTTTTTAATTATACAGACAAGACAATGAAAATACGTCTGTTTCAATACCAATGCATATTATGAATTATAATAATATAAATTTATTGAAATGATGCATTTTTCAGGGTAGCTGAGAATGATCAACTATTTGATTGAAAATGTATCTAATTCGTTTAAAATTCTTATTTTCTTATTGAAAAATGAATCTTCTTGGTTGGAAATGTAATTATTTTATTGAAGATTTAATTGCTTTATCGCAACTCCACTTTTTAGCTTTAAAATTCCATTTTCTGTTTAAAAATGTTTATATTTTGTTGAGTATTCATCTTTTTTAGTATAAAATTAATCTACTTGGTTGAAAATTTAAATATTTGGTTAGAAATTTATGTATTTTGCTAAAAATTCATCCTTTTGGTAAAAAAAATCTTCTTGGCTGAAAATGCAACTTTTTTGTTCCAAATTTATGTATTTTGTTGAGAATTCGTCTTTTTAGTAGAAAATTAATTGTCTTGGTTAAAAATTGATCTTTTTGGTTCAAAATGTAATTATTTGATTGAAAATTTAATTTTTTTTAAAGCTCGTCTTTTTGGCTTTAAAATTTCACTTTTTGGTTAAAAATGTATGTATTTTATTTAAAATTTCACTTTTTGGTTCGAAAATAATAAGTTTTTAACTTAAAGTATAAGTAATTGATTGTAAATGAAGTTTTTTTGTTAAAACTTCATATTTTTAGGTTGAAAATTCAACTGTTTTGTATACAAAATTCGTATTTTTATCTTGAAAATTGAATAGTAGAAAATTCAACCGTTTTGTAGATGATTCGTTTTTTTATATTAAAAATTCATTTTTTCGAATGAAAATGTAGCCGTACCATTTTTGATTACATATTGATCTTTTTGTTTAAAACGATCAACTATTTGATTGAAAATGTATCTAATTCGTTTAAAATTCTTATTTTCTTATTGAAAAATGAATCTTCTTGGTAATCCGAAAAAAGAGATTTTCCGATGATGTCCATCTGTCGCTGTTGTTCTCGTCTGTGAACTGGATAACTTTTTAAAAACTAATTAGATCAGAGTTCGTTAATCAGCTTGCTTTGCTATCGGTTCTGGTTTCAACCATGAATGAAGATAGTCAAAGATCCTTGAGTCATTTGATCCTTGGATCCTTGAATCCTTGAACTTGAATTCATTAAGAATTTTCCCTAAATTCTTATGAATGTAAAGTGCACTATTTTGAGTTCTTTAGAATTGTCTCAGGCTATCTTAGTTTACTCTGAATTTTGTTTAATTTACTTGCATTCTTCAAAATTCAGGCAATATCACTTGAATCAATAGATTTATTTGTAGTTTTCATTTTATACTTCCCCCGGAAGTATTTTCAACTCACCTTAAATTCTGAGGTATTTAATAAATATTTTATTGAAGCTCCTTGAAATTTTTCTATTTATTCCAAGTTTAATAAATTCAAGGTTCGAGCTTCAATATTTTTTAATTGTTCTCAATTAACTTGAAGTTTATGTTTCAATTCTTAAAATTCTGTTAAATTCGTTTCGTATTCTGTTAACTCCCATTTCACTGCACTGCACGTATCAATGCTGCGAAGCCTGATATTGTCCTCCAAGATCTGAAGACGAAGATCATTTACGTGGTTAAATTCTCGACACCAGCCGGTGTTGATATCACGACAAAAGAGGAAGAAGAACGGGTGCAGTATTAAGCACTTTTTTTCAAGCTGTGCGGGCTGTACTAAGACTGCAAAGTCCATCTCGTATTTTTCATAATTAGCTATCTTGAAGGTATGGAAGCTTCATTTCTTAGCCAACTCAAGTAAACCCCAGAGATATTATTCATCTAAAGTTGGATAAAAACGCTACAAGCAATTAACAATTATAATTATCCGACGGCGGATAAATGTTATCCGTCTCGTGATAAAAATTATCTGCCGTCGGATAATGGTAGTTATCCAATATTTGCAGCGTTTCTATCCAACTTCTAATAAATAATAGCTTTGGGATTTACTGTGAATCTGTTGAGCAAATTCCTTGCATTCCGACTTGGGGTGTTCAGATCGACGGTCCTCCAATGGCAAAGTGATCTGGAGTCAAAGCCTCGAGATCATCAGGATCGCCTGTCAATGCAGTGAGAAAGCGACTATCAAGAACCATTTCAATGCTGGCTAAGAGCGTGCTAAACTCTTCATATGTGAGCCGGCGGGTTCCTAAAATGCGTTTAGGATGTGTCATCACCAACTTGACCCCGGCCTCCCGAAGGCCTTTAAAGTGAGGAGCTCCTGGTCGATTCACCTCTCTGAAGGCTTGCCTCTGCATCTGAAGAATCTCGCCAAGGCCCCTATTAAGCTGTTGGTTGTCATGTCGCTGACGAGTTCGGGATGCAACATCTTGGTAGCAAGGCATACCAAGACACAAAACGCCGAGCTCGTTGATGAAGCCGTAGCTGCAAAGTTGCTTCTCGCAGGTCATTGCACCTCGTCAATATGTCGTCGACAAAGCGATCCTTCAAAAGTACTCTGGCTGCATCTGGCATCAACAGTTGGTCGTGGACGACTGGGTCATTCTCACGGGCACTCCAGACGATGCGTTGCAAATCGACGTCTTGTTCATTCACCAGAATCTGCCGATACATCATGCAGACATCGGTGCCGAAAGCAATAACATTTTCACTTTAATTATGATATTATAAACCCAAAATTGCAAAAATAGAAAGAAAATATTATTCTTGGAAGAAAACTCCAATGGTTCATACGACCCTGATCATTTATGGTTTAGAGAGCCCCGATTCATCATCGAGGCCATTAAGTTTACCCCTCATACGGCTGATAAAGCGGGACTGCAGTGTAATTGCTTTAGGGTTCATGGTTGAAAACAGCTTACTTCGAGGCTAATCTTGATTAGTATTTCAATTTGTAACAAAATATATACGCCAGTTTTCTTCTGTGATCTCAGTCGAGATTTTTTGCAATATAAACTTCAGTTTTAATCAAATTAATCCTGATACAATATTGAATTCAATATATAGAAATCTGTACAATCTTAAGGTTTTACGTCAAAATATAATTAATTTGCAAAAAATAGTTGCATGTTCAACAGGATAGTAATTTTATTTAAATCGTTGAGTTTCTAACCTAATAGTTGAATTTGTAACCAACAAAGATGCATTTTCAACCAACAAATATTTCAATTTTCAATCGGACAGTTTTATCTTTAACCTAATTTTGAACTCAGAAAGAATAATTCTTGAACCAACAAGATTAATTTTTTACCAAAAAAGACTAATTGTAATCAAAAGACATGAATGTTTGAAGACATGAATTTGGTCAAAGTAGTTTTTGAACTTTACTTCAAAAAGAACAACTACATAAAGCTTGAGTCAAATTTTTCTGAGAATTCTGTTACAATTCAAAAATTTTCAGATACAGGAACTGAAAATTTCAAGTAGTGAAGTCAATATAAATGAACTTGTATGTCTCCAAGTTATATTATTTCAAAGCTAGTTCTTAATGTATCCCTACACATGTTTTGTTTTCAACATTCTCGGTCAAGGTAACCGATCTGGATGAAACCGCTAAAATGTGTAGCACATATTGGCACTAATCGATTTTCAAAGTATCGAGTATAAATAATTGTTTATTGAAAAGTGCCTTCATGAATACAATATTGATATCATTGTTTGATATTGAACAGGTCCATTGAGATTATTACATTTTGCCAGTAGGAAAATTAATAATCCAAAAATTTACTTCTTTCTATAAATTAGTTATTTTAATACATCCTTGCAGCAATAATTTTAACAAAAACCTATCTCACGAATAATTGAAGTAAACACTTATAATCTAGTCGCTACTCACTTTTTTGTATACACTAATAATTTATCGAGATACCTTTCGTTCGAAAGGTCTAAAAAAGTCCCCTCATTATTAATATCCTGGATATTTTTCAAACAAAAAAGTTTGAAATGAGTTGTAGCATCTCTGAGCAAGAATAAAACGCTTTAGGCTCTCACATTTTTCTTTTGGGATAAACCGATTGCAATCTGTAATGTTTAAAACAAATGATTCTTCTACAGAATTTCAAGAGGAAATGGTCTAGATCTTTCATTTGTTCAGAAAAAATCATCCAGATCAACTAGTCTCATAAATTTTCCTAACACTGTGAAAATCCCTATATCTCCCAACAATAACATTGTTTATTGTTCATAAACTTTCTTGCTCAATTTTTCTGAAGAATTTTTAGGAATAAAAACCCTCAATGATCAGAAATTATTTATGCGCAACCTTTTAAACAATATATACTTGAAAATCAATGTCCCCCTACACGCGATATTTTTCAAGTTATTTGAAAAATATATGACGACGGCAATTTTCTTGAGCTACCTGAAGATAAGAAAAAACAAATGATATTTCCCTGAAACTTGAAGCTAGCTTAAAGGGGCCAATCATTGTATCGATGATCCTTTGTGAGTTTTTGAAATAAAAATCCTTTTCTTGAATAAAGCGCACATATTCTATTTATTAAAACAAAACATTGTTAATCCCAGTTATTATTTTCCAAACCAAATATAATAATTGAATTACTATTATTACTAAAATTCTGAATCTTTATCAAAAGATTGATTGTTAAGAGTGCAGTTCAACTTTCAAACCTGAGAATTAAATTTTCGACATAAAAAGATTAGTGTTCATCAAAAAATGTAATAGTGGATATTTTAGCCAAAAAATTTTTATTTTAAATCATAACTAGTTGAATTGAACGTTTCTATAAAAAAAATGATTGTCTACCAAAAAAGACGAATTTTCAATATAATACATACATTTTCATAAATATAGTTTAATTTTCAAGAGAGATGAATTCTTTTCTACCGATAAATACAAATTTTTTAAATAATACATGCATTTTCATTCAACTTGTTAAATTTTCAACAAAAAAGGCAATTTGTAACCACATAGTTCCATTTTTTCAAAATGGAACAAAATTTTCAAAACAAATTTTCAAATAAAAAGGACTAAGTTTTAACAAAGCTGTTGAATTTTCAACAAATGAGGAATTTTGATGAATTAGCTGCTAATGAGTAATAAATGAAATTAACGATAAAATAACATGTAAATATCGAAGTTAATTTTACACTCTTTTCAAATATTAGGTTAGAAAACTGGAACTTTTCCTGAGAAAATAAAAGCTCAAAAACTTTCTTGCAAAAAAGTTTGCTGATGCTTATCGAGTATATGTTTTTTTCTAAACCGGGAGAAATCACGAATATTAACCAGGAGAACCGGGAGAACGCCGGGAGACAAAAATTGAAAAAATAGTGGCCACCCTGATGAAGAAAAAAAAAATCATCAAAAAAGTTGAATTTTCGAGCCAAAAACACCAGGTATCAACAAAACAGTTCAACAACGTAACCAGGATTTTTTTTCGGGGGGTGGGGCTGACCTCAGGGAAGAAAGGCAAAAAATGGTATCCGAAAAATAAAATGACTTGATATTTAAGTTAACAAAGATAATTGTTTAAACAATTTATTATTGTTTTTAATAATATTCTCTTTGAATAATGTTAGAAAGTTGCGGTTTTTTTCTGAAATTTTTCACTTTTTGTCAACTTTTCACTTAGAGCGAGGCAATAATTATAGCAAATTAACAAGCATAATTATTTAAACAAATTATTATTGTTTATAACTATCTTCTATATAAATGCGAGATAGTTGCGGTTTTTTCTAAACATTTTAACTTGTCCATTTTTTACTCAGTAAGATAATAATTAATGTAAATTAAGAAACATAAATGTTTAAACACTTATTATGGTTTATAACTATTTTCTCATAATTTTTCAGTAAAAACCGCAGATTTCTGGCATTATTGAAAGAGAATATTAAAAATAATAGTAAATTGTTTAAAAATTATTTCTGTTCACTTTAATAAAATATTACCAAACTCTAATTGAAAATTTGACAAAAAATGAAAAATTTGAGAAAAAACTGCAACTTTCTAGGACGATTCTGAGAGAATATATATATATATATATATATATATATATTTACTAATTTTTGCCTTAAAATCCCAGCCATCGCGAATGTGATGTGTTGTTTTCCCTATACAATCTTTTGTAGAGATTTTGCAAGTGTTTTTGATAGATAAAAAATAGGTGAACCAGGAAAAGAAGTTATAGGTCTCAAAGGACAATTTTTCTTATGCAGTTTATATGCAATTAAGAATTGTGTTTTAGTTGAAAAGCACTGAGAAATGAATGTCAGATTTGTGTGCATAATAGAACTGACAAAAATTTAGGATTCATAGATGTGAAATTTTATTATCACATTTTCAGTTAAAGTTATCAATTTTCAATCAAGAAAGAGGGAATTTTCAAAGAAATAGTTTAATTCTTATCCAACCTGATGAATCATCAACAGAAAAAAATTAATTCTGAACGAAAAGTGTTATTGTTATACTACAAAAAGTTGATATTTTCAGCAAAAACTATTTCACTTTTCAATAAAAAATTGTTGGCTTGCGTCAAAAAAATAAAAATTTTTAGCAAAAGAGTTGAATTTTCAACCAAGAAGGATTTTTGAATCAATAAAAAAATTCTCATCCCAAATGTTGAGTCTTCAGGTCATGAAGACTAATGTTTGAAAACAAAGTTGAATTTATAACCAAAAAATATGAATTTTCTACCTGAATAATTGAATTTCTCATAAAAGAGAAAATGTTTCTATCAAAATAAGTACATTTTTAACTTAAAAAGATGAATTTTCTAGCAAAAAATACAGTAGCTACATTTTTTGTTGAAAAAATTATTTTTTACAACAAAAAAAACAGATTTTCAACAAAATTTGTTTAATTTTTAACAAGAGAAATCAGGTTTCAACGAAAATAATGCTTCCCTGATCTCGCCAATATCCTGGATTCTCCGGATTTGTTCCCAGTTCCGGAAAAATGGGAACATATATCCAAGACGCTCTTGAAATTTGAATAAATATTGTTCTATTCCAAGAAATTTTTTTTCTTCATAATTTATTTTTATTTCTTATGAATCATTCTTTCAATAATTTATTGAAAATCACAAAGTGGTCAATCGATTCAACCAAAAAGGGAATACTTAGTTCAATTTTTATTTACAAAAAATTAATTTTGAACTGAAAACACAAATTTTAATTCAATACTTAAATTTTCAGTTATTATGAAAAGATTAATGTTCGACGGGAAAGATAAATTTTCAACCAAGCAGATTATTTTCAAGCAAAAAAAGAATTTTTAAGAATACACATAAATTTCTCACCAAATAGTTGAATTTTCAACATAAATCTGAAAAATGTACGTCATACTGAGACCGACAGAAAATGCTTTAGAAAACATTGAATTTTAACCAGAATTAATGAATTTTTGAAAAAGTAGTTGAATTTCTGAATAAAAAAGATAAATTTTCCATCAAATAGTTGAATTTTCAAACCCAAAAGATCGATATTATACCAGAAATGCAATAGTTGAATTTTCGGATAAAAAAATCAATTTACAACAAAATAGTTAAATTTGCAACGAAAGAAAGAGAATTTACAACAAAATATTTTAATTTTCGAATAACATCTGAAACATTCATAACAACCTGACCCCAATAGAAATTTTTTCAGAAAATATTGAATTATAAAAGAAATATATCAATTTTTAACAAATAGTTCAGTTTTTAACAAAAAATATCAATTTTCAATTACATAGATGAATTTTCAAATCTTACAAATCTTATTTCACGAAATCTTTAAAATCCTATAAAATTTCTCAAAATCTGTTGTAAAACCCTAGAATCCTTGGAAATACTTTGAAATATTTGAATTTTAAATACATAGAATGCCTCAAATATTGGGAATAATTTCTTTGAAAATTAATCAGAATATTGTAAAATTTCTTGAAATACTATGAAATTACACAAAATTTTACGATACTTCTTGCAACCTTGTGAAATATTTGAAGTTGTATGAAATTCTTTAAGATCCTGAAAAATTAATTAAAATACCTTACTAAGAGCCTTTGAAAAATTATTCTGAACAAAACAAACTTTAATATTATATGCTATAATGTTGCTCCTAAAACCACCTTCTGAACTAGGATAGAGTATTTTGCGATTTTTTATTCATTATTATTTTTCTTCACATTTAATCGCGAATTATAACTAGGCAATATGAACAATCAGGGCGGTTGAAACAAACTTTTTTTGTTTAAATGTAACTTTTGACTGGAGTAAGGCAGAAAAATGATTTTTACCACTTATCCACCATTTTTTGAACAGTTTTCATTTCTTCAAAAAAATGTTTGAACAAAATATAAAGAATGTGCACTTCGCTGACTAACTTGAACTATTTAATTCAAATGAAAAATCCAGAATGGAAATTATTTGAACAATCAAGTAACGAAAAAAGGTCACCATAGAAGAAGATAATGAAATTTGTTGAATGATTTACAACACATTAGACAAATTAGGTTTCGAACGCCTACAAAGAAGGGGTTTGTTGCCTATTATGACGGTTATGAAGTCGTTCAAACCTTCCGCTACCGTACTTTCTCATCCCTACCCCCTTTTTTATTTGTAAACTTATTTTCACACGAATAGCCACATCGAGTTGAAAATTTGGTATAATAAATAAGAAGCACTAAGAAATGCGGCTCTGGTCCTAAATTGGTATGATTATGAAATAAAAAAATTTTGTAAATAATTTTTTTTTGTTGCTTTTTTCATCATTATAAAAATTTAGGACCAGGGCTGCGTTTCTTAGTCCTTCTTATTTATTATCCCAAATTTTCAACTTGATGTGGCTATTCGTGTGAAAATAAGTTTACAAATAAAAAAAGGTGTCGGTAAGGTAGGAAGCCGGTCATGTGATAATGTTACCTCAATTTCTTGAAAGAAAATGAAGAGAAAAGTAGCGAACGCCATTTTGCTCCCAATTCCTGCTTAAACTCTTTAAAACACTATTCTCCAAGTCTGTACCCACCTGCGGTATTGCGGTTTTAATTACCTTGCGGTCTCTACCTTACCGAGAGTAGTGCATTTACAAAAATATTATTTTAAACTTAAGATCGAAAAGAAATCTATTTTATCATGAATATTTTTATGCAAAATGAACATGAAAAATACTCACAGTTTAGAAAAACAGAATTCCAAACTACCTCACTTTATTCATGGTAAAATAGATTTCTTTTCGATCCTAAGTTGAAAATTTTTTAAATAGTGACACAAAAATCATGCTTCGTTCCAATCTGCAGGGTTTGCTTATGAATATTTTTAGAATTCTTGTCATGTGACGATTGGATAACATGACCGGCTTTCTACCTTACCGACATTCTTTTTATTTGTAAACTTATTTTCACACAAATAGCCACATCGAGTTGAAAATTTGGGATAATAAATAAGAAGCACTAATTTTCAAATTATTGAAATCTATTAAAAATTTGTTGAAATCTTAAAAAATACTCTGAAATAGGTAATTACTAGAAATAAGTATATTAGGTAAAACGGGGCCAGGATTAATTTATTTAGAGCTTTGAACAATTTCAAATGACTTCCAATGATTTGAATGATCTTTCCGAAAATTTGGGAGGATTTAAGGATATTTTGAAAGCTTCCAAGGAATTTTCCGTTTATTTTTAATCATTTTAAGGGATTCAAACAATTTGAAAGACTTCCTAAAATTTCAACAAATTCTTGAAAGCTTTGAACAATTTTAAATGATTTTCAAGGAATTGAATAATTTGAAAGGATTTAAAAGCTTTTAATTCATTTCAATAAACTCTGGAAGAATTTGTTAAGAAAAATTGAGTAATTTCTCAGAGTTCTAAATTTTAATAATTTCGAATATTTCAAGGTATTTCGAAAGATTTTGAAGAATTTTAAAGACTTAAGGATATTTCAAAAGCTTTCAAGGAATTTTCAGTTGCTTCTCAATAATTTGAAGTCGTTACAAAAAATTTAAAAGGTTTCTTAAAATTCTAACTTACTTTAGAGCTTCGAATAGTTTCAAGGGATTTCAAAATATTTTAAAGGCTTTGAAATATCTTAGGGTATTTTTAATATATTACAATTATTTGTAGTGATATAGAAGGATTTTGAAGATTTGAGTGTATTTTTAAAAATTCTAATGAATTTTCGAAAGCTTCAAAAGCTTTCAAAGGATTTGAAAAAATTTTCAAAAGACTTTAAATATTTTAGGGTGTCCTCAAAGATTCCAAAGAATTTTTAATAGATTTCAATAATTTGAAGGTATTTCTTTGGTGAACATTTATCTTTAGATTAATTGCTTTCACGATGATTCATTTTAATAAATTTAAAGAAGTTTTTTTGTGTCCGAAATTGTCGGTACTATCAGCAAAGGTACTATTAAAAATCACTGCTGACTGATGAAGATATTTTTCACCTCTGTGAGAGATTATACTACGTGAGAAGCTTTTTTAAAAAAAAAATTCTGGAATTTCCTACCTCGAATTCAACTTGTGGTGTGACCTACGTAAGTTGTAGCAAAAACTTTAAATTTGTATCACTTAGTCTTGAAAGTCTTATCTTCAATTTAAGCCAATAAAACTCAAAAAAATTTCACGGCTTCTCGAGATACGACTAAAAATGTTCAAGCCTCAAATGTCAAGTTTTCGTCGGAAATTACTGCTGTCGACCGCGAGGGCAGTGGTCGCTGAGAATTTCTCAGATTTTGTTTCTTAATTTCTACTCGCGCTGCGACTCAGGATACTTGAGCGAAAAAAATTGCAATTGACAGGACGTAATTTTTGGGATCTTATCTTTAACTAAGGCCAATAAAAAATCAAAAATATTCAGGGTTTCCCAAGATATGATAATAAATGTCCAAGCTTATCTGCGCCGAGGCACAGTCGGCGAACACCGCAGACGCACAGTGGGAAGAAATCCGAAAAAGCTGGCCAAAACTCCCAGGAAGTATTTTTTTTATATTATTCTTTGAGTGTATTCCATTACATGACCGTTGGAACCATCAAATTCCGGAAATTCAACAAAAAATGTATCGAAAGCTTGCCTACGCTATCGCTTCTAATATTGCAGTCTAGTGCAAAGAATCGTGCGCGCAAAAGCTGCTGAAATAACGTTCTCTTAATTCCTACAATTCTCTGAATTCTATGAATTTTCTGAATTCCTTGAATTTTCTGAATGCCTTGAATTTGCTGAGTGACTCCAATTATCTGATTCTCTTGAAGTCTCTGAATCCCTTGCATTCTCTGAATCCCTCGAATTATCTGAATTCTCTGAATTCTCCGAATTTCTCAAATTATCTGAATTCAAGGAGTTCTCTAAATTCCTTTAACTCTCTGAATTCGTTGAATTCTTTGAATGGCTTGAATTATCTGAATTCCTTGATTTATCTCAATGCCTTGAATTTGCTTAGTGACTCCAATTCTCTGATTCTCTTGGAATCTCTGAATCCCTTGCATTCTCTGAATCCCTTGAATTATCTGAATTCTCTAAATTCTCTGCATTCCTTGAATTCTCTGAATTCCTCGTATTTTCTGAATTTCTTGAATTCCTTTAATTCTCTGAATTCCTTGAATTTTTTGAGTTACCGAAATTCTCTGAATTCCTTGAATTTTCTGAATTTCCTGAATTCGTGGAATTCCTTGAATTCGCTAAATGCCTTGAATTCCATGAATTCGCTGAATGATTTGAATTCTCTTTCGTCCTTGAATTTTCTGAATTCCTTGATTTCTTTGAATTTCTTGAATTCGTTGAATTCCTTGAATTTGCTTCCTACCTGTATTTATTGAATGCTTTGAATTCTCCAAATTCTTTGAATTCTCTGAATTTCTTGAATTCTCTGAAATCCTTGAATTCTCTGTCTTCCTTGAATTCTCTGAATTCTTTGATTTCTTTGAATTCCTTGAATTCGCTGCATGCCTTCAATTTGCTGAATGCATTGAATTCTTTGAATGCCTCGAATATTTGTTTGTTTTACTAAATTTTACTGACATCAAAAATAGTTGAACTTTCCTGGAAATTATCTCATATGCATTGAAGAATAAGCCCTAAATTCAAAAAGACAAAAAAAAACTGTTGTAAGATATTCTTAGCATTTAAACATGAAAATTTGTAATTTTATTACACTTGATGGTCTGAAATGGACACTAAACATTTTTTTGTAATATAATATACGTAGAAGTTCATCTACAAAAAATGTTTTCTATGATAAACAAATTCAATTGATATCTGGTGACAAAAAATTCCTTAATTTCGCAATAGAGAAAATACACATTCGGTTCCTATATTACCAAAACATTCATTTTTGCTTCCAATTTATCTGAAAAAATAGAAGCTAGTTAATCATACTTTGTTTCCTGTGTAATACTTTAACAAATATTGCTTTTCCCAAGTTCGACATTAATTAATTAATATGGAATAAATATTAGGTTTTTAGTGAATAAAATGATTAGCTTACATATTTTTTAGGTAAATTATAGGCAGAAATACATTTTAAGCTCTTACAATCATTTTTGGGTGAATCTAAAAATATTGACAGGAGTCTTTTTTTTTAAAGAAAACACATGTTTAATTTCAAAAAATCGAAGTACCCAGTTTCAAGGGTAAAAATTTTCTTTTTACTGTTTTATACTAGATATAAAATTAGAACAGATAAATGTTATTCTTCGAATTGTCTCAAGATATTTTTTAATTTTAAAAATGTTATCAATTTATGGTAAAAAGATGTTCACGTTGAAGAACTTGTGGGTATGATTAGATTCCTAGCTTTTCTAATTAAAATAATTATATCAAGAAAAAGGAATAAAATTTTGGTTTTCTTTAAAGTGCGTTAGTTCTTTGAATTTTGATTTGATCAAAAAATGTCACCAGTTTTTTTGGTAGAACTCTTCTGGAGAGTACCACAACTCTTATGAGAACTCTTGTAATTCTTAAAACTTCGAAAAATTTTGGTTCTCTTTAAAGTTCTGTAGTTTTTTTGTTTATTTTGACTTGCTCGAAAAGTGTGTTGAGACTTATTTATAGAACTCTTCTGGGGGGTTCCAGAACTTTGGAAACTCTACACGAGAAATTCGCCAAAATTTTGCAATTTTCAAAATGCCGTTACTTCTAGATTGTTTAGTTTTTTGATCATATTTTTAGAGAACTCCAGAACTCTTTTGGAAATGAAGGATCATGCAAAAAAGAATAATTTTTTAAAAAGTTTTCTCTTAAAGTTCCGTAGTTTTTTAAGAACGTCATAAGAATTTTTGGTAGAACTCTTCTGAGGGTTCCAGAACTCTGTCGGAACTTTTGGAACTCTAAACGAGAAATTCGCAAAAAATTTTCAATTATTAAAATACTGTTACGTCTAAGTTGTTTATTTTTTTTTATTCTATTTTTAGAGCACTCTAGAACTCTTTTGAAACTAATGGATCATACAAAAAAAGTTGAATTTTTTTAAAAACGGGGGGGCTAGCCATTTCTTTTAGAACTTTTTTTGTGAAATTGGCCGGAACTATTTCTCAAAAGCATCAGGAACTCTAGGACTAATATAAATCTACTCAGAACTTTAAAAAAAGAGTTCACGTTTGCAAAAGTAGGGGGATTGTGAAGTTAACCCTCCATTTTCGTAAAATGAGTTTTTGATGATTTGCTCGTCAGAACTATTGCGGATCAGCAAATGACAAGATGAAAAAAATTCGTGAAGACAATTAAGGTTTACAAATACGTAAAAAAACTTAGTATCTATGAAAATATAAACAGTCCAAAAATAAGTGTTTTTTCAAACATATTTTACTAGGTATTTAAAATTTTTTTAGAACTCTTAGTATTTAAAATATTGTAGGCCGAATTTATTTTCAATCGGGCAGGCTGTGCCAGCTCAAGTCATAGAATCATTTCAGCACGAAATATGTTGTTTTAAAAAAATTTTAGATGACACGTATTTCACCGATTAGATGAAAATTTTTTTTACAAAGTTATGAGTATTTAAATTTAAGAAATTGAAAACGTGGGTTACCAAAAAATTATCAACATTTTCGTCAAAAGTGTACTTTTTTTAGCTATGGTAGGTATTAATTTTTTTCTTCTGATCCTAAAAATATTTGTTGTCCTCTTTTGAAATTTGTTGGGAAAATTTGAAACAGGTCAAAATTGACAAAATGGCGGCGGTTTATCTTAACACTTTCAAACCTAATCTTTTCAAAAACCCCAGCGTTTTTTTATCTTTTTTTTCAAATTGGTACTAATATGGTGAATATATTTCAGTAGAGTTCATTTTGCGCGCGCGTTTTGAAGAGGAGAAAGAAGTTTTTTTCTTACGAAAAATCACGATTTTTGAAAAAATAAGACGAGATATGAAAAAAGTTGATGAATCAAATTTATTGCCTAAAAAAGGTTATACAAAAATGTCCTGTTCGTGCCATAACGGAATTTCTTTGACCTTTTTGATCCTATTTCGAGCTTCTATACGTGGCACTTCCTAATTCACATAATAGCTGGTGCTTTCTTTCATATAAGATTTGATGAATTTTACGAAATTTTTAGGGTATTCAAGGGATTTCAAAGAATTCTAGGGATATAATTTTTTTCAGAGAACTTCTGTTTCAAATGATTTATACTTTTTAAATGGATGTGTACGTTTTCCAAAGATTTTAATGGATTTGAAGAAAAAGTGAAGAATTTCGAGGGATTTCAAATGATTTATACATTTTTAGTAGAATTTGAGGCTTTTCAAATATTTCAAGCGACTTTAAGGGATTCGAAAGGATTTTGAGAAATAAAACGAAATTCAAGTGTTTCAACGCTTTTTAGGGATTTTGGCGGAGTTTCTACCAAAAAAAAACGAATTTCCAACAAATTACTAAAATTCCTAACTGAAAAACGCATTTTGCAAAATTTTCGAATATTTGTTTAAGATTGCATTTGAGTCATTAAATTACCTAGTAATGGTGATCTGGGTGGTCTGGGTGGCTTCAATGATCCTGCAAAAGGAATACAGAAAATTTGTATACAACATTTTTCAGCAAACGCCAAAGTTAAGGGTAAAATGAAATTAAAATTAAAAAAATAATATTTAAAATAAGGGATATATCCTTGCTAGAAAAGTGAATTTAGTATTATAGAAATGATAGCAATCCATGCTGAAAACTGTATTTTTTTCAAAATGAATTATTTTTATTCAATAAGTTGTAGGTTTTCAAGTATTTTTTAACTAATTTCGATTTGTTTGAAGAAATATCATATGTTTGAACAATCTTTATTCACTGAAAAATGACACGATTAATAAATCTTCAGAGTGATATATATTTTCAACGATATACGAGAATTACTTTAACAATTTAATTACTATAAACAACAAATTGCATTCTCGTAAGTGAACGGGCCAGCAAAATGATCGTGGAAAAAAACAATAGGACTGAAGTTTTCTGATAAAATTAAATTGCTCTATTTTAAAAATTTTTTAATAAAAAAGGATTTATTTGAATTTATAGACTCATTTTAGTCCTATGTCTTTTTTTCCTTCAGTAAAGTTGGAAATGAGGTTAACCTAGCATGATTCGTTTTTTATAAAAATAATAGTGAGTAAAAAATGTACAGTTGAAAACACAAAAATTTGATATTCCGAAGGACTTTCTCGAATTGTCCTAAATTGTAAATAAAAAGGTTGTATTTTTGAAGTACCCCATTAATTTTTTTTATAGATCGCATAACCGATGAGACAATTTGTTCTAGAATGATCCATATTGATAAAAATATGAGCAGCATTTAATGATTTCCCAATAAGTATAAAATACTTTTAATTTGCCAGGAGTAAAATGAATCAGTGCAAAATTATATGTACTTTTATTTAATAAAAGTGATCATGTCGTAAGAACGTAACTTGCTAGTTTGTTTTCACTTTGAACATTTTTTCCATAACCACGAAGGGTTTCTCTTTCAAGAATTTTGAGGGGCATATACGTCATGAACTAAGATCGCTTATTATTAATAAATAATGAACTACGAGTATAATGTATAAACTTCATCGAATATATGTATACATTCAGAGTGACAAGTGTCATAGATTCATCTCCTTGATCGATAAATTAACTATTCTATTTTTATAAAATTAATCTCCTGGGTTGAAAAGTCATCTTTTGGTTTAAACTCTTTCGTTGCCCGACGAAGGATACTCAGTGTCGGATGAGAAGACCTTGGCTGTCCAATCCTCTTGTATAGGCACGGAAAATACCTCGAATACTAAAAAATAACAATTTTATGTAAAGTAACATGTTTTCCTACCATTCAAGTAATTTCCATTTGTGTAATGTTCGTTCCACCAAATTGTGAAAAATTAGTGATTGCTGAAAGTAATAAAATAATTAACGACCGTTGAGAGTGATATTTTTTAGGATATTTAGAAATTATGGGAAAAAAATTTATTTATTGGTACGAATGATGAAAAAGATTCTAGTTTTTTTGAATCTCATACACTATGTCGCTTATTAATCAGCATCTTCTTCTCTCAACGAAATAGATCTGAAAAATAACTATACGTAATGTAACTTTAAAAAAGTAAAACAAATTATTACTCTTTAAAAATTAAGGATGTACTTATTATTATTTCTATAATATTAAATTCACTATTTCAGCAAAGGTATATGCCTAATGGTCATAACTATTTTTTAAATATCAAGAATTACTCGCTTGAAGTATGAAGCTATATGGGCGAATCTACAGAATTCAATATAGTCGTGTACACTCAGCAGCATGCATTTTGTCCCATATTTTTATAATTTTTTCCTGCTGTAAATTTCCCTTAAATCTGTACGAAAATCGAGGTATCTAAATTTCTTGGACACATAGTAGTTTGAAATTTATGTGATTTGTTGTAACTTTGTCTTTTTGTTAGAAAAGTAGTAGACAAATTTTCAGTCAAAAATTCAATTATTTGGTTGAAAATTGACGCCTTTTTGTTGAAATTTTCTCTTTGTTGGTAGAACATTAATTAATACAAATTGCATCGTTAATACAAAAGTAATCAATTGGACATTTTCATCATTCTCTGAAATCCATTATTGAACCAAATTTTTAATATTTGTTTGAAAAGTATTTGGACGAATAAGTGATAGTTAATAATTGTAAATTGGAAGCGTTCGAAATTAAAAAAATATATATTAAACGACTCTCAATTAAAAACGTTTCGAATCAAAATAATTTTTGGTTAGAAAACATTTTGAAAACAGGACAGTATTTCGGATGGAATGAAGACAGATTGAACTCATATCATTTCTAGAAAAAAAAAGGTTTGAAATTGAATAATTGGGAATCAGCATCTCAAAATTGAAAAATTTCATACTGACATTTTTGTAATTTGACAATTTTATTTGAAAGGAGTAGAAATTGTATTATTTCTGATTCAAGCGTTCAATATTGAATAATTGTATTTTGAATTAAAGAATTTTGAAATAGTAGGGTTTCAGATTAAAATTTCCTGAATAGGAAAATTTGAAAATGGAACATTTTCGTAATAATATTTTAAATTATGAATCATTTTTAAATCTGAAAAAATTTTAATCCTATTATTTCCAATTAGGAGCGTTCGAAATTTAAAACTTTTCAATTTGACTAATTATCAATTAAAAACTATTAAAATTTGACAATTTAAAATGTAAAACTTAGTTGAATGTTTCAAAGTCAAAGTTTAACAACTTCAAGAATTTTAAATTGTTAATGCATCAGCAAATTTTAATTCAACATTGAAACGTAAAAATTCATTTGACACATTTTTCTTAAATAAAAAAATAAATTTACAGTCACTAGCGCCATTAATAAAGGTGAAATATACAACTGTGAACCGTTATAATTCAATGTTTATGAAAAAACTTTAAAAATTAACATGGTTATAGATCTATTATTGTTAATGTTATTAATAATTCAATTAGGACAGTCGTACACAGTATATGATACAGGTTCTTAACAACTCATTCAAGTTCTTTAACAAATAATTCATTGTTATCAACTGTTAGCAAGGAATTATTGCTAAGTAAATTTCAGTATATTCACATTAAAAATGCAATTTTTAGTTTACAAATACATCTTACTGACAAAATTTGCTTATGACAACGTTAACAAAATTTTAGATGCTGAAAAACAGCCAAATAATGCATTTATTAATTACTTTTGTTTAAACATTCATCAGATGTTATCGATTCATAGAAATGAGTCAATGCTAAATAATTGGCTCTTAATTCCGTGAAAAAACGTATTTTTATTAAGAATCACATAGCATGATGAAAATTGGTGTAAAGAACTGTTGTTAACATTAAAAATTGTTTACTTCAATCAAAATATCCTTAAGACTTTAGAAGTAAGTTATTTTCAGTTGACTGCGTCGAAAGAGCCAAGTTTGTACGTCCTAGAATAGCCAAATAGTGCATTGGTTAATTAAGGTTGTTCATTGGACGAGCAAATATAATTGATCAAGGCTTCATTGTCGAATATTATATGATCGATTACGTAGAAAAAATTTATTTATATAGTAAAAAACTATTTTTGACAATGAATTCTTCAAATTTACATATTTTTTGGATAACCAAGCATTTTTTAAAAAATGGTATACTTCAAAAATCAACCATTTAAACAAATTTTTGTTATTAAATGGAAAAATGATAAACTTTTTTTTCAAAAGTCGGTCATGACAGTTTTATGCGCAATTTTAAAATAATCATGGTTTTGAAAAACCTTCAAATGGCTCATTCCATCGCGAACAGGATGCAAAAGGCTGTTCTCCTGGAATAACTTCATCTGGTCCGTTAACACTGTTCCTCACAACATTTCACAAAGATTGGTAGCTCTAAAAAAGTATCCAGAGGAGAAACCTTTATCGACAACTGTTCCATCTGTCGCGAGAGGACATCCGTGGCTAGAGACCTGACTCCAAGCAACAGTATTGTACGATGTTATCTCATGTAAATTTCCCGCTCTTGCTTACCTTCTAAGACAGAAGAAGCAGAAGTCGACGACGTACCCGCTCCAGTTGCGTTGGGATTGGTTGCTTTAAGGAACCGTGATCGTAGCTTCCGGAGCCTACAACTTCTTATGAAATTAAATGCTTGGAAAAACAACACAAGGCATGGATAAAATAATTAACCAAAAGTTTTCCACCCAAAAGAGATCTACAAATTTGTTATGAATCTTTTTCATGGGATGCGAATTTATATTTAAATCGTAAAAATTAACCATTAAAATAAAAAATTAAGTTTTTGGAACAATGACACAAAGCTTGATGAAATATCAATTAACAAAACTGATTTTTGTAGGATTTGCTCTTTTTCAGTTATAAAAACAAGACAGTGAAAACACATATGTTTAAATATCAATGCATATTATGAATTATGACAATATAAATTTAATCAATGCTTGACCTTTAAATTTTAAAGTTCTCGACACAAATGTGAGGAAAGTACAAAGATTGAGCACGTAGCGCGAGGTAAATATATTATCGAGCGTGAAGTTCGAAATTTAACAGACGCGCGCCCTAGGAATACAAATCCTTTTTTGAAAATGTGATTGAACTCGCGCCTGTTGATATCAAGTTTTCATTCAAAACTAGAAACATTTTTGGTTAAAATATCAACTGTTGTATTTTTTCTCGAGAAATTATCTTTCCTGATTACGAAAATCAATTACTTGTTTGAAAGTTTAACAACTTCGTTGGAAAGTCATTTTTTGGTTGAAGATTCATCATTTTAGTTGAAATTTCGTAAAATGTTGTAAAAAATTAATTCTTTTGGTAGAAAATTTGTCTATTTCAGATGAGTTTGTCTGTTTTTCATTTTTTGTTGTTGTCAAAATTCAACTGTATGATTGAAAATAATCGTTTTTGTTGATATTCAATTTAGATTGAAACATCACCATCTTCTAATTCATTTCTGAAACCATTCATGTTTAGGTATTGTGAAATTTAAAATTGATTCATTTTAAAACCAAAAGTAAGTACAAGCGCGCAATTCTTGCGTTATGTCGTCGGGTTTTTTTGTTCTCATATTAAAAACAGAAATTAATTGTAAAATTAATAACAATTTTCTCTATACTCAAGCTGTGAAAGGTTTTAAAACGAGTTGAATAATTTACTGAATTATCAATTCTAGTTAGTAAAATATGCTTCTAGAAACTCTTATTATTGTTATATATATATTTTTTTGTGGACGCTGATTTTTTGCTGCTCTGTATGAGATAACTGATGCGTAATCGGCGCTTGCTATTCAAATATTTTTAGTGGAATTCTTTTACACCTTAATGTGTAATATTTTTTCAATCTTCAATCAAACATCGCGTTTATGTTTGAGAAACTGACATGTGTAATTGATCATTTAAAAACAATTGAATTTCATACTTCTAGAAATAGTCTAATTGTTAATGCTTTTGAAATATTTCAATCATAGGCGCAGAGCACCCGACAATGGGTAGCCAAACAGTGCCGATCACCCTACAGTTCGGGTTGCTGGATATAATTGAGATAGAAACACGACAAAGAACTGGCCCCCACATTGAGTAAGGACGCTTTGATTTACTCATTGCAAAATCAATATGCCTCCCTCTTGGAAAATGGATACGTACGGGGAGCGCTTCTCCAACTGCTGTTCGAACAAGCTGCTGGCAAAGATGAGGAAGCAAAATTGGGGCCACTTAGAGAAACCAAGTACCTTCTGAGATATGATAGCCATTTTAGGACAAGAAGGAACATTCATATGCAGGTTCCTCATAAGCCCCAAAAATCTGGCTGAAATGGATGCCTCCCTTCGAGAGGATATTTCGGAGAAGTCCGACCTCTGGCACATAAATTGTTCAGTTTATGGTGCGGCAAGAGCATTGGCTGATTCAAATCTAAGGCTAAAACCATCCTTGGATCTGAACACCAAAAGACGCTTGCACCGACTTAACAAGAAGATTGGATGGGAACGACAGAATGCATCCCGCACTCAGTATGTGATCGACTACATAACATGTGGTAGACCGTTTACGAAAAGCGTTCGAAAGTTCTTCCAAGAACTGGGAACCTACGATCACACACTGAATAATTCAGAGCAGATAAATATCAAATAAAATATATAGTCGACAGAATGGGGCATTATCTGTCGCATGGAGAAGAATACAGAAGAGGGAGAAATAGATCAGAGAGAATTAACAGTTTATAGCTGAGCCATTGCGCCTCTTCAACGATCACCCCGTTTCTGTCAAAGATCTACTCAAGCCCAACGAGGTACAGACTTTTTGGAGAGTCAGTTAAAAAATAAGAAATGTACAATTTTAGGTACAACCAGTTTCTTTTCGTAGTTCTGCATTTCACAAATATAACTTTATTTTCTACTGAAAGAACGTTTCAAAGTAAAAGTTTTTGAAGTTTTCTAGATTTCATTCTCAAAGCTAAAAATGCCATATTTTCGGGTTGAAAACCCAACTTTTTTGCAGTAAAATAGTCTTTCCAGCTTGAAAATTCAGCAATTTGGTTAACATTTTTTTCTTTTTTGACTGAAAAATATTTTTGCTGGAAATTGAACTGTTCGTTGAAAATTCTGTTTTGGCTGATTACAACTGTTATTGATTAAACATTTAAAGCTTTTAATGTTAAAAATTCAACTGTTGGTTGAAAGTTGAAATATCGTGTTAAAAATATAGTTTTTCAGATGAAGTTTTTTCTCTTTGGTTGAAAAAATAACTATTTCGTGGAAAATTTGTCTTTTATTCGGTTTTGTTTTAGTTTTGGCTGAAAACCAATCTGGTTTATTCGTAAAATCAAATAATTTATTCAAAATTGGTGCTTTTTGGTGGAATTAAACGATTTTTAATTTCAAAGCATTTTGGTTGAATTATCAACTATTACGTTTTACGTTCAAAATTGATCTTTTTGGTTGAAAATACTACTACTTGGTTAAAAGATGAACTACTTTGTTAAAATTTATTTATTTCTTAAGGATTCATCTATTTAGTTGAATATTCAACTGTCTTGCTGAAAATTCGTTTGTTTTTTTCGTTGACAATTAATTAACTGAAAATTAAACTATTCCCTTTTTGGCTTAAAATGGATCTTTTTTAAGTTAAAAATTAATTTATTTGCATTAAAAGTAAATAAAAAGCCACTCTCTCAAATTGGGTTCTGATCAAAGCAAAATTGTCTTATCAATTTTACCAAAATTACACGGGAAACCATTATTTTTCTCTAAAGTTTGACTTAGATCCGACAACTAGGATTTTTTGAGTAGCTACACAGCTGGTACAGTAAAGGAACATTACAGTTGAAAATTATAGTTATAAGTTCATGAATAATAATTAAACAGCCATTTCTTTATCATATTCTTACCTAAAATACCATTATTATCAAATATGAAAATATTCACTTAACTTACATTCTTTATAAGAAGTATCAACTTTATTCTTCAGGATAACATTATTTGCCTCACAATAAGAAATGCCGCAATGTTACTTGTCGCATTGTTGCCAGTTTGTCCTGAACTTTGTTACTGATCGAAAATGAGAGATTCCGCAATGTGACTTGCCAAATTTTAGCCGTTTCTTCTGAACTTTGTAATTTATCGAAAATGAGAGATGCCGCAATGTGAATTGCTGCAATATAACGCACTGCAATGTGATTTGACAAATTTTAGTCACTTTGTCCAGACCTTTATAATTGATCGTAAATGAAAAATGGCGCAATGTGACTTGCTGAATTTTAGCCAGTTTGTCCTGAACTTTGTCATGAACTTTCCAATAGCTCGAAAATGAGAGATGCCGCAATGTGACTTGCCGCGAATGTGACTTGCCGCAATGTAACTTGCCGGAGGTTGGCATGACTCAATCCCAAAAAAAAACAGTTGAATTCAACGACAAAGATGAATTTTCAACAAAATAGTTGACTTTTTAACCAAAAAGGATGCTATTTACCAAATTCTTTGATTTTAAACTCAAAAAGATTCTGAGCTCATCAGGAAAAGAAAATTTGCACAGGCTCATACCCAGTGAAGTGGAGTCGTCTGGCGGTATATTTACTCAAGTTAAAGGACTTTTATGACACTTTAGCAGCGCGGGTGACCCGTTTCTAGAACAGATACATTCTTTGAATGTTGATATAAAACAAATTAGAGAGAAATTAGATCAACAAGTTCCCTCTTTTATTATCAAGGAATGCTTTGAAAGGGCAACAAGACTTAATAAAAATGCCCTTAAAGATAATATAAAACATGATCGAAATTTTTTAAACATTCTTGAAGAGCAAGGAGATGCGCAAAAATTGCATTTAAACATTCACTCAGTTCTTTTTCAAGATCAACCAGACCCTTGGTTTTTGACTATTTCTAATGTCATTATCCCACACCAAGTTATTGAAATTTCGAGATTAGGTGATGGGTTTAGCAATAAAGTTGGGGGGAAATACTATATTCAATTACGTGAAATCATTCAAGACATTGAATCCAATATTTAAAAAATACCTAAGAATAAAATGGATGAATTTAGATCACATTTTATGGGTTTATCTAATGATTTTTTAATTAAAGATGATCCAAAAACATTGTTAGAAAAGTAATTTAATGAGGGTTTAATTGAAGCAAATATTTTCTTAAAAAATCATCCGGAATTAATCATCACAAAATCAGATGAAGGAAATATTACAGTAGCTATTCATAAGGATGTTTGTATTCAAAAAATGTTGCATATCTTTAATGACGAAGATAGTTTTCAATTGAATCCTAATAATCCCACGAAAATGATTCAAAAAGGAAATTTGAAAATTTTAGACAGAATGATAACTAATAAACGAATGTTCAAAGGTGAAACGAAATTTTTAAATACGCTTCTCTCTTGTCAGGCTGACAAAACCTGGGTAGACATTGAACTTGCATAAACTGGTCCTTTTATTGTGATCCACGGTGTGCTAATAGCGCTATTAGCGTACGCAATGTCCTGAGATGTATTGATAACTTATCTTAAAAATTTTCAAAGCATTTGATAGATTTCAAAGGATTTTGGAGAAGATTCCTAAGAATTTTGAATATCTTTCGATGTTACAAAGGAAATCCAACAGCTTTATGGAATTGTACGAATTCGAAAGAATTTTTGAGAGTTTTAGTAGGTTTTAAAGAATGACAAAATATTATAAATAATGCTCGAAATTTTAAAATATTCTAGGATTTCAAAAAATTCATTCACAAGAAAAGAAGTATTTCGCAGAGCTGCAAAGATTTAGAGAGATTTTTAAATATGTTTCACGCTACAATTCAATTCATTTGAAATTCACCTAGAATTCCTATTAACTTGATCTAAATTCCTCAAAATTCTAAAGAATTATTTTGAATTCCCTTCAATTTCTAAACTACTTTTGTACTTACTAAATTTAAAACATTTTGTTTAAAATTTCTTCTAATTATTGAAATCTCTTGGAAATGCTTAGGAGTCTTTTCAAATTCCTTGCATTTTCTTGAAATGATCTAAAACTCGACTAAACCCTAAAAATACCTCAGAATTGTTGAAACACTTACCTACAAAATTCCCTAGAACCATTCAGGAATTTGAAGTGATTTGATTATAATTTTAGGGCTTTTTAAATAGGCTCTTTGAAAAGATTGAAAAAATGTCTAGGAATTTTCAAGGATTTGACTTAGCTCTATTCCATTTTATTCTATTCTATTCCATTCCATTCCATTCTGTTCCATTCCATTCCACTTCTTTCTATTCTATTCTATTCTATTTTATTCTATCCTATTCTATTCTATTTTGTTCTATTCTATTCCATTCCTTTCCGTTTTATTCCATTCCATTTTATTCCATTCCACTTCTTTCTATTCTATTCTACTCTATTCTGCTCTATTTCATTCTACACTATACTATTCTATTCTATTCTATTCTATTCTATTCTATTCTATTCTATTCTATTGTATTCTGTTCTATTCTATTCTATTCTTTTATGGTGCGCAAGTCATCTTTCTTGGATGACAATTAATCTGTAATTGAAAATTCAACTTTTCGGGTTGATAATTCAATTGCCTTCTTATAAAATTACTCCTTTTGGATTGTAAATTGATCTTTTATCATGAAAAAGTCATCTTTCTTGGTAAAAAATTAACTTTATTCTTTGAAACCAAACTGGCTTTTCACAAATTTGTCTTTTTGGCTTGAAAATTCAACTGGTCGCAAATGAAATTGTTTCTAGTTGAATTTTAATATCATTTGTTCGAAAATTCGGCTATTCTATTCTATTACATTCTATTCTATCTTATTCTATTCAATTCTATTATTCCAATCTATTTCATTCGATTCTATTCTAATGTATACTATTCTATTCTATTCTATTCTATTCTATTCTATGCTATTCTATTCTATTCTATTCTATGCTATTCTATTCTATTCTATTCTATTCTATTCCATTCTATACTATTCCATTCTATTCTATTCTATTCTATTCTATTCTATTCTATTCTATTCTATTCTATTCTATTCTATTCTATTCCCAGGAAGATTAATTTTCTAACGAAAAAGACGAATTTTCAACGAAGTAGTTGAATTTTCAACTAAAAAAGATTTTCCGATCAAATAATTGAATTTTCAACTAATACATAAAAATGTTCCACAAAAAGTGTAATAGTTAAATTTTCAGTTCAAAGCTTAATTTTATACCATGAAAAAACCAATGTTGAACATAATAGTTAAAAGAACTGTTGTCTATTAATTTCTTTTCGTACCTTGTGTCGTTTTCAAAAAAGTTTTATTTTTAATGTTATTCTTTGCAAATAAAACAAAAAACCACGAGTCCAATTAAAAATTGATAACTAACAAATTAGCCTTTTAGCTAAATTAACAATAAATTTAATAAAATATTTGTCGCGCTAATCATGCCCAAAAACTGAATAAAACATGCATTAGAAGTTTAGATAAAAGAAAATATCTGACTGGAAACAAAAATGATTTAAAAAACAGACCTCATTTTAGCTAGCACAGCAAAAACTTGCACATAAGATCGAGTCCTTAATGTCCTTTAATTAGATTTTTTTTTACCTAATGGTAAAAAAAAACAGTCAAAAAACGTCGTTCCTTTTTGCACTTTAGCCACTTTCTTTTGAAAAACTCATGTACCTTTCGGTTGGTACGCCTTTACTATTTCTTCCAGAACTCCTGAGCTTTAAAAATTCACTTCCGTTTTGTAGATCTGCAGTATTTAATTTGGGAACTTCATTCTTTTCTTTCATGTTGAAATCCTTGGACGAATAAATATCGTTCATCCGTAGTGCTTAAATATGAACATCCATTCTCCTCTTCATCATTGAGCTGCTTCAAATTTATTTCACCTGCATTATATCTAAATACCCGTCTATGTTTTCCAATTCCCTCTTCTCTTTCTTATCCTATCATTTGTTTATTCATGTCAATCTTTTTTATCTCTGTCAATCTAAATTCCCGTCTATCTTCTTCAATTCCCTCTTTTCTAGCTCATTCTATCCTTTCTCTATTTATGTCAATCTTTTTTCATCTCTGTCAATCTAAATTGCCGTCCATCCTTCTCAATTTCCTCTTTTCTATCTCATTCTATCCTTTACCTATTCATGTCGATCTTTTTCTATCTCTTTTAATCTAAATTCCCGTCTCTCTTTTCCAATTCCATCTTCTCTATCTCATGCTATCCTTTGTCTATTAATGTCAATCTTTTTCCATCTCTGCCAATCTGAATTCCCGTCTATCTTTTTTAATTCCCTCTTTTCTATCTCATTCTATCCTTTATCTATTCATGTCAATCTTTTTCTATCTTTGTCAATCTTATTCTATCTCTGTCAGTCTAAATTCCCGTCTATCTTTTTCACTCCCCTTTTTTCTACCTCATTCTGTCCTTTATCTATTCATGTCAATCTTTTTCTATCTCTGTCAATCTAAATTCCTGTCTATTTTTCTCAATTCTCTCTTCCCCATCTCATTCTATCCTTTATCTATTGATGTCAATCTTTTTTTATCTCTGTCAATCTAAATTCCCGTCTATCTTTTTCAATTCCCTCTTTTCTATCTCATTTCATCCTTCATCTATTTATATAAATGTTTTTCTATCTCTCTTAATCTTATTATATCTCTGTTGATCTAAATACCCGTCTATGTTTTCCAATTCCCTCTTCTCTTTCTTATCCTATCATTTGTTTATTCATGTCAATCTTTGGACTAATAAAATTTGTTTACCAGCACCCACCACAAACCTAGTGGGATTGTATAGAAGAGGAACAGCAAAAGATATGGGAAGGCTACCTATGGAAAAAATTATTATTGAAAATATGTCGAAGTAGGCGTCTTACGCCTAAAAAAAAGGATTCCGTAGCCTCCCTGGTGGATAATTTTTTACAAAAAGGTCAAAAAGTTTAAACCATTGTTACGGATATCTACAGACAAATACAATAAATTACAACTAAAATTACAGGAAAGTATAACTTTTGTCTATATTACTCGGACGAATTTTGTACTCTATTTGTATTATTCTTTGTGTATTGCTATATTTCATTGTGTTCTTTTTGCACCTAGGATGACAAATATTAAGAAAATTGCAAAGGCATAATTTTTAATGACATATGTGGTGTCCAATAGGGTGGTCGAAAATGCATTGGATTTGTTTTTTGAATTTTCATGCATAACGCCCGAAAACTTATTTGAATCCACACAAAAATAAATTCATTCTTTTTTGTTAAAAACAAAAAAAATTATATTTGGAGGTCACTCAAGCCCCGTGAAGCTTAATACGTATTTTCCATGAGGAAGAAATACATTTCTGCAACTTTCATTCAGAATCGTCAATATTAGCTGAATCGAATTTAAAACTATTCATTTCTCTTCACAATCAGCCATAGAATAGGAAGAAATATCAATTTTCAAATGTCACCCCATAAGTCTGTTTTTTGAACTCAAATTGTTTACAATACATGAGACACAACTTCAGACTGATAACTTGATGTTAAAATAAATTATTTAAGCAATTTATTATTGTTTTTATCAATTTTCTCTTAGAGTAGATAAGTGTGTTTGAGTTTTTCTGAAATTAGTACACATTTAATGTGAATTTATTCCGGTGGAATCCAGAATTATCGTGTTCAAAAAATTGAATTCTATAGGTGTCCTTATTGATGCGGAATAAGTGCCATATGGAACACATCCTGACATAAAATTTCATCATTTTTTGATAAAAAATTAATCTTTTCGATACAAATTTCATTTTTTGGTAAACATTTGACTGTTTTGTTGAATATAAATATTTTTGGTTTGTTGAAAATCCATGTATTTTGTTGAAAATTCATGTATTGTGCTAAAAACTCGTAGAAAAATTTAATCTTCTGTTCCTTGTTGCAGAGTTGAGTTCACAGTCTGACTGTCTACCTGGCGGTTCTCGTTGTGGACCATCTTCTTCTCCTGAAAGGTCTATTTTATTTATTTATTAATTTTTTTTATATCAATGTATCTATTTCATATATATATATATATATTCTAATAATAGGGCATCCAAGCCTAGTTGATTACAAAATTCATAACATTTTATTCCTTAAATATTAATTATAATTATAGATATTTTTTTTTCTGCCAGGCCTCATTTTTCCGCCAGGCCTTCTTCTCCAGTCAAACTTCCTTTTCGTGCCAGGTCCAGGTCTCCTCCTGCCATTCCTCCTTCAGTAGAGATATTTGAATTAAATTATGAAGAACTTAGATTTATGCGACTTATTCCCAAAACGAATCCGAACCAGCAATTCGAAATTCGAAGTTAGACTTTTCGTAGCGATAAACAAATTAATTTGTTCGGAAAAAGTAGAACCGTTAAGCCGATGCCAACCAAAGAAAGACTGGTATTATCAAAGTACAATGGTGACATATTGCCAAAGATGAGATGATACTTAACAAAATATTCTTTCTTTCCGGACTTCCGTTTTTTTCTGGTGGTGCATTCAATTGTTTTTATATCGACAACATTTTTAATCAACTTCATAGTTATACATCATATTAAAAAAATGTTGAATTACAACAACAAAAATTTCTCTAACAAGGAATAGTTAAGCGAAAACAAAACTCACAGGATATCTTCATCATATTACAATAAAAAAAAAAATAAATAAAAAAAAGATTCGAAGGTGGCCTTTTTGAGAAAAGTGACTTATAATCTTTTTCGAAAAGTGTACGCCATTTAGTTTTTTTCTAAACTTTTTAAATTTTTTTTTGTGGCTTTTGAAAGAGTTTACTTCTTCTTACAAGCTCCTGGCGCAAAAATTAAATTAAGTCTACTGGTTCTTAAGATACAGTATTCTAAAGAAAAATTTCGTTAATTTTTACATAATTCACCGGAATATTCATGTAGCCCTAAGTTCGTGTTAAAAATTTTTTGATCAAAAACAAAAAATGCGTGCCTCATATTTTACCTTGCAAAACAATATATTTCAGGCTCAAAAAATTCCGTGACATCACCGGTGTCAGACTGCCCGATTTCATATGAAATCGGTCACCGCAGTATTTTCATTATCTGATTTAGTGATCATTAATTCCGGATGATTTTTTAAGAAATTTTTTGCTTAAATTAAACCTTCATTCAATTCCTTTTATAATCAAGTTTTTGGATTATCATTATTCAGAAAATCATTAGATGAATTCATAAAATGTGATCTAAATTCATTAATTTTATTCTCAGGTATTTGTTTAATATTGGATTCAATATCTCTAATGTACCCTAAATGTTCAAAATCTTTTGGAATCTTTTCGAATTATTCAAACCTATTAAAAGTTCCTTGGAATATTTTAAAATACCCTAAAATAATTGAAATCAATTGAAATTTTTTGAAAATTTGCAAAGCTCTTGAAAATTATTTGGAATTTTTATAAATACTCTGATTGTTTAAAATCTGTTGGAATCCGTTCGAATTATTCAAACATATTAAAAAATCCTTGGAATCTTTTAAAATATCCAAAAATAATTCTAATCAATTGAAATTTTTGGAAACTTTTAAGCTCTTGCAAATTATTTGGAATTTGTATAAATACCCTAAATATTTGAAAGCCTGTGGAATCCCTTCAAATTATTCAACCATATTAAAAATTCCTTGGAATATTTTAAAATACCCTAAAATAATTCAAATCGATTGAAACGTTTTGAAAATTTTAAAGCTCTTGAAAATTATTTGGAATTCTTATGAATACCCTAAATGTTTGAAAGCCTATGGAATCCCTTCAAATTATTCAACCATATTAAAAATTCCTTGGAATTTTTTGAATACCCTAAAATAATGCAAATCCTTTGAAATCTTTTTAAACTTTTTAAAGCTCTTGACCATTTTTTGGAATTTTGTTCAATACTCAATAATATTTAAAATCTATTAAAAATTTATTTGAATATAGTAAAATACCCTGAAATATTTCAAATCCTTTGAAATCTTTTGAAACTTTTTGAAGCTCTTGCAAATTATTTTGAATTTTTATAAATACCCTAAATGTTCAAAATCTTTTGGAATGCCTTCGAATTATTTAAACCTATTAAAAGTTCCTTGGAATATTTTAAAATACCCTAAAATAATTTGAGATACATTCTTTAGAACCTCATAAAAATTATTTTAAATCCTTTAGAATCACTCAAATCCTTAGAAATTCTTTTAAATATTTTTAATCTCTTGGAATTTGTTAACAATTTTAGAAATCTTTTGAAATACCTTTATTTATTACTTTTCTGACGAGACCCGAGACAAGATTCAAGACACGATTTGAGACGAGATTCAAGACGAGATTAAATAGGAGATTCAAAACGTTATTCGAGACGAGATTCAAGACTAGATTAAATACGAGATTCAAGACGAGATTCGAGACAAGATTCGATACAAGAGTCAAGACGAGATTTGAGACTATATTTGAGAAGAGATTCGAGAAGAGATTTGAGAAGAGACACTAGACGAGATTCAAGACGAGATACGAGGTGAAGGATTTTATGAAATGCCAAAGAATTCAAGGTGAGTTTAAAAAACTTCAGGATGAATTAAAGAAACATTTTTTGAAAATTTGAAATTCATTAAATGAAATCTGATGATACTTCCTTGAATCCTGGAAAATTTATTAAAATACATTGAGATACACTCTTTAGAACCTCATAAAAATTATTTTGAATCCTTTAGAATCACTCAAACCCTTCAGAAATTCTTTGAAATATTTTTAGTCTCTTGAAATCTGTTGAAAATTTTAGAAATAATTTTAAATACCTTCATTTATTACTTTTTTGACGAGAACCGAGACAAGCTTCAAGACACGATTTGAGACGAGATTCGAGACAAGATTCGAGACGAGATATAAGAAGAGATTCAAGATAAGATTCAAGACAAGATTCGATACAAGAGTCAAGAAGATATTTAGGATGATATTTGAGACGATATTCCTTCAAGTGAACCAAGTGAACCAGGTATGAAAGAAAATGTTGCGAAACAAAATGGTTCACCTTAAAAAATAAACACATTTTTTCGAGAAAAAAATGTATTTTCTTTTTTTCTTGGAGAAATAATTTTTTCAAATGAATATTTAACTATTCCAGTAGAAGATTTATTATTTTAGTTACTCCGTAATAGCAGTGTGTATTGAAAGACCAAATTTTTGGACCGATAAATTTGGATGATTTGCTTAGGAAAAGATTTATACTTCTAATTGAAAATGCATCCCTGTGATTGACAATTAACATCTTATGCTAGAGCATATTTTTTTATTTGTTTTTTGAAAAATAATTGCGTAAACTGAGAACTTAACTATTTTATTTTTGGTTCAAAAATTATCTCTTTTTGTGAAAATGAACTATTTGGTTTAAAATTCATATACTTTTTTGAAAATTTGCATCTTTTGGTTACAAATTTCAATATTTGGTACAGCTTCTACTATAAAAAGCCAAATTTAAAAATATTATTGAGTGGTAAAAAAGATGCAATCAATATTTTCAGGAATTATACGGTCAGTTTTAAAACATTAGTGGTCAAAAGAAGCCCTTCAGATTTCATCAATTTATCTGCAACCGTTTTCAAGTTATTGTGTTCACAAAAAAATGTGACGCGTGCGGAAAATTGTTTAGAACATTGCATTACGCATTGTCAAATTGAGAAAGTTTTAAATAATTCAATTAAACAATTTGAGAACATATGAGCTAAGACGAAGCTTCCTCTATGAGGAAACAAAATTCATGTGTTTTGGAAATTATACTTTTATATTTTTGGTTGAGAATTCATTATTTTGTTGATTAATATTAATAGTTTTTCTTAGAAACTAACAGTTTATACACATAATTGTAAGTAAATACAATTTTTCAAATAGGGTTTTGTAAGAAATTACGGATTTCCACAAAAGTTTAATAAATAAGTATGTAATTACATATTCATAGGCAAAATCAGGAAAATGTAGAACTCCAAATCGACAATTTTGTACAATTTTATATGAAAAAGTTACCCTCGTAGAACGCTATACTTTTTTGTAAACAATTTATATTTGCAAAATTTTAGACGATGCAAATTATGAAAACAGATTATTTCGGGGTTTAAGAAACATTTAACGTACTGTGTGAATTAAATAGAGTTAAAATGTGCTAAAAAAAATTAGAAAATTCTTCCTACCGAAAATTAATCCCTTAAAGTGTATGCCATTCTTCGAAAAAATATGAAAAAATCTCAGGTTTTTTATTATCATTTTTTAAGAAAAAACTATTTGTATACATTCGTAGAAATTATTTCTACCTGGGAATGTTAAGCGCTTTTCGATCATTATTGAATTCTAAACAACTCTCACTAATATTATTATCAAAAAAAAATCTGGATTTGTAATTATGTTAATTTTATTAGTAAAGAAAATCAATTCCTATAAATTCGAAAATTTAAAATTCGAAATAAAGTACTAAAATAATTACTAACATGTAATTAGTTGCTAATAAAAAAAATGCACTCATTTTTTCCAAAAGTCCATGACTTTTTCAGGCCTTTCAGGTCTTGTAGCAACCCTGCAATTTAATTTGTGAAAGAGAATTATCTTACCTGTCGGCCAATCGCCCACGTTTGCTGAACAGGTGTCGGAGAAGTGTTAGCCGGTTTCTTCTAGATTTTTGTTCCTCAACTTTAACTTAAGCAAGAAAAATATAATTACCATATTAGACCCTTAAGAAACCTATTTGAGTAGACTTTGTTTGTTATCAAAGAATTATTGAAAGATTAGGATACTGGTGAACAATTGTTTGCAAATAAGTACAAAAAACTAGAACCATGCGAAAACATCTAGAATGCAAAAACTTCCACAACGTAAAAAGTTGTTAGTATTGTCAATATAGAAATTGATTAAAATTTAAATCACAGAAATAAAATTTTGCCCAGTAAATCTGAAAAATATCCAAATCATACAATTCATGAAATTGACAAAAAAAAATCTTCGAGTGTATATTATAAAGGAAGAAAGCTTTAAACTGGGCCGGATTATTATTATTAAAAAGAATGTAAAATCTCACCAAGTCTTAAGCTTTTTTCTTCAAGTACACTCCTAAATTTTTTGTAATTTTTATCACTGAAAATATTTTAAAATTCAGACATCTTTTAGAATTATGTGCAAAACTTCAATTTTAGTGATTTTATTGTAAATCAAATTTGTGATCATTATTGTTCAAAAGTTTACCACTTTAAGTCTAAGAAATTTTCTATTTTTTCTTCAAATAATAATTTTTTTCTAAAATTATCTGAGGAGTGTACTTATATCAAAGCGTAATAATTTTGTGAAGTTTTAAAATTTTAGACCACTTTGTTTAGAAATTATTAATAAAAAATACCAGAATGTCTTGTCATGCAGCCGTCCCAAACTACATATTCCAAATTCTAAATAATGTTAACATTTTTTCGATATTTGAGATTTACAGATATAAATTATTTTATTGATCTAGGAAAGATAAAAATGCCATTTTTTAACAGTTTCAGGTTATATTAACGTTTTTTTGTGCGCGAAAAATCGGTTATTTTAAACAAAAATTTACCATGTTAAATAACTTTAGGTTATGTGGGTTTTTTTTACCTGAAATTAGCATTTTTAAACAAAAATCATCATCAAGATTTCCAATTTTCAACAATTTGAGGTTATGATAGCATTTTATATCGGAAATGGGTATTTTT
Organism: Andricus grossulariae; assembly: GCA_011634705.1. Taxonomy (NCBI): domain Eukaryota; kingdom Metazoa; phylum Arthropoda; class Insecta; order Hymenoptera; family Cynipidae; genus Andricus; species Andricus grossulariae. The sequence goes on from JAABKJ010075445.1 coordinate 247,479,461, forward strand.
AATACAAAATTATTTGATTTTAAAAACTAAAACTAACTAACTAAATAAATAAATAAATTAACTAACTAAATTTCAAAGAAAATTTACAATTTTGCAACAACTTTAGGTTATTTTGGTGTGTTTCACGTGAAATTGTTATTTTGATTAGATATTTTTTGCTAGAAATTAACATTTTTATTAAAAAATCATTAGATTTCAAAGAAGATTTATATTTTTTACACAATTTTGAATTACGTCAGTATTTTCTGTCGAAAGTTGGTATTTTTATTAGATTTCATAGAAGGTTTACAATATTGGAACAATTTAAGGTTATGTTATCAAAAAACATTAGGTTTAAAAGAAGATTTACAATCATCAACAATTTTTTGTTTTGTCGTGTAAATGTTTTTCTTCGAGAACTGGTATTTTGAAATAAAAATTTTTTAAAGATTTTTCATATTATTATACTTCAGATTTATCATTCAGAGTCATTAAATTGACGTTTTTTGTAGAGTTTTTTTGTTTAAAGAATATTTACAATATTTAAACAATAATATTGTATGCTAGCGTTTTTCAATGGAAATCAGTTATTGTAAATAAAAATAATTTGACTTGAAAAATTAAACTTACAATTTTAAACAACTTTAGGTTAATTCACTTAAATTCTTCCAAGTTCACTCAATTCTACTTAATTCACTGGATTCTTTTTGTTTGTGTTTTAGTTTTTTTTACTTTACCCTGAATTTTTTTTAATTCACCTTGGATTTTTGTGACTTTCATCGAATTATTCTAATTTCCATTACATATATTTTTCTAAATTCACTCGAATTTTATTTAAATTATTTTTTTTCAATTCACTCGACTGCTGTTGAATTTGACCTGAATTTTGTTCACTCCCATGTTATAAAACTTAAGGCAATTTTTTGTTCTTTTAAATTTCATTCAATTCACTAAAATTCTTATGAATGTAATTAAAGTCTTTTGAATTCCCTTGAATTATTCTAAATTCACTTCAATTGTACTGAAGTCAATGGATTTTATTTTTGGATTTTTTCAATTCATTTGAATTCTTTTGAATTTCACTTGAATTGTCTTGACTTCACTCTAAATTTGTTTACATTCAACGTTTAAAAAAATTATGATAGTATTTTTCAAAAAAAGGAAAACATTTAGGGGATTCCGTTTGCAAAGTTTAAAAACTCAAATTTTCATTCGGCACCCTAATCTATATTATAATTCTTATTAGTCATATTAATATTATTTACATTTTTTCAACTGATATTTTTTCAGTTTCTATCAAGAAGTAACGAAGAAGGCCAGAGTTAAACTCTTCGAATGTAAAGTTCGCAAATAAACAAAAAATTTTCTAGAAGGTGGGATTTGAAATTTGACATTCAATCACGGAAGGATAAAACTGCGTTTGTTCCGAAGATTCTGTGGGGCTCTATTTATATAAAGGTATATTTGGATAAAAAGCTCCATATATTTATATTCAGATTAATTTTCGATCAAGGAAAAGGAAATTTTTAACAAAATAGGTCAATTTTTAACCAAAGTCATGAATCTTCGATCAAAAAAATTAATTCTCAATGAAAAGTGTAATAGTTGATATTTCTACCAAAAAATATTAGAATTTTTGATCCAAAACAGTCGAATTAAACCAAAAAATTTAATTTTTCAACAAATTATTTCCATCCTCAAACAAAACAGACTCATTTTCAAATCAAAAAGAGCAATTTTCAGCAAAAGAGTTGAGTTTTCAACCAAGAAAGATTTTTCAATCGATAAAGAAAAAGAATCTCATGCAGAATGTTGATTATTTAAGACGAAAATTCGAATTTTTAACAAAAAAGTTGAACATACAACCTAAAAATAATTATTTTCTACCAAAATGATTAAATTTTCAACCCAAAAAAGACGAGTTTGCAACAAAATAAGTACATTTTCAACTAAGAAAGATCAATTTTCTACCAAAAATGGAATAACTACATTTTCATGAAAAAAAAAAATAATTTTCAACAAAAAAAACTTTTTTAACGAAATAGTTCAATAAAAAAAATAAAAAAAAATAAATTTTAACTAAAATGCTGAATCTTATACCGAAAAAATCAATGTTGAAGCAAATGGTTGAACTCCTAACCCAAAAGATGAATTTCTACAAAAAAAGAAAAATTTTCATCAAACTAGATGCATTTTCAACAAACTAGATGCATTTTCAAGAAAATGGTTAAATTTTCAACCAAGCAGATAAATTTTCTACCAAGAAGATTGATTGTCTATCGCAAAAGATACGCTTTTGACAAAAAATGGAATAGTTACATTTTCCGATTAAAAAATTCACGATCCGCAAGAAATAGAAATGGCTGTAATGAACGAAAGCGATAAACGGGTAAAAGTGAAGATCGGAAAAAAGATTGGGGATTCGGTTTTAGCGATAGAAGAAGCCGCGTGTAATGCGAAACGCATTTGAGACATTCATGGATCTAGCGTGCGGGTATTCACAGATGCCTTTAGATGAAGAATCTGAGCAGTATACAGCTTTCACGACCGAGACTCAGACTGGACAGTTTGAGAGAACTATTTTTGGCGTAGCCAATGCGCAGCGATACTTTGCGAAATTGATGCAACGAATACTTGATCCTGCGCGTAGACAAGGCATAGCTTTCCATTTTTTTGATGATATCTTCATTTATGCGAAGGATTGGCATCAGTTGATGATGAATCTGCATAAAATCCTAGACATGTTACGAGACGCAAAACTCACACTAAAAATAGGAAAATGTCGATTATGAATGCGCCAAGTAGAATATGTAGAATATGTGATAGGTGACGGAAAAATATTACCCAGCGTGCGAAAAATAAAAGCGATCAAAGACTTTCCGAGACCGAAAGACAAGCACGAACTCCGTGGATTTATTAGATTATCAAGATTCTGCAGACGATTTGTGGTGGGTTTTGCATCGACGAAAAAAGATGAACCGTTACATTTGGTGTATGCGATCAGTAGAAGCACGACAGAAACGGAAGCGAAATATCACTATAGTCGTTTACAGTTGATGACAATAGCTTGGGCGTTACAGCGGTTGCGATCGTTTTTAATAGGCATTGAATTTGTCATAGTAACTGATTGTCAGAGTCTAGTTCATGTAAATGCTTGGCGAACGAGAAACGCTAAGATTGGAAGGAGTTTAACTCAGAATAGAGTAGTTTCATTTTTAACCAAAAAAATGAATTTTCAACTAAAATCATGAATATTTAATTGAAATACTAGAATTTTCAACCCAAAAAATTAATTTTAAAACAAATAGTTAAATTCTGAACTAAAAAAAATCACGCTTTAACCAAAAATGAAACAGTTTAATTTTAAGTTAAAAAAATTAGTTTTTGAACCAGCTCATGGATTTTCAACTAAATCTTGAATCAGAATTTTCAACCAAAAAGATTACTTTTCTACCAAAAATACGATTTGACAACCAAATACATGAATTTTCATCCAAAATAGTTGAAAAAAAATTACAACCAAATAGTTGAATTTTGCAAACAAAAAGATGAATTTTTAACAAAAAAGTCCAGCTTTCAACAAAGTAGTTTCATTTTTAACCAAAAAGATGAATTTTAAGTAAAATCAAGAATATTTAACTGAAATACATGAATTTTTAACTGAAAAAGACAAATTTTCAACCAAATAGTTGAATTTTGAACTAAAAAAGATCACTCTTTAATCTAAAATGAAACAGTTTAATTTTCAGTTAAAAAAATTAATTTTTAACCAAGCTGATAGATTTTCAACTAAATCTTGAATTAGAATTTTCAACCAAAAAGATTAATTTTCTATCAAAAATACGATTTGTCAACTAAATACATGAATTTTCTACCAAAGTAGTTGAACTGTTAAAAAAATTTCCAACCAAATAGTTGAATTTTGCAAAAAAAAGATGAATTTTTAACAAAAGAGTTAAACTTTGAACAAAGTAGCTTCATTTTTAACCAAAAGGATGAATTTTTAACTAAAATCATGAATATTTAACACTTTTACGCAAGTAATTGAATTTTCGATTTAAAAAATAAATCTTCAGCCAAAAATGGAGAAGTTACATTTTCCGATAGAAAATTAATTTTTTGACAAAAAAAAAATCAGTTTCAACGAAGTAGTTAAACTGGAATAGTTAAATTTTCAATTTATAAATTAATTTTCAACCAAAAAACAAATATTCAATAAAATAGTTTCATTTTTAAACCAAGAGATGAATTGTAAAAAAAATTAATTTTTTAACAAACAAATTCAGTTTAAACGAAGTAGTTCAACTGGAATAGTTAAATTTTCAATTAAAAAATTAATTTTCAACAAAGAAAAACGAATTTTCAATAAAATAGTTCCATTTTTAACCCAAGATATGAATTTTCAAATAAAAAAATTAATTTTTAACAAAGTGGTTCAACTTTTACCAGAGTGCATAGTTGAATTTTCAATTTAAAAAACATTCATTTTCAACTAAAAAACGAATTTTTAATAAAATAGTTCCATTTTGAACACAGGAAATGAATTTGTAAACAAAGAAGTTAATTTGCAACAAATTGGTTCAACTTTTACGCAAGTAATTGAATTTTCGATTTAAAAAATAAATTTTCGGCCAAAAATGGAGAAGTTACATTTTTCGATAAAAAATAAATTTTTTCACACAAAAAAATCAGTTTCAACGAAGTAGTTCGATTAATATAGTTAAATTTTCAATTTAAAAATTAATTTTTAACAAAAAAACAAATTTCCAATAAAATAGTTTCATTTTAAAACCAAGAGATGAATTTTCAAACAAACAAATTAATTTTTTAACCAAAAAATTCATTTTCAACGAAGTAGTTCAACTGTAATAGGTTATAAATATCTTTAAAATTATTCGAATTTTTCCTAGAATTTGTAAAATATATTGCAAAATTTTAAAAAATGGGCTAAAATCTTTCAGATCCTTTTTTGAAAATTTTGGAAACATTTAAAAATGTTTTCAGAAATTGCCTGAAAATTAATTTTTTAAAGTAAAAAATCGTTTCAAAATTTTTCCAGGAATCTTAAGCAATTGTTTTTATTTTCTTGAAACCTTTGAAAATTCTTAAGAAGCTTCTCAATTTTTTGTTAAAAATCTTCAAAAATCTATAATTTATTTTAAATTTCGTGAAATCTTGGAAAATTAAAAATTATTTGTCTATTTTTTTCATAACTTTAGAATATCATTAAAAATTATCGTAATTTCCTAAAATTATTTTAAAATCCTGCAAAATGAAAAAAAATCTCTAAAATCTTCCAAATTCTTTTTTGAAAACTTTGGGTGAATATTTTGAAAGTTTTCAAGATCTTGTTAGATATTCTCTTCAAATGAATTTTTTAAAATAAAAAGGTCGTTTTTTTAAATATATTTTTTTTATTTCATTTAAACCGTGAAAATTCTTCAGGAGCTTAATTATTTTTTCGAAATCTTCAAAAATCTACATTTTGTTTAAAATTTTGTACATAATTTCAAATGAATAAATGTCAAACTTGCAATAGTTAAACCATTCAAAGATTTTTTCATTATCTTTAAACATTTCAAAATCCTGACAAAACTTTAAAATTTTATTTCGAATCATCAAAAATTTACCTTTCGTTTTTAGTATTTTGAAATCTTTTCAAATTTTCAATGATTTTTTTAAATTTTTCGCAATTTTTTAATATCTTTTAAAAGTACTGGATTTTGCCCTTCCGAGAATTGACGCCGCGCCGTGGGGATACGTGAGAGGTGTTTCCGGGGGGATGTGCGGTGTGCACTCAGGCGTGACAAAACAGAGAGAAAAACAGGAGAGAGACAAAATTCCGAGCCTCTGGATTTAACGTCAAGGGCAGCCCCAAAACCGACTCTAAATCCAGGTTTGACTGTACTTGAATTTTCAAACAAAAAGACGATGAATGTTTAAAAAATTAAAATCCTGTCTTGGAAAAGTGAAATTTCCCAAAGAATTACAATTTTGACGAGTACATTGCGCAATATTATGCATTCTAATTGGTTAGTAAGAGGGAGTGGAGGAAGGGTCAGTGGAAGTAATTCTATGAACTTAGATAACATTTAGTACATTTTCTGATGATAAATTTAAAAAAAAATGTTCTCTTTTTTGAAGAAACATGCTCTTTTTTTGTTCTTTTGCTCAAATGCGAATTAAATTAATAGAACTTAACAAAAAAATCAACTACTTTTGGTTGAAAAGTTTACTATTATATTTTTGGTTCAAAATTCATCTCGTTTGAGTGGAAATTCTAGTATTTTGTTGAAAATACAACTAACTATTTTCTTGAGAGGTTATCTTTTTTTTGTCAGGAATTCAGCTACTTGGCTAAATATGAACTGCTTTGTTGAAAATTATTTTTTTTTATTGTTGATTAGGGTGGTCCAAAAATGCATTGGAAATTATTTTTTTTTAATTTTTATCGGGCACCCCCAAAATTTGTTCGAACCCACCCAAAAATGAATCGATTTTTTTTTGTTTCGAAAAAAATGATATTTAGGAGTGCCGCAAACCCCATGAAGTTTAACATGAGCAGGAAGACCGCCTTATCGTTGGTGACGTTGATCTTGTTCTTGCCGATAAAGGGTCTTCATATCCGTTTTCGCGCGAAAAGGATACATGATCCCTTGAATAACGAGGCGTTTAATGAGCATATTGACCCAATGGTCATGTAACCGTTGCATCAATCCTCTTCATGCCGGTCAGCTTCTTTGCCAAGAGGTAAAGATGTTCCTCCAGAGTTGGTCCGACCACCTGAATTGATGTTCTCGCGTTTGTCCAGGGCCATTGCCTGCTGTTCGCCTCGGTTCGGTCCTATTGCTACTCCGAACAGAACGACGGCCTCCATCCGAGAGAGTCCCATTGTGGGTGGCACAATGCGATACTGGTGACGTACCCGCATAATTGATTGCATTGGGGCGTTAGCCTAACGCAACGTGGCTGAATGCTTTTTATTAATATAATTATATGCTGTATCACAGTTTATTTGCTTAGACAATATTTATAATATTTATAATTTCTAATATTTATAATTATTATTTCTTGCCCCAGAATTAAGTTTTCGATTCGATTGTTTACCCAATGGCGTGCCTATTCCTGGTATTCATGGTAATCGACCTTCTGATTTTCTTAAAATGTGTTCATCTGCCAGACCTCATCCCCCGGGTTCTCCGGCCCGCTCGCCTCCTCCTGCAGAGTCTTCTCTTCGTGTCAGATCCAGATCTCCCCCTGCCACCCGTGCTTTATACGGACTTGTGGACTTACAATTGAACAACTTAGATCTGTTCCGCTTATTCTACATACGAATCCGAACCGGAGATTTGAAATACGGAGATACACTTTTCCTCGCGAGGCATCAATTCAAGTTAAAGGAAATAGACAGTTAATTTTATTGTTTGAAAATTCATCTTCTTGGTTGAAAATTCAACTATTTTCTTGCAAATATTTTTTTTATTGAACATTAATTATTTTATCTGAAAATTAAACTTTTCCATTTTTAGTTCAAAATTCCAGAACTTGGTTGAAAGTTTAACTACTTTGTTCCATTTTTGGAAATTTAACTATTTTCTTAAAACTTTGTTTCTTTTTTTGTTGAAATAAAAAAAAAAAATTTCCAACTGGAAATTTAAAATCATTTGATTTTTACTGAAATTGAAAATTGATCTTTTTCGATAGAAAGTGAATTTTATTGTTTGAAAATTTATCTTTTTGGTTGGAAATTTAACTATTTTCTTGCAAGTTCGTTTTTTTTTTACTGAAAATTAATTATTTTAACTGAAAATTAAACTTTTCCGTTTTTAGTTAAAAATTTCACACCTTGGTATAAAGTTTAACTACTTTGTTAAATTTTTGGAAATTTAACTATTTTCTTGAAACTTCGTTTTTTTTTATTAAAACAAAATAATAATTTTTTCAACCTGAAATTTAAAATTATTTGATTTTTACTTTTAGTTAATTTTATTGTTTAAAAATTCATCTTTTTCGTTGAAAGTTCAACTATTTTGTTACATTTTTGGAAATTTAACTATTTTCTTGAAACTTTGTTTTTTTTTTCGTTGAAAAAAAAATTCAACCTGAAATTTAAAATCATTTGATTTTTACTGGAAATTTGTCTTTCTTAGTTGAAAATTCGTCGTTTTTGATAGACAGTTAATTTTATTGTTTGAAAATTCATCTTCTTGGTTGAAAATTCAACTATTTTCTTGCAAATATTTTTTTTTTTCACGCATTAATTAATTATAACATTTCAATAAAACTATGTCAGAAAATATAGTATCCTTGCTGAAATGTTATACTAAACAAAATAATGAATATTTTTTACCAGTTTTCCACTTAACTAAGATTATCTATTGTAAATCAGTATCTACTGGAGGGTGGTTTTTCCTATATAATTTGCTTAAAACACATGATGTTACTGAAAAATTGTAACGAAATTACGAGAATTCCCCACTTGGATTCTTTTAAAACCGATTTTTAATATAATTTAAACATTTATTTATAATTTCAAACCAGAAATTCATTCCTTGCGATTCATTCTAATAATTAATTATTTATTAATTATATTAATTGATAATTTGTTATAATTTTAAAAAGTTAAAGGAGCATTAACAAAATACATAGGTCTTCAATAGCAGCCTGAATTAATACGAAATATATCATCATCAGGATTCCATTTTTATTTACAATAATTAACTATCTTTAAAAATGTAATTTCGCAGGTTCAAGCTTTGAGGTTTTTTCTTATTTGTGTATTGTTATTTATTTATAAACTTTTTTTGTGTATTATTATTTGCTTACTCATTGTGTTAAATCAAAATTTGCAGAAGGAAACAAATAAAAATTATTTTTCAGTTTTACACTGATGTACCAATGAAAAAATCATGTCTGAAACGACGTGTGTGATTATTTCTGAAATTGGACGAAAAGGCCTTTTTTTGAATAAATGAATAAATTATTTAATTATTTAAAGATTGAAATACAAAAGCCGTCTCATATTTTCCGTTCCTCTGATATAAAATCAACTAAAAACAGAAAATTGGCACTCGATATTTGGCTGATCAGTTTCCTTGAATTTATTGAATACTATAAATTCCCTGAATTTCTTAAATATGCTGAAATCCTTCAATATTTTGAATTTCTTAATTTTCTCAAAGATTCTATATTTCTTGAATTCCTTAAATTTTCTAACTTTCTGAAAATCCCTTGATTCCTTGATTACCGAATTTCCTTAAATCCTTGAATATTCTGAAATTCTCTAAATTCCCTAAGCACTCTGAAATCCCTCAAATTGTTTCAATTCCTTAGAATCTTCGAATTATCTGAAAGCTTTGATTTCTCGAAACTCTCAGAAATCCTTCAATATTCTCAATTTTCCGAACTCTCTAAATTCCTGAAAATCTACCTATGAATTCGGAATATTTTGAATTCCTAAAATTCCTTAAATTTCCTAAATGTTCCGAATTTGTTAAATATTTTTAATACATGAATACCTTCAATTCTCTAAATTCCCTGAATACTTTCAATTCTTCTGAATTCCATAAATATTCTGAATTCTCTAAATTCCTGAAATTTTCGGAATGCTCTGACATTCTCTGAATTCCCTGTGATCCTTAATTTCTCTGAAATTCTATATTATACAGAATTTCCTGAATTCTCTGAAATTCTAGACTATCTTGAATTCATTCAATTTCTGGAATATTTCGAATTCTTACAATTCTTTGAATTCTCTAACTGCCCTGAATTTCTTTAACTCTTCAAATCTTCCTTTGAATCTTTAAATCCTCTGCATTTTTGGAATTCCCCAAATTCATTCAATTCCTCAAATTTTGTGGTTTGATTTTGAGATTCTCGGAATTCTCTAAATTCCTTGAATATTCTGAATTCTCTAAATTCCCTAAGTTTCCCAAACAAAAAAAGATAAATTTTTAACTAATAATCTAATAGTAGATATTTTGACCAAAAAATATTTTTGTTTTAATAAAAAATACTTAAATTCAGTCAAAAAAAAAAAAAATATTTCAACCAGTTTCATTTTTATCCAAAAAGAGGCGATTTCAAACCAAGAAGATTAGTTTTCAAACAAAAAAGATTAATTTTTAACTAATAATCTAATAGTAGATATTTTAACCAAAAAATATTTCCTTAATCAAAAATACTTAAATTCAGTCAGAAGAAAAAAGAAATTTTAAACCTGACCCAAAAAATTTAATTTTCAACATGGTAGTTCAACTTTCACGAAAAGAGATGAATTTTTAGCCATGATGACGAAACTTCAACTGGAATAGTTGAACTTCCAGTGAAAAAAAAACTAAATTGAAAAAAAAAAATAATTTCAACCAAAAGGTATGAATTTTTAACTATTAATCTCATATAAGATATTTTAACCAAAAAATATTTTTATTTTAATCAAAAATACTCAAATTCAGTCGAAAAAAAAAAAAAAAAAATTCAACCAGTTTCATTTTTATCCAAAAAGAGGAAATTTCAAACCAAGAAGATTAGTTTTCAACAAAAAAAGATAAATTTTCAACTAATAATCTAATAGTAGATATTTTGACCAAAAAATATTTTTGTTTTAATAAAAAATACCTTAATTCAGTCAAAAAAAAAAATGTCAACCAGTTTCATTTTTATCCAAAAAGAGGCGATTTCAAACCAAGAAGATTAGTTTTCAACAAAAAAAGATAAATTTTTAACTAATAATCTAATAGTAGATATTTTGACCAAAAAATATTTTTGTTTTAATAAAAAATCAACTATTTTTTGAAAGTTCATTTATTTTGTTGAAAATTCATCTGTTTTGTTAATTCCGTCTTTTTTTGTTGAAAACTCAACTGATTTATTAAAAGTTCATCCTTTTGGATTGCAAATTTATCTTCCATGGTAAAAAAGTTATATTCCATGGATAAAAATTCACTTTTGTAGAAAATTAATGTCTTTGTAGAAAATTCAACTGTTTCATAAAAAATTCATCTTTTGGATTGGAAATCAAATTACTTGGCTATTGATGCAAACATTCGGTCAAAATTTTTTTTCTTTTGTGTATGAAATCCTATTTTTGTGTTGAACATTAATTCTTTGGTAAAATCTCTTCTTTGGTTAAAAATTCGACTATTTTCTCAGAAATGCAATATATTTCGACTTCATTTTGTTGAAAATTCAACTATTTTGTTAATGAATCATTATTTCTGATCGGAAATTGAAATACTTTTGTAAAAGTTGAACTGTACAGCAAATAATTTTTTTAATTGGTTGAAGAGAAAAACATTTTGTTGAAACTTTTTTTCAAATTAATTTTCAGGACTGAAAATTTATCTATTTCATTTTTGGTTGCAAATTAATTGCCTCACAGCGTACGCTTCTATGTCGTGAATCTTTTCCCTTTGAGTTCTATGTTGATACAAGCTTTAGACTGAAAAAATTTAATTTTGTTTGAGAATTTATTACTCTTTGTTCTCGGAAACTATCACAAAATTGTAATCAAAATTTAATTAATTTGAACCTCTAACGAGAAATATAATTTGAATATAAAGTAAATAAAAAAATAGGAATGCCTGTATTGATTTTGTGATTATAGACCTTACACTCTATTCCATACTTTTGACAAAAAATAGTTCGGTCTTCGTATTTTCCACACATTTGTGCACGGACCTTTTAAAATTAAAGGTCAAAGGATCGACAACAGTAATTTGGTGATTGTGAATTCTCTTTCGTTAAAGCACCTTTGGCTTTAACGAACATATTCTTATCACGTTTTACGTAAAGTTTAAATTTTATTCATCATTATTACTTTCATATTTGTTTCTTATTTTGAACTAATTTTTATTCTCAGCTATTCTGAAAAATATATATAATTTCAATAAATTAAGTCTAAGGCTGAGAATTAACAATTTTTGTTACAGTTTCCGGAAACTAGTGGCTCTCAGGCTTTAGAAAAGGTAGAAATTTTTTAACTTCTATCCAAATACTATTGTAATTTTGTGATTTTTTTCCAAAAATGTAATTTTTCTTTATTTTCAGCATTATTTTTTACTATTAAAAGCAAATCTTTTCGTCCTATCTGAAAATGATTATTAACAAATGTATATATCTTTCTTGGGTGTTCAACTTTGGTTCATAATTTTTTTTTCTTACTTCGTATTGTTTTTACAAAAGTTTAATTTTTTTTATTTCGAATTTTATTTTTCACGATTAAAACAAAAACTACTCATCCTATCAAAAAATGATGAGTGATAAATTTTTAACTTTTTTTTTGCGTCAATAACTTTTTCTAATTTTTTTTTTTCGTAGCTTCTTCCGTTTGTCCAAAAAATTTAATTTTCTTTATTTTCAATTATTTCCCCTTTTGAATTAAATAAAAACCACGCGTCCTATCAAAAAGTGATCAATAACAAATTTTTATATCTTTTTTGATTGCATAATTTTTTTGAAATCATCTTTTAATTATTTAACAAAGACTTGAATGATTCAAAAAAATTTCACAAGTATTTGAATTTCATAATATTTTAAAATACTTCTCAAAGTTTTAAAAATATTTCAAAAATTTTACAAAGATTGCAAAAGGGTTCAAAGATTTAAAAATATTTCAAGACTTCACAAAGTTCTAAAAAGATTTTAATGATTTCAAAAAATTTACAACGATTTAAAAGAATTTCAAAGACTTCACAAAGATTTTCATGTTTTTACCAAGATTTAACAAATATTTTAATTATTTAACAAAAATTTTAATGATTTCACAAAGATTTTAAAGAATTTCAGAAGATAAAAAAACATTTCAAAGACTTGACAAAGCTTTAAAAGAATTTCAGAATGTTTAACAAATATTTTAATTATTTAACAAAGACTTAAATGGGTTTAAAAAAATTTCACAAGGATTTTAATGATTTCATAACATTTTCAAATACTTAACAAAGTTTTAAAAATATTTCAATAATTTTACAAAGATTGAAAAAGGGTTCAAAGATTTAAAAATATTTCAAGATTTTACAAAGATTTTAATGATTTCAAAAAAATTTCAAAGACTTCACAAGGATTGCCATGTTTTTACCAAGATTTTTACCTAGATTTAACAAAATTTAACAAATATTTTAATTGTTTTACAAAAAATTTAATGATTTCACAAAGATTTTAAAGAATTTCAGAAGATAAAAAAAATGCAAAGACTTTACAAAGATTTAAAAGAATTTCAGAATGATTCAAAAAAAATTTAATTATTTAACAAAGACTTGAATGATTCAAAAAAATTTCACAAGTATTTGAATTTCATAATATTTTAAAATACTTCGGTCGATAGAATCCCTAACTATGCGAAAATTGGCAGAGATCCTCAAAATAAGGTGGAACATGACTAGGAGAATCATCCAATCAGAACATTCAAGTGGGAATGAGGGGAGGGTTAGTGAGAGGTAAAGAATGGAGGGGAAGTAGGGGAAGTAGGGGAAGTCAAGAAAAACTAATGGAGGGGAACTAGGGGAAATCTGGGGAAATTAGGGTAGGGGAAGTAGTAGAAGTAGCGGAAAATGAGGGGGGATAGTGGAAGTAAGAAGAGAGAAACTAGGGGAAGTGTGGGGAAATGATGGGGAAGATAAAGGAAGAAAAAATATGGGGAAAATGAGGAGAGGGGGAAGTTGATGAGGATGAAGTTAGGAAAAGGAGGGGAAGCGAAGTTCGAAGTTTGAGGACACAAAGCAGGGTTGGAGAGAGAAAGTAGGGGAAAGTAGGGGAGTAGGGGAGGAAAGGTATAAGAGGAGGCAGTTTGATCTACTTATTTACGTTTTATCAGGCTACGAAATCCTTTTAGGTAGAAATCTTTATATAAATTGAAATCGGATGCGAATCAAAATTGATCAAAATTGATAGAAATAAAATATCCTGATGATAGAATGTACGAAATTGCTTCTTTCAGACAAAATTATATGAAAGGGAATAGAAATGTATGGAAATTGCTAGAAATGGATAGAAATGGATAGAAAGGGAATATAATGATAATATGTTAGGACCGATGTGACGAGAATTACTCTTGTTCAGAAAACACTAGGATTGTAATAGATGTAAATTTATAAAAATTAGTAGAAATGTATAGGATGTATGTATGTATAGCACATATATTGGAACAAAAAATGTATATACAATTTTATCTTAAAATTAATTTTTCGAAATAAAAAATCATTTCAATTTTCTCAGGAATCTTTAGAGAAAAACTTTTTTATTTTCTTGAAACCTCTCGAAACTCTTAAAAACTTCCTTTTCTACGAAACTTCAAAGATCTACATTTTATTTTCAATTTCTTGACATTGTTTCAATTAAAAATGTTTTTTTAAATGCTGCTAAAAATGAAAAAATTGATTTTAAATCTTCCAAACTCTTTTTCGACAATTTTCGAAACCTTTCGAAGTATTTTCAATTTTTTCTAATTTTATCCTCAAATTAATTTTTCAAAATTAATTATCATTAAAATTTTCCCACGATTCTTAACATAACTTTTTTATTCTCTTGAAATCTTTCGAAATTCTCAAAAACCTTATTTTTTTTAAAATCTTCCAAAATCTACATTTTGTTTTAAATTACTTGAAATCGTTCCTGGTTTTTAATTATTTTGGACATTTTTTTAAAACTTCTCAATATCTTTTTAAATAAGTAGAATTTTTCTTACATTTTTTTTCAAAATTCTGTAAAATGAAAAAATTGCCCTAAAAACTTCCAGAAACTCTTCGGACAATTTTGGACATGTTTTGAAATGTTTTAAAATATTGTTCAATATTATCTAAAAATTAATTTATCAAAATAAAAATCATTTCAATTTTCTCAGGAATCTTTAGAAAAAAACTTTTTTATTTTCTTGAAACCTCTGGAAACTCGTAAAAAGTTCCTTTTCTTCGAAACTTCAAAGATCTACATTTTGTTTTCAATTTATTGACATTGTTTCAAGTTAAAATGTTTTTTTAAATGCTGCTAAAAATGAAAAAATTGCTTCTTAAAAAACTAATTTTCAACTAAACAGTTAATTTGCAAACAAATGTTTACGTTTTTATCAAAACTTGTACTTTTTTAGTCAAAAAGACTAATTTTCTACAAAACAGTTGAATTTTCAACAAAAAAGTCAATTAGAAACCAAATAGTTAAATTTTCTATGAAAATAGTTAAGTTTTCAACCAAAAAGGATGATTTTATAACAAAATTTTTTTTTTTTAACAACAAAATTACATTTGTAACCAATTGATAAAATTTTCAAGTATGAAAGATGAATTCTTAACCAATTAATAACAATTTTAACTGTGAAAGATAAATTCTCAACAAAAAAATATAATAGTTGATGTTTTAGAGAAAAAGTATTTTAATTTTTAATCAAAAATAATTTTATTCATCCAAAAAACACAAATTTTCATTAAAAAAAAAGTTAATTTTTACCCAAATAGTTTAATTTTGTATGAAAATAGTTGACTTTTCAACCATAAGGGATGATTTTTTAACAATATTGTTAATTTTTCGAAAAAAAAAATAAATTTTCAACCAATTAGTAAAATTTTCAACCATGAAAGATTAATTTTTAACGAAAAATGTAATAGTTAATATTTTAACCAAATAAGATTTTGTTTTTAATCAAATAATAGTTGAATTGATACAAAAAGACAAATTTTTAATAAAAAAGTTAATTTTCAATCTAATAGTTGAACTTTCTATGAAAATAGTTGACTTTTTAACCAAAAAGGATTTTTTTTAACAAATTGTTTTTTTTTTGTACAAAAAATTTAATTTTCAAGGAAATGATAACATTTTCAACTATTAAAGATGAATTATCAACGAAACATATTATAGTAAAAATGCAACTTTTTTTAAAAATTAAAATGTTTTTTTGTTGAAATATCAACTATTACTTTATTTGTTGAAATGTCAACTATTAAATTTTTTTTTGAGAATTCACCGTTTCTGGTAAGAAATTAATTTTCTTTGGTTGAAAATTCAACTCCATGGTTAAAAGTTGAACTACTTTCTTAAAAGTTCTTTTTTTTTATTGGATAATTCATAAGTTTAGTTAAAAATTCGTTGTTTTTTTTCTGTTAAAAATTAATTTTTTAAATGACGATTTAACTACTTTTTTGTACATTCAACTTATGTAAAAAATTCAACTATTTGTTACAAAATTTAGTTGTTTTGTAAAAAACCCGTTTTTTTAGAATTAATTCCCATTTTTTGATTTTTGATTTGGACTAATATCAAATCCATTTTTCAAATTATTTAGTTAAAAATTTAAGTAATTTGTTGAAAAATTATTATTATTTGTTTAGAAAGTTAAACTTCTTGGTTAAAAGTTAAACTATTTGGTAAAAACTGTATGGATTTTGTAAAAAAATTTGTCTCTTCTGGTAGAAAATTATTCCTTTTGGTTGAAAATTTAACTAC
>JAABKJ010075445.1:247495877-247507621 GCA_011634705.1 Andricus grossulariae
TGTTTAAAAATGCAACTTTTTAAAAAATTAAAATGTTTTTTTTTGTTGTTGAAATATCAACTATTACATTTTACGTTGAAAATTAATATTTTAGGTTGAAAATTCAACTCTGTGGTGAAAATTTGAACTTCTTTCTCAAAAGTTCATTTTTTTGTTGGAAAATTCATAGGTTTAATTAAACATTCGTTTTTTTTTGTTGAAAATTAATTTTTCAACTGATGATTCAACTACTTTTTTGTAAACTCAATTGATTCAATTTTTTTTCCAAATCGGTAATTGTTCAATTGTTATTCATGCATCAAGATTTAATATTTTCACTTACAAATTAAAAACTTGTTAAATTGAAAAACTAAAATTGTAACGTTCCAAGTTTTAATTTAAATCTCTGAAATAATAATGATTCAAGGGTTTCTATTACAAATAATTCAGTTTAAAATGGTTTAGTTTTTAATATTTGATTTATAATTGCTTATTTCAAATGAAAAGTAAAATATTTCTAAATATTGAATAAATGTCATTCTTAATTAGAAAATTTCAAATTATATGGTTAAAAATTGAATATTTAAGATTAAAAAAATATATTCGAATATGATGTGGAATTGAATAAGAGCGTTTAATTATGAATCTATAATTTGAAATGATTTAAAAATTAAGAATAGTTTATGAAGTATCAATCGAGCTACTGAGAACTACTGAAACTTTCAAATCGAAATTTTTTTATTTTTAACTTTAAAATCTGCAACTGGCTTAATGTTGAACAGATTCAGAATAGTTCTGTGAACTCAATAACTGTTTAATTTTCAATAATCAAGCTACAGTTCAATGTATTGTTTGTAAAAATGTATAATTTTTTGTTTAAATTAGTTTATCCAAATAATAACCCTATCCAATACTTTGGGAATTAATGTTGGGAAAATTAGGTCTATATACTTAAAAATACATATTTAAGATTCCTAATTCACGTATTGAATCAGTCGTTTCAAATTTAGAAATTCTATTAATATATTTGAATTAAATTACCCCAAAAACCTTAGGATACTCATTTTTATGGAAATCAGATCCCTAATACAAATTCTGGAAAATGACTGATAAGTAATTTTCAACCAAAAATGTGAATTTTCAACCGAAGTGATTAATTCTCTAACACAAACGATGTATTTTTAACGAAATAATCAACTTTTAATCATAGAAATAAATTTTCAAATAAAATGACGAATCTTCAACCAAAAAATAAATCTTTATCTGAACAGTTGAATTTAAAGAAAAAGTCCAATTTTCAACAAAATCAACACGACTGAAAATGTGACTTTGTCACGAAGAAGATTAATATTGGAGTACAAAGGACAAAGCTTGAATTAATTTTAAACCAAAAAAATGCGAATTTTCAAGAAAATAGTTAGATCTTCAAGCAAATTAATTAATTTCTACCTAAAATAATGAATCCTCAAGCAAAAAAAAATGAATTTTTAAACCAATAGTTGAATTCTGTAACAAAACAAGACTAATTTTCAATAAAAGCTGAATTTTCAAGTAAAGAAGATAAATGTTGAACCAAACATTGATTAGTTAAATTGTCAGTAAACAAAATTCATTATCAACCACAAAAAAAAAAACAAAAAAAAAACGAATTTTAAATAAAATAGTTCGATTTTTAAGGGCATGTGATACTTCGTCATGCGGTAAATTGGGTTGAGTTCCCCCGGGGTTTTGTCCACAAGAATTAAAAAATTTTAAAACTGTATTTGGAGGGACTATAAAATAGAACAAGAGACGTCCCCGAACTCTTTCTTTGAGGGATAATAGCAAAAAAACTTTTTTGTCCGACCCCCCTTGAGAACGCGCCATTGCATGCACGTAAAGCAGGCGTAATGTGGCCACTTCCAGCCCAGTGACGTTCGCACATGCGCACTCCGCCGCCGGGCCAACATGAAACTTTACATTTTAGGGTGTTCTAAAAAATTCCAATGAATTTTTAATTGATTTCAATAATTTGATACGATTTCAAAGGATTTTTAAAGATTCCAATGATTTTTTTTAACATTTCAATTATTTCAACGGATTTCAAAGGATTTTAAAGATTGCAGTGTATTTTTAAAAATTCCTAGGAATTTTTAATTGATTTCGGTAAGTTAATTGGATTTCAAAGAATTTTAAAGATTTCAGGGTATTTTCAAAAATTGCTTGGCATTTTTAATTGATTTTAGTAATTTAATACGATTTCAGAGGATTTTAAAAGATTCCAGTAATTTAATACGATTTCAAAGAATTTTAAAAGATTCCAATGATTTTTTTTGTCGATTTAAATTATTTCAACGGATTTCAAAGGATTTTAAAGATTAGAGGGTATTTTTAAAAATTTCAAAGAATTTTCTATTGATTTCAGTAATTTAATTGAATTTCAAAGAATTTAAAAGATTTCAGGGTATTTTTAAAAATTCCTTGACATTTTTAATTGATTTTAGTAATTTAATTGAATTTCAAAGAATTTAAAAGATTTCAGGGTATTTTTAAAAATTCCTAGGAATTTTTAATGGATTTCGGTAAATTAATTGGATTTCAAAGGATTTTAAAAGATTCCAATGATTTTTTTGACGATTTAAATTATTTCAACGGATTTAAAAGAATTTTAAAGATTTCAGGGTATTTTCAAAAATTCCTAGGAATTTTTAATTGATTTCAGTAGTTTAATTGGATTTCAAAGACTTGAAAAGATTTCAGGTTTTTTTTTAAAATTCTTTGGCATTTTTAATTGATTTTAGTAATTTAATACGATTTCAAAGGATTGTTGAACCGCGTTGATAACATTTTTGTGTAGGTTCAACTCTTTGGTTGAAAATTTAACTATTTTGTTGAAATTTAGTTTTTTTTTTTTGTTTAAAAAATTTTTCTTCCTGAAAATGTACATTTTCCATTTTTTGTTGAAAATAGATCTTTTTTAGATAATAATCGTCTTTGTTGGTAAAAAACGAATGTTTTTGGTTTAAATTCATATTTTAGGGTTGAAAATATAACTGTTTTACAAAAAATTCGTCTTTTGACTTGAAATTTTAACAATTTCAATGACATTTTTTTACTTTTTTTACTCAAAAATCTTTATTTGTTGAAAATTCGTCTATTGGGTTAGAAAAGTTCAATTTATGGGTTGATAGTTTACTACTTTGTTAAAAAATTATTTTTTTTCTTTGTTGTGAATTCATCATTTTAATTGAAAATTCAACTCTTTTGTAAAACATTAAACTATTTTGTGGAAAATTCCTTTTTTGTTTTGTTCTTATTTTGTTTAGTTTGAAATTTCAACTATTTTATTTTTCATTGAGAATTCAGTTTTTGTTGAAAATTCGACTTTAAGTGTTAAAAACTCAACTCTGTTTTTGGTTGAAGCTTAATATATATATTTTTTTTTTTAATATAACTATTTGGTTGAAAATTGATTTTTGTAGTGGAAAATTTCAGTATTCTGTTGAAGGTTGAAGTTTAATCTTTTTTGTTTAAAATTCGAACATTTTGTGAAAAATTCAACTATTTTGTTACAAATTCGTTTTTTTTGCTGTTGAAAATGAATTTTTTAAATTAAAAATTTAACTATTCCAGTTGAAGATTCATCATGCGTAATATAATGTTAATGTTGTATATTTTGTATTTACTGCTAGTAAGAATGTATTATTTGGCAGCGCTTTCTCACCCACGTTCCTTCCGAGGATTTTTTTTCAGAGATTTTTATATTCAAAAATTGATTGTCTATTCTGAATTATTCTTATGAAATGTTATTTTAATACTTACGTCTGAGTGTTTTATATTTAAGTTTCGAAATCTTATTATTTCTCTTAGGAAAAATGATTTTCTTTATTACATTCTCATCATGATGAGAAGTTATTGGTTTAATGTGAAAAATGACTTTCGTGAAATCCATCAAATGTTGACGTTTTGAAGCCCGCTGCATGAGAAAAAATAGTTATTGCGTCGGTGTCTGTCTGTCTGTCGTCGTCGTATGTATACGGGATAATTTTTGTAAGAGTAATCGAATTGGATTCTGTTTTGTCACACAGTGTCCGCAGTACTCAAAAAAGTCCCCCTAAAAAAGTCAAAAATCAACATTGTAAGCCAAATAAAGCACGACATGGAAAAAGTTAAGACAAGAAAAACATTAATTTTTGAAAGCCCTACAAGATTATAATAGCCACATTTTCGAATTTTTTTAAATAATCGAAAATTTGAATTTTGTTCGCACAAAAAATAGTGAATTATTGCATTATCATTATGATGAGAAGGTATTGAAACTTTTTTTTACCTTTTTTGTAATGGATTGGTTCATATTAAAGACGCATAAGGAACAATCTTAGATATTCAAGCTTTATCAGTTAATATATTTGCTTCGGACAATGAGAAGTCAAAATATAATCATAAACTAAAAATAAATAATTCAGGTTGCCTAATTATCAAAATATATTTACTTCCTCGAAATTTGGAACCATTGATCATTTTAGTGGAAAATTCATCTCTTAGGTTGGAAATAAAATTATTTGGTTGAAAGTTAAACTCTTATGTTGAAAATTAGTTTTTGTTGTTGTTTGATTGAAAACTTGTTTTTTCTTTGGATATTTTTTGGTTGAAAATTATATATTTTTTTAAACTGAAAATGTAACTATTATTACAGTTGAATATTAGATAATTTTAGTTAAAAATTAATTTCTTTGTCTGAACATTCATTTTTTTTATGGTTGAAAAATTACCGTTTTTAGTTGAAAATTCGTCTTTTTGGTAGAAATTAATCTTTTTTGTAGGAAATTAATCTTCTTGTTTAAAAATTCAATTATTCTAGTTAAAGATTCATTATTTCAGTTAAAAATTCATTTTTCTGAATAAAAATTCGACTATTCCATTGAAATATTTACAATTTTATTTGAAAATTCATCACGTTGTTTGAAAATGTTACTATTTTTTTGAAACTTATTTTTTATTTGGTTCAAAATCCATTTTTTAGTTGAAATTCCTTCTGTTTGGTTTTAAATTAATTTTTTTAACTGAAAATGTTACTATTCCATTTACGGTTAAAAATTATTTTTTTTTAGTTCAAAATTCAACCATTTGGTTGAAAATTGATATTTTGCACTTAAAAATTAAACTATGTGTTTTAAAATTTATTTACTTTGCGGAAAATTAATCTTTTTTGTAGAAAATGAATCTTCTTGTTTAAAAATTCTTCTTTTCGGTTGAAAATTCAAGTATTCCAGTTAAATATTGATCATTTTAGTGGAAAATTCATCTCTTAGGTTGGAAATAAAATTATTTGGTTGAAAGTTAAACTCTTATGTTGCTCTTTTTTGGTGAATTTTAATCTATTTTGCTTAAAAATGTGAATATTTGTTTGTAAATGCATCTTTGTAAGTTAAAATTCAAATAACTGGTTAGAAATAAAACTAAATTGTTAAAAATTCAATTATTTTGTTAAAGTTCTCTTTTCTATTCGAAAAGTCAACTGTTTTGTTAAAAATTCATTCCTTTGGATTGAAAATTCATCTGTTATTGTAGAAAATCTTTCTTGGTTGAAAATTTAAATATTTAATTTTAAAATGCAGCGAATTTCGACTTGAAATCTTAATAATTTAAAACATTTCATATTAAATTTAATGTGGTATCAACATTAATTTTTTGCGAAGAATTTACTCCCCCAGGATTTATAACCTGAGTAAAATTTGAAATTGATTGATCAATATCTTGTAATTTGGCGGTGCGAAAATAATTTTGAAAAAATTTGTCAATCTTAAGGTTAGAGATTATTCTCTTTCGTGTGAATTTGCTGCATTTCTAATTTCATTTTTAATATTATTTTGTGTAGAATTATAATGAAAATTAATTTCTCACGCCATATTATGATCTATTCATGTTCTCTCTTCAGCATCGCAATTATAATTTTCTCTTGAGATCGATTAAAAGATATTTTGTACAAGACAATAATAATAACCTGAGTCAAATTTTCAATCGATTGATCAATATCTTGTATTTTCGCGGGGCCAAAATAATTTTTAAAAAAATTCGTGAATCTTAAGGTTAAAGATTATTATCTTTCGTGTCAAACTTCTCCATTTCTAATTTCATTTTTAATATTATTTTGTGTAGAATTATAATGAAAATTAGTTTCTCATGCCATATTGTGATCGCTTATATATCGAAATTCATGTATTTTAATAAAAAATGATCATTTTTGGTAGAAAATTAATCTTTTCTGTTAAAAATTCATTTTTCTGGTTAAAAATTCTTGATTTTAGTTGAAAATTCATCTCTTTGGTTGTAAATTAATCTATTTTAGTAAAAATTAAACTAGTTTCTTCTTTTTTTTAAATTAATCTCTTTAGCTGCAAATTTGACTATTCCAGCCGAAGATTCATAATTTTAGTTAGAAATTCCTTTCTCCGGTTGGAAATTAAACTGTTTGGTCAAAAAATCTATCTTCTTTGGAACACATTTTTTTAAACTGAAAATGTGACTATTCCATTTTAGTTGAAAAATGTATCCTTTTTAGTTAAAAATCTAATTATTTCGTTGAAAATTCGACTTTTTCGGTAAAAAATTATTCTTCTTTGCTGAAAATGCATGTTTTTGGTTGAAAAATATTAAACTATTTTGTTGAAAATTATTTTTTTTTGTTGAAACTAAATTTTTTAACTGAAATTTCAAATATTTCTTGTTTAGTTTAAGATTGATATTTTTTGGTTGAAGATTCAAATAAATGGTTAAAAGTGTATATATTTTGTCAAAGGTTCGTCTATTCTGGTAGAAAATTAATCTTCTTGATATAAAATTACATCTTTTTTGTAACAAATTCAGCTACTGGGTCAAAAGTTGAACTTTTTTGTTAAAAATTCATTTTTTGTTTGAAGATTCATAATTTTAGTTTTAAAATTTATCTCTTTTTTGGAAAATCGAATTTTTTTGTAAAAAATAAATGCGTTTTTTCTTTAAATTAGTTTTTTTAACTGCAAATTTAACTATTCTATTTAAAGATTGAAAATCTTATTAAAACTTTAGAAGCTTTGTGAAATCGATTGAAATTTATGAAACTTATTTTTAATCTTTTGAAAATTCTTGAAATGTTTGCGAAATTATTTTTATTTTTGTGAAATCTTTGAAATATTTGTGAATACTGAAATCTTTGTGAAATATTTTAAACCTTTATGAAATTATTTAAATCTTCATCAAACATTTTAAAATCCTTTGTAAATCTTTGATATCTTTTGAAACCTTCGAAATATTTGTGGAATTATTTAAATCTTTGTAAAATATTTTGAAATCCTTTGTAAAACTTTGAAATATTTGATATCTTTTAAAATATTTTGAAATCTTTGAAATCTTCGCAAAATAATAAAATTTTTTGAAATCTTTGGATATTATATGAAATCTTTGGAATTTTTGTAAAATCTTTGTGAAGTATTTTTAATCGTTTTGAAATCTTTTAAATCTTCGTAAAATATTTTGAAATCATTTGTAAATCTTTGAAATCTTTTCAAATCTTTGAAATATTAGTAAAATCTTTTGAATTCTTTTGAAGATCTGGAAAATCTTTTTAAATCAATTTAAATCTTTGAAATCTTTGTGAAATCTTATGGAATCTTTTGTAGATCTTTGAAACCTTCTAACATATTTTGAAATTTTTGTTAAATCATGAGAAACTTTTGAAATTATTTCTATCTTTTGTAAAATTTTTTAAACCTTTGAAAGCTTTGTGAAATTTTTTAAATCGTTTGAGATCTTTGGAATTTTTGTGAAATCTATGTGGAAACGTTTTAATCTTTGTGAAATCTTTTAAATCTTCGTAAAATATTTTAAAATCCGTTGTTAATTTTTTAAAAAGTAAAGCATGTAACTGCAGACTTTTTTTTTGGGTCAGAATTCATCTCTTTTGTTCAAAAATTCTACTATCTGATTAAAAATTCAAGTATTTTTTTGAAAATTCGTTTTCTCAGTTGGAAATTAATTTTTTTTAAATAAAAAATTAAACTAATTTATTTTTTATTAAAAATCAATCGTTATTATTTCAAAGTTTGACTAATTAATTTTTGTTCCAAATTTCATATTTTTGTTGGATATTCTGTCACTTATTTCAAATTTGAACTACTTTATTAAACATTAATTTTATTAGTTCAAAATTTAACTAGTCTGTTAAAAGCTCCTCATTTTTTGGTTCAAAATAAATTTTTCGCTAGATATTCAACTATTTGGTTAATTTTTAAAAATTGATAGTTTTCATTAAAAAAATTAACAATTTGGTTTTGAAATTTGTCTCTTGTTGTAAATTCGTCTTTTTTTGTAGAAACTTGATCTTGTTGATAGAAAATTTAGATGCGCGATTGAAAGTTGAACTACTTTCTTTTAAAATTTCTTTTATTGGGCAAGGATTCATGTCTTTAGTGGGAAATTTAACTCTTTTGTTCAAAAATTTGTTTTTAGTTAAAAATCAATTTCTTAGCTGCTAACTAACCTATTCCATTTTGGAATGAAAATTAATCCATTTTTTATTGATAGTTGAATCTTTTCAATTGAAAAATCTATTGTTATATTTTTGATTCAGAATTCATCTTTCATCGTTAAGCTTTTGATTATTTTGATAAAAATTCTTCTCTTCGGATTCAACATACATCTCTTGGTGAAAGTTTAATTTTCTTTTTTAACTCAACTGTTTAGTTAAAAATTTACGACGCCGACTTTGATGATGCCGGAACCCTTGCCTTCCAGCAGACCCATCTATAATGAGGTGAGTTTTTTCAAAAGGGTTCAGCGATATCAATTGGGACATCGAAATCAGCATGGTGGAATAAGACAAGATGTCCAGGCCTCGGACTCACCACAATTTTAACTCTATTTTACACTTTTTTGAACGATTAAACTATTTTACTACTGTTTCGAACAAAATTACACTAAAGACACTATTTTCTCATAATTGTCTTGCTAATTGGCTATAAATTGTCTCAATGGCTGATTAGAGCCGTTAAAAATGATGAATTTTCAAGCCAAAAAGACGAACTTTTAAAAAAAAAAAAAAAAAAAAAAAAGGAATTTGCAACCAGATAGTTAAACTTTCAACCAACAAGATGAATTCTCAACAAATTACATAAATTTTCCACAAAACAGTTAAATTTTCTACCAGATTGTTGAATTTTCAAGCCAAACAGACGAATTCTCTATAAAAGAGTTAAATTCGCTGCAAAATAGTTGAATTTTCACTAGAAAATGTAGTAGTTGATATTTAAACCGAAAAATATTTATATTTTAAATTAAAAACAGTTGAATACAACCAAACAAGATTAATTTTCAACCGTACAGTTACATTTTCAAACAAAAAAATTAATTTTCTACCAAAAAATACTAATTGATAACAAAAGACATATAGTTAAATTTTAAATCAAGAAAAATAGTAAAGTTTTCAAAAAAAAAAAGAGAAGAATCTTGAACTAAACCAAAAGAGACAAATTCTCAACAAAAAATGCAATAGTTGATACTTAAACCACAACAGATTTTAATGTTAAATAAAAAAGTTGAATTATATATTAATATTATAATTATATAATTTTTGGTTGAAAATTCGGTTTTTTTTTGGTACGTAGAAAATTAATCTTTTTGGTTAAAAATTCTACTATCTGGTTGAAAATTTATGTTTTTGATTAAAGATTCATTATTTTAGTTAAAAATTTCTCACTTTGGTTGAAAATTCCTTTCTTTTTTCGTTAAAAATTAATCGTTTTGGTTTAAAATTGAAAGATTCCATTTTTGGACATTTATCTTTTTTAGTTGAGAATTCATGTATTTTGTTTAAAATGTCTCTTCTTTTGGTAGAATGTAAATTAATTTTCTCGGTTCAAAATTCAACTATTTGGTTAAAAATTAATTTTTATTTTTGTTAAGATTCATCATTTGTGTTAAAAATTCACTTTATTGCCTAAAAATGTAGCTATTTCATTTTTTGTCGAAAATTTATCTTTTTTTATAGAAATATAATCTTCTTATTTAAAAATGTGACTATTTCGTTAAAAATTTATTTTATTTGGTGGAAATTTTGTTTTACTAAAAATTTACCTATTCTATTGTTTGTTGAAAAATGACTTTTTTGGTTAAAAATTTGTTTTTTTGTTGTTGAAAATTTATTTTCTCAGCTTAAAATTGAAATATTCTATTTGTGGTACAAAATTAATCTTCTCGGGTGAAAATTCAACTATTTGGTTAAAAATTATTATTTTTTTTTGGCTGAAGATTCAAATTATTTGCTAGAAAATTTATATTTTTTTAGTGAAAATTCAACTTTTTGAATGAAAATTCGTCCTTTTGACTTAAAAATTAGTCTGTTTTTGTTGAAATATAAATTTCAACTTATTTTAGTTATAAAATGCAGTTCCAGAAATATCATTATTCGGGAATTTTATAATTCAGGAGTTTTATTATTCGGGAATAATCCAATTCGGGAATTTAATTATTCGGAAATTTTATTATCCGGGAATTTTATTCTCTGGGAACTTTCAAATTCGATAATATTATAAGCTGTTCGGGAATTTCATTATTCGGTAATTTTATTTTTCGGGATATTTCGGTCCTGGAAATTTTATTATTCTGGAATTTTATAATTCTAGAATTTTATCATCCGGGAATTTTACAGTGTCGGAAGATTGATAATTTAGGAATTTATGATCCGGGAATTTCCCGAATTGGGAATTTTTCAGTGTCATGAATTTTATAATTGAGGAATTTTATTATTCGAAAATTTCCCAAATTCGGAATTTTGCAGTATTGGGAATTTTATAATTCAGGAATTTCATTATTCTGGAATTTCCGAAATTGGGATTTTTGCAGTGTCGGGGATCTTATAATTAACTAATTTTATTTTTCGGGATATTTAAGTCCTGCAAATTTTATTATTCGGGAATTGTCCAATTCGGGAATTTTATAATTCAAGAATTTTATCATCCGGGAATTTTCCAAATTGGGAATTTCGCAGTGTCAGGGATTTTATAATTCAGGAATTTCATCATTCGGGAATTCCCCAAATTGGTAATTTCGCAGGGTCGGGAATTTTATAATTCACGAATTTTCTATTCGGGAATTTTACAATTCGGGAATTTAATTATTCAAAAATTGTATTATTCGGAAATTTTATTATTTCAGTTCCGGAAATCTCATTATTCGGGAATTTTATAATTCAGGAGTTTTATTATTCGGGAATAATCCAATTCGGGAATGGCAATTTTTCAATAAAATAGTTGAATTCTCGACCAAAAAAAAGTGATTTTTAACAAAATAATTTAATTTTCAGCCAATGTGATGAATTTTTAACAAAAAGATGATTTTTCAACTAAAAGAATTGAATTTTCAACTATATAGTTGAAAATTCAGGTATCTGGTTGAAAATTGATCTATTTTAGTTGAAAATTTAACTATTTGGTAGAAAATTTATGTTGTTTGTTGAAAATTCGTCTTTTTTATGGAAAATTAATCTTCTTGAATAAAAAATTACCTTTTTTTATTGAAAATTCAACTATTTGGTTGACAATTGAATTATTTTGTTAAAAAAGAATTTTTTTCCGAGAGGATTATTTTTCTATAAAAAAGACGAATTTTCAAGCAAGAAAATAAATTTTCAACCGAATAATTCAATTTTCAACAAAAAAAGATCACTTTTTAATCAAATCGTTGAATTTTCAACCAAAAAGAAAAGGAATTTTTAACAAAAATAATTTAATTTCCAGGCAATGGGATGAATT
>JAABKJ010075445.1:247507631-247770257 GCA_011634705.1 Andricus grossulariae
TTAACTAAAAACGAGGAATTTTCAACCAAGAAGATTAATTTTCCATAAAAAAAGGAATTTTTAACCAAATAAATTAATTTTTTGCCAATGTGATTAATTTTTAACAAAAAGATGAATTTTCTACTAAAAAAGATCAATTTTCAACCAGACAGTTGAATTTTTAATTAAAAAACGAGACATTTTCAACCAATAAGATTAATTTTTCATAAAAAAAAGGAATTTTTAACAAAATAATTCAATTTTCAACCAAATAGTTGAATTTTCAATTAAAAAGATAGTTTTTTATTTAAGAAGATTAACTTTCCATAAAAATCAAGTGGATTATCTGTCTATCTGTGAATGGATCCTAACTTTCAAAATTGAAAAATAATAAAAATTGTTGTAGCCAGAATTATTCTAACAATACAAAATTATTTCGGCTTCGAATGTAAAGAGACGAATCAAGGTTTAAAATAAAGGGTTAAGTACACTGATAAACGTCGGACAACTAACAAGTGGATCAATTGTATATTTTCTTAAAAATCGAATTGAAACCATTCAGATTTCAATGAGCTATAATCTCGTGAAAGAAGAGTGCTACAAAATTAAGAGCCATGGTTGTTCATGAACCGAGATGCCTCCAAAAGGGAAAACTTGAAAAAAGGTTATGCTGTTTCACAATTTACTACAGAGTCTAGGAATAGATCTGGCCTTGAAGTTGCAATTTCCTTCTGAGGTAGCAACTTTTCTGAAGATAGTAGAATAATAAATTGTAATATGAACATTTCTTGTTCTGTATTTATAGATACGAATTAAAACGCTAAAATAAATTTAATACATCACTCTTATTATTAATGTGCCAGTAAAGCTATCATTAGGCCATCACCTAATGAATTATATTTTCATTTTATTATTAGTAAGTGTTATATGATAAAACTCTAAAAAGGGCATACCTTCCGATTTTGATTTTGTGATTTTTCAAGGAACTATCAATCTGAGAGGAAAATTGTGCAGAATCGAAAATGTATATTTTAATTGGATCTACAATTTTTGTCAAAAAATTTCGCCGAAGTGGATCCGTTTTATTTTTAAATAATATTTCTTAGAAACAGTTAATCATAATTAAATTTTACACCAGTCGGAAATAATAAAAGGAATAATCTACACAGATTATCAGTAGTTTTTTTATTGAAAATTAATTTTTTTAGCTGAAAATTTAACTATTCCATTTTTTGCTGAAAATTTGTCTTTTTTGGCAGAAAATTCATCTTATTTTTGGTTGGAAATTAAAATATTCTGTTAAAAATTCATTTTCTTGATTTTCAGATTCATTATTTTATTTAAAACTTAATTTCTTTACTTAAAAATGTAACTATTTTGTTGAATTTTTTTGTAAATTAATCTTTTAAAATGAAAATCAATCTATTCCATGTTTATTTTAACATTTATCTTCTTCACTTGAAAATTCAGCTTTTTGGTTAAAAATTCAACTATAAGATTAAAAAAACCATTAAAAATTAAAATATTTGGTTGACAATTCATGTATTTTGTTAAAGATTATCCTTTTTTGGTAGATTTTTTTTTTTTAATTGAAGATTAATTTTTCTATGTTTGAAAATTAGTGTTTTTATTGAAAATCAAATTTTCAACTAAAAATTTAACTATTGTTTTTTTGTCGACAATTTTTAGAAAATACATTGATTAGTTGAAAATTCATCTATTACGCTTTAAATTTATTTTAATAGTTTACAAAATTATTTGTCTAACTAAAAATCAAACTATTCTATTTTTGGTTGAAAATTTATCTTTTTTAATTGAAAAATCATCTATTTTGTTGAAAATTGATCTTTTTTGGTAGAAAATTAACCCTTTTGAATGAAAATTTTATTACAAATTTAACTATTTCGTTAAAAATTGATTTAATTTGCTTAAAAATTTACTTTTTTGACTTCAAATTGAACTATTCTATTTTTTCAAAAATTTATCTTTTTTAGTTGAAAATTCATCTATTTTGTTGGAAACTATAAAGATGAACTTTCTAACACATGTACAAATTTTCAATTAAAAAAATTTAACTTCAACCAAATATTTGAATTTTGATGCCAAAAAAACAAATTTGTTAGAAGACAGTTGATTTTTCAACCGAATATTTGAATTTTGATGCCAAACAAACGAATTTTTTAGAAGACAATTTAATTTTCAACCAAACAGTAGAATTTTCAACCAAAGGAGGTAAATTTTCAGGAAAAAATTGAATTTTTAAACAAATAGTTATATTTTCAACCAGAAAAGTTGAATTTTCAGCAAAAGAGTTGAATTTTTAAATAAATAGTTGAATTTTAAACCTACAAAGATGAACTTTCTACCACACTTTCGAATTTTTAATTAAAAAAATTAAACTTCAACCAAATATTTGAATTTTTATGCAAAAAAAACGAATATTTTTTTAGAAGACAGTTGAATACTCAACCAAAAAAGTTGAGTTTTCAGCAAACAAGTTGAATCTTTAACCAAACAGCTGAATTTTAAACCAGAAAAGTTGAATTTACACAAAAAAGTTAAATTTTTAACAAACAGTTATATTTTCAGCCAGAAAAGACGAATTTTCAACCTACAAAGTTAACTTTCAACCGAGCAATCGAATTTTTAATCAAAAAAGATTTAACTTCAAAACAAAGAACAAATATTTGAATTTTTAACCGAATAATTGAATTATCAACCAGAAAAGTTGAATATTAGGCAAAAAGTTGAAGCTTTAACCAAATAGTTGAATTTTCAACGAGAGATGTTATATTTTCAGCAAAGGAGTTGAATTTTTAAACAAATAGTTAAATTTTCAACCTATAAAGATGAACTTTCTAACACGTTTAAGTGTTTTTTTTTCAGGATTCCAAGAAATTTTCATGAGATTTAAAAATTAATGAAGAATTTAAAAAGAGTTCAAAGCGATTTGAGGGAATTTTTAAGAGATTTACAAAATTTCATAGGATTTTAAAAGATTCCAAGGAACTTTCTTTGCAAAGGATTTCAGAAGAATTCAAAGAATTTCGAAGGATTTGAAATGCTCTAGAGTTTTTCAACTCCAGCAAATTTTCAAGAGATTTCAAAGGATTTAAAAAGACTTCCAAGTATATTGAAATATCAAAAAGAATTTTTAACAAATTGAAAAATTCGTAAAGGATTTCAAAAGACTTCAAAGGATTTCGTAAGACTTCGAAGGATTTGAAATGTTTTAGATATTTTCACCTCCAGAAAATTTTCACGAGATTTCAAAGGATTTTAAAAGACTTCAAAGGATTTAAAAACTCTTCAAAGGATATTAGAAGATTACAAAAAATTTTCAACAAATTGAAAAATTTGCAAAGGATTTCAAAAGACTTCACAGGATTTCGAAAGATTTAAAGGATTTGACATGTTTTAGAGTTTCTCAAATCCAGGGAATCTTCAAGAGATTTAAAAATGCCAGGGGATTTAAAAAGATGTCAAAGTATTTCAAAAGATTTCAAGGGATTTTGAAAGATTTCAAAGAATTTCGAAAGATTTCAAAGGATTTCGAAAGATTTCAAAGGATTTCGAAAGATTTCGAAGGATTTGAAATGTTTTAGAGTTTTTCAACTCCAGAAAATTTTCAAGTTTTAGTGTTTTATAAAATATTTCAATAAATCTTCAAGAGTTTTAAAAATTTTCAAGGGATTTAAAAATATTTCAATCTCGTATAAAATTCATCTATTTTTGTTATTGTGAAAAATCCTATTTTTCAATTTATTAATAAAAATAAAGTTTTGTCAAAATTTTTTTTTTCTTAACTGAAAATTGAACTGTTCCATTTTTGGTAAAAAAATTAACTTTTTTAGTTGACAACACAATTATATGATTGAAAATCCATGTGTTTTGTTGAAAATTCGTATTTTTGTAGAATATTATTCTTCTTGTTTAAAAGTGGTTGAAAATTTTCAGAATTTGTTGATTTTTTTAAATAATTTTTTAACTATACTATTTTTGGTTGAAAATGGAACTATTTTGTTAAACATTCCTTTTTTTTGGTTGCAAATACATTTTTTTTAGTTTAAAATTCGTTTTTTTAGTTGAAAGTTGTTTGCATGAAATTGCATCTATTTGAAAATTTTAATATTTTGTTTAAACTTCGTTTTTTTTCTTGAAAATTATTTTTATTCTGAAAATGTAACTATTGCATTTTTGGTTAAAAATTCATCTTTTTAGTTGAAAATTCATTTCTTTTGTTCAAAATTGAACTACTTTGTTGAAAATTCAATTTTCTATTGGAAAATTTAACTTTCCCATTTTTGGTTAAAAATGTATTTTTTTAGTTGAAAATTATTCTATTTCTATAGTATAAAATTCTCGTATAAAATTCATCTATTTTGGTTATCGTGAAAAATCCTATTTTCCAATTTATTAATAAAACTAAAGTTTGGTCAAAATTGTTATTTTTTATTGAAAATATATTCCATTTTTGATTTAAAATTTAACTTTATTAGTTGAAAATCCATGTATTTTGTTGAAAACTCGCATTTTTTGGTAGAATATTATTCAGTTCCCGCACAACAGATTCGATTAATTTAATCGAATGTGATCGAGTGAGGAGCAGTCGCCATAGTCGCTCGTTACACCTCCGCCCTTAATAATAATTTTACGAAGGAAAATGTGAAAAATGTTTTGAAGTCGAGTGCAAAATTTTGTTAACAGTGTTTTTACAAGTGAGAGCTTGTGAACAATATCTTTGGAACATGTCAGTTGGTGAATCCCTCGTGAAATATAGTTGTAAAGACGGAGCACGTGACTGATCTCAGGTATTTTAATGTAACCTAACCTAAAATTTGAATGACGTTTTGATAATAATAAAAATTTGTTTTGACATAAGAGTTGATAAAATAATTGTACTAATTCCAGAAATTTTTACTCATGAGACATATAAGCGAGTACCAGTCGCTTAACTCGCACTCCCTCCCTCATTTTAGAGAGAAATTGTTTGATAGTTTATGTCAAATATGTTTAGAAAAATAATTAAATTATTGAAGAGGAATAATAAGAAATGTCAAGGTACGTACTATATAGTAGTTAGAATATTCATTATGCCTAAATATTCTATAAAATATTCTATAAAAGTATATATATCAAGTATTCTATAAAATTCTTGAATAGTCAATCTGTATCCATCTTTACATTATTTTTAGTTATGTGCATTTACGTTTGTTATTTACATTTATTCCTATCGTGTTGCATGGGATCAAAACCTTCTTCTTTTAATCCACATTTTCGTTTACAGTTTGCTGATCTGGGAAAATTTTTAGTGTTTGTGGTCGAAGGCGATTCATGTGCACTATTTTTGATTTCCCTTTACCAATGTCTAGTTCGACATTGTGGTCATTAAAAACTTTCGTATTATTCTTTGAGTATTTTGGCACAAAGTAAACTTCTTTTACGAAAACCTACCCACGGATAAATTGATCAAAAATCGCTTACATTTTGTCAATACAAAATGTATAGTTTTTAACGTAATTTATTTTGAAGAGGAGCCCGCCTTAAGAATGGGTATAATGTTTGACATTCAATAAACAAAAGTGCCATTTTCGTATTATTCTTTGAGTATTTTGGCACAAAGTAAGATTTCTTTCCCGAAAACCTACCCACGGATAAATTGATCAAAAATCGCTAACATTTTGTACATGTAAAATGTGTATTTTTTAACGTAATTTATTTCAAAGAGAAGCCCGCCTCAAAAATGGTTATGTTTGACATTCAATAAACAAAAGCGTCATTTTCGTATTATTCTTTGAGTATTTTGGCACAAAGTAAACTTCTTTTACGAAAACCTACCCACGAATAAATTGATCAAAAATCGCTCACATTTTGTACATATAATATGTATAGTTTTTAACATAATTTATTTTGAAGAGGAGCCAGCCTTAGAAATCGGTGTAGTGTTTGACATTCAATAAATAAAAGTGCTATTTTCTTATTATTCTTTAAGTATTTTGGCACAAAATAAACTTTATTTACGAGAACCTACCCACGGATAAATTGATCAAAAATCGCTCACATTTTCCATATAAAATGTGTAGTTTTTAAAATAATTTATTTTGAAGAGATGCCCGCCTTTATAACGGCATAATGTTGGACATTTAATAAACAGAAGTATAATTTCGTATTATTCTTTGAGTATTTTGGCACAAAGTAAACTTCTTTTACGAAAACCTACCCACGGATAAATTGATCAATCTCTGATTTCTCGGTAGCTCAGTGGTTAGAGCACCTGACCGGAAATCACTTGACCTGGTGTTCGAATACCAGCGGAATGAAAGAAGCACTTTTTTCTGAATGAAATCTATTTAAAAAATGTTTACTCTCTATCTTCTCTGAAATTACGTTAACATATTTTCTGTATAGTAGAATATAACCTTTGTCGATATTGTAGATTTCCATTTCATCGTTGGATTTCTCGATTCTAGACCCTCTCCGATGATAATACAGATTTCTATTAAAAATTGGTATTAACATCTTGCTAAATAAAGCGTATTTCAGAAATAAGGATTCTTCCTCTGAGCTCTCTGTAGCTCAGTAATTAGAGCACCTGACCGGAAATGAGTTGACCTGGTGTTCGAATACCAGAAAAGTGAAAGATATAGTTCTTTTTCTGAATAAAATTTAATTAAAAAAGTTTTATTTTCCATCTTGTCTGAAATGACGTTGAAATATTCTCTGTATGGGATAATATAACTTTGGTCAATATTTTGGATTTCCATTTTATGTGTGGATCTCTCCACGATTCGTTACGTTTTCCGATGATAATACAGATTTCTATTAGGAATTGATATTAACATCTTGCTATATAATGCGTATTCCAGAAATAAGGATTCTTCCTCTGAGCTCTCTGTAGCTCAGTGGTTAGAGCACCTGACCCGAAATGACTTGACCTGGTGTTCGACTACCAGCGGAGTGAAAAAAGATCTTTTTTTTGAATGGAATTTAATTAAAAAATGTTTATTCTCCATCTTTTCTGAAATAACGTTAAAATATTTTCTGTATAGGAGAATATAACCTTGGTCGATATTGTGGATTTCTTTGTTGGGCCAGACTCTGGCTTTTCCTATTAAAACATGTATTGCCAGAGTAAAGGCAAGGTTGAGAATAGCAGTGCGCCTAGTCCGGGCCAACCTCTGGCTATTCTTCTCAAAACAAGTTTTGCCTCAGTGAAAGTTACACTGGGCCCAGTGATGCGCCTTCGCTGGGCCAGAATCCGGCTTTTCCTAATAAAACGTGTATGGCCAGAGTAAAGGCGAAGTTTGGAATAGCAGAGCGCCGAGTCTGGGCCAAACTCTGGCTCTTCCTGTTAAAGCATGGTTCGCTGTAGTCAAAGTTACACTGGGCCCAGTGATGCGCCTATACTGGGCCAGAATCCGGCTTTCCCCATTGTAAAATGTATTGCCAAAATAAAGACGAAGTTGGGAACAGCAGTGTGGCGATTCCGGGCCAACCTCTGGCTCTTCCTCCTAAAAAATGGTTTACCGCAGTAGAAGTCACACTGGGCCCAGTGATGCGAATTTGCTTGGCCAGGATCCGGCTTTTTCAATTAAAAAATGTATTGCCAGAGTAAAGACGAAGTTGAGAACAGCAGTGCGATGAGTCCGGGCCAACCTCTGGTTCTTCCTCTTAAAACACGTTTTGCCGTAGTAAAAGTTACACCGGTCCTAGTGATGCGCCTTTGTTGGGCCAGACTCTGGCTTTTCCTATTAAAACATGTATTGCCAGAGTAAAGACGATGTTCGAAACAGCAGTGCGCCGAGTCTGGGCCGACCTCTGGCTCTTCCTCTTAAAACATGGTTTACGGTAGTAAAAGTCACACTGGACCCAGTGATGCGCCTTTGCTGTGCCAGAATTCGGCTTTTCCTATTGAAAAATGTATTCATGCTTGTATTCAGTTTGTTCAACATTCTTTTCAAGTTCTCGATTGACTCTGCCATAACAACCTTATCATCGGCGAAAGCTAACCCATTTCCCCTTTCTGTCTCGAGATCTACACCTTTTTCGTCAGAGGGGACCGTTCTTAGACACTTGTCCATGAATATAATAAATAGCCCTAAGGACATAACGCATCCCCGTTCAATGCCTTGTATAATATCAAACGAGTCACTCAGTTCCCCATTAACCCTATAACGCTCTTTGCTACCTACGCACAGAAGACTTTTTTCCTCACTCTCAAACTTTTTTCTGTGATTTGTCTGAAGCTAAATATTTGATCCGTACATCATCTTCCTGGCATAAATATACTTTGGACTTCCCATATCTTTTCTCTGTTATTTTCATTACTCTACAAATAAGTATTTTTGAATATATTTTACTTACGGTATTTAATAAGCTAATTCGTCTGTAATTATTGCAGTTGATTTTGTCTCCCTTTCCTTTGTATATTGGTACGATAATCGCTTCTTTCCAGTTATCTGGAACTTCTCCCTTATCAATACATAAATTTATCAATTCACACAACAAACGTATTTGAGCATCAAAGCGTTAATACTGTCTGCACCAGCTGCTTTACCATGTTTTAAGTTCTCAATTATGTTCATAATCTCAGTCACACAGATTCTCGCAATTGAGTTTTCTAACACATCGTGTTTTATATCGCACTTGTAGTGCCGTATATCTTCATCTCCCAATAATTCCCTAAAAGAGTCTCTCAAAGCGTCTAGTATCCTGTCTGTATCATATAGCATTTCACCTTTGCCATTTCTCATGCTGATAAACTCTGTTCTACCTGACGCTTTTATTGTAGAAGTGTTGTAGAATTCCAAGCATTTTTAACAGTGTAGGTGCCGAAATTCTTTCTTATGCGATGAATGATATATGAAATGGTATATGAAATGATATATGAAATGATATATGAATGATATATGAAAAATTTTAGGTTAATGAAATGTCATGAGGAAGGATTATATAGGTGCCAAAATTCTTTCCTATGTGATGACTGATATATGAAAAATTTTGGGTTAATGAAATGCCATGAGGAAGGGTTATATAGGTGCCCAAATTCCGTATGATGCGATGAATTATATATATGAATGATATGTGAAAAATGTTGGGTTAATGAAATCCCATAAGGAAGGATTATATAGGTGCCAAAATTCTTTCCTATGCGATGAATGATATATGAATGATGTATGAATGATATATGAAAAATTTTGGGTTAATGAGATGCCATGAGGAAAGATTATATAGGTGCCTACATTTTTTCCAATGCGATGAATGATATATGAAATGATATATGAATGATATGTGAAAAATTTTGGGTTAATGAAGTGCTATGAGAAAAGATTATATACACTGTAAAAAAGATATGTTGGAAACTTCCAATAAATGTATTGGAAGCTTATTTCCGAAACGTAAGGTAACTTTACAATACATAATGTATTGGAATTTTACAATATCTCGTAGAGTTAGCGCTACGATGACTCCACGAATTACAACACTTACAATACATGTATTGCAGTTTCGCCATTCCCATATCTTGCTTGGAATTCTACCTGACGCTTTTATTGTAGAAGTGTTGTAGAATTCCAAGCATTTTTAACAGTGTAGGTGCCGAAATTCTTTCTTATACGTAGTTACACATATTCAAAATGAGAATGTGAGAAAATAAAAATTACATTAAAACTTTCAGTTGCTTGCATTATGAGATACAGGATTTTAAATTTGGATAATGAGAAAAAAGTTCAATTTTTTTACAGATAATGCTGACATGCAAACTAAAGAAAACGAAGGGCATTTGCGTTGTTTTTATGACAAATTTTGTTTTACAAAATTTCAAACATCGGTTTAAATTGAATTCTTCGCTACTTTCCAATTTCTTCGAGTTTACAAAAGTCATGATCAATGCGACCGAAGCGGAGACAAGTTTGAATTTTTTCTTTAATTACTTGAAACACCTGAATTATCAAATATTTTTAAACGTTTTATGATTTATAAGCCGATTTTTTAATTCTCATAAAGAAAATTGTACACATCGTGATCTACAAATTAAAGATAATAAAATGGAGACAAAATTCAAATTCATAAATGCATCACCGTATTTAGGAAAAAGTATATAGAAAATTCTATCATTCCTAGATTTCATAAATACTACCAGTTCTTGTAAAATTGTCACGTTAAACATAGAGATTGTACAGGTTATTTTTTTGGTTGACCAAGAATCGAACTTTTGAGAACGGCAAATGAACCGAAATATTTCTCTTATTTTAACTCTTTTTGCGCAATTATTTTGAACAAATTGATTTTCATGAGTGCTTATTTTTTTAAACAGTTTTTTAAAGAACATAATTCTTTTTAAGCCTTTTTGTGCAATTTTGTTGCACATTTTTTTTTAGGTTTCAGTTAGTTTAAAAAATGTACTTTCGAATATTTTACAGGTTATGTTTGTGATTTCACGAAAACATTTCGTACATTACTTTAGAGTGCTTGGAGTGGGTTCCTCGGAGTCACGAGATCCAGCCAATGCTCCAGGTGTGAGAAACACATTTTCTAAGGGAAAGTCTGGGTTTTACAATACTTTAGGGTACTTGGAGTGGGTTCCTCGATGTCGCGAGATCCAGTCAATGATCCAGGTGTGAAAAACACATCATCTCCAAGAAAGTGTGGGTCTTACATTACTTTAGGGTGCTTGGAGTGGGTTCCCCGAGGCCACGAGATCCAGCCATTGCTACAGGTGTAAAAAACACACCTTCTCCGGGAATGTCTGGGGTTTACATGACTTTAGCGTGCTTTGAGTGGGTTCCTTAAGGTCACGAGGGCCAGCCGATGCTCCAGGTGTAAAAAATACATCTTCCCCGGGGAAGTCTGGGATTTACATTACTTTAGGGTGCTTGGAGTGGGTTCCTGGAGGTCACGATAGCCAGTCAATGCTCCAGGTTTGAAAAACACATCATCTCCAGGGAAGTCTAAGTTTCTGCTTTACCTTCGGGTACCTAAAGTGGGTTCCTCGAGGTCACGATAGCCAGTCAATGCTCCAGGTATGAAAAACACATCATCTCCAGGGAAGTCTAAGTTTCTGCGTTACATTCGGGTACCTAAAGTGGGTTCCTCGAGGTCACGAGATTCAGTCAATGCTCCAGGTGTGAGAAATACATCTTCACCTGGGAAGTCTGGGTTTTACATTACTCTAGGGTGCTTGGAGTGGGTTCCTTGATGTCACGAGTTCCAGCCAATGCTTTAGCTGTAAAAAACACATCTTCTCCAGGGAAGTCAGGGTTTTTGCGTTACCTTAGGGTACCTAGAGTGGGTTCATCTTCCCATTTACCCTTACACTCGCTTTACTGCCTGCATATATTATTTGTATTGCTTGTAGGAGCCAACCATGTACTCCGTACTCTTCAAGGACTTCCCAGAGTTTACTGCTATTTACCTTGTCAAATGCTTTTTCTAGGTCTACAAATGCACAGAAAACTTTCTTTCCTACTCTAAAGCTTTTTTCTGTGATCTGTCTGAAGCTGAATATCTGATCTGTACATGAATCTTCCTGGCATAAATCCACTTGACCTCAAAAATGACAGTTTTTGTTATTGTTGCTTGTAGGAAATATTTGCATATATGTACAATGTATTTGATTTATACATATGTATGTACTTATATTTTTGTATTTATAAAATATTGAAAAAAGATTATCTAGATTAAAAAAATATTAAAAAGATTAAAAAGAGATAAGTTAGGACATTAAAAAGATTTAGGTTAAAAAGATTTTCAAATATTAGAAGTTAAAAGATTACAAAGAGGTAGGTTAAAAAACCTTAGCGAGATTCTATAATGTGTGATACAGACTGTTATAAATATTTATCGCTTATTTATAAATATTTATGAATATTTATAAAATATGAAATTATTTATAAAAGATTTTAAAAAGCTTAACTAGATT
The DNA here is from genome assembly GCA_011634705.1 of Andricus grossulariae. Taxonomy (NCBI): domain Eukaryota; kingdom Metazoa; phylum Arthropoda; class Insecta; order Hymenoptera; family Cynipidae; genus Andricus; species Andricus grossulariae. The sequence goes on from JAABKJ010075445.1 coordinate 247,519,531, forward strand.
CTATAATGTGTTATATAGACTCTTACAAATATTTATAAATTATTTAAAAATATATAAAATATAATTCGATTAAAAATTGAATTTTGTTTGTTTATTCAATATTTCCCAATAAATTTTTTTTTGTATGATACATACATTGTATCAACAATATTTGAAAATATAACTCATTGATAATTCTTAATCATTTTCAATTGATCAAATTATTATAATATGTCCTAGCGTACCTAGAACACATACTATCGGGGTGTCCCACCCACGCAGGAACAACGTATATCTACAGACACAATGCGGCCCTAAGAGTGCTTAATTACCATCTTTGTCACTCTTACAGTGTTAGCCGCGACCCTGCCCGAACGAACGCTCCAAGGGAGACAGAGTCAATTGTCCAAAAATAGAAATGCCAAATTTTCTGGAACAACGATTTTCGGAAAGCAGTCTCCGTTGCACTCTCCAGGCCTGACATTGTTCTCCAACACTTCGAGAAACGAACCATATTCGTGATCGAATTCTCGGCTCCGGCCGACTACAACATCACTGCCCAGGAGAAGGAAAAGGAGGAGAGGTATCAAGACCGTAAAAGGCAGCTGCAACGACTGTACCCAAAATATTCGGTACAAGCAATTGTCCTTGTGATAGGTGCTCTCGGAGGTGCGAAACTATTACTGGTTCGTAACCTCAAAGCCATACGCGCGTGCCAAAAATATGCCAAGGCACTTTCGAGATGAATGCAGAAGGCTGTCATCCTTGGGTCGCTTCGTGTCCTCAAAAAAGACGAGGGTTTCGCTGGCCTGTCGTTGTGATTTCATCGTATCCTGCGACCACCCATCTCACGGCTGTGAGACGTGGCCATAAGTTTGATTTACCGCGATCCTACTGGGAGCGGGTATCATTTTTAGATGGCAGTTGCTCTTGCAGGTGTTCAGCACACGGAGGGTTATAACCGGTCGAAAAAGATTCCTTAAGGACCCACAACAAAGTTCAACCCGTCTTAGCCCCTACCTTTTCGATATTTTTGCACCCCTACTCTGCAAAGTTTTGAATTTTAACCATATTTATGCGGTTTAAAAAAACTTGCGGTGAATAAATAATTATATTGCAACAAAAATAGATAAATATACTCAATATTTTTTCTTAAAAATTTAATGCTGATCATTTCTAAAAAGAAAAACTTTCAAATCCGTTCACAATTGCGACCTGTAGACTAATTTGAATCGTAAATTTCCGAGCCAGTCCACTGTGCAGCGGAAAAAGTAAGCCCTAAAGGTTTTATTTTTACTCCGGACTTTGCCTGAGCCTGTCGGGCACTTCGCGATTTGACCAGGCAGAGCCCGAAGTGAAAATGCTACTTCGGACTTTGCCTGACACGGCTCAGTCGATTCGCGGAGGGACCAGGCAGACTGCGGTGTGACGGCACATCGGACTTTGCCTGTAACATATATCGACGCCTCCATTCAATATGAGTCTATGTGCTGACAGCGCCCTGTATGAGAATATTCCCTATGCATATACACAGCGCATAGTCTCATACATGGCGCTGTCAGCACATAGACTCATATTGAATGGAGGCGTCGATATATCTAGAGAGAGGGACAGAGAGGTCCTCTACGGAGAGTTGACCCACGTTTCCCCTACAGTTGTAGCCGCTGTGCAGGAACTTTGCCATTTTCATGGGGTGCGAAAAGTTTGGACAGTGTTATTTTTTATTAATTCTTTTGTTCATGAAAATTTTCAAGTATATGTGTTTCAAAGTAAATATTATTAATTCCTGACCTTAATAACTAACCTTTCCAATCATTCATAATGTTCTTATTTGACTGTTGTCTATTCTCTATTAAATCCTCTTGCAAATAAAATTGTGATTTGAAAATAGCGCCAACTCAAGCCAATCAAAATTCATAAAAGTTCACAGAGACCAAGTTTTCAGCCGTGGCAAGCATTAAGGAATTCTTGGACGTTCTTCGTCCCACTCCCCACTTACAGGGACACTACTCCTTACTATTCCTTCGTGGGCTAACTTGAAGACTGGAGAATCCATTTCAATTGCGAGACCATAAACTCTGTACACCTGGCGGCATAGTTCTGAACTACTCGGTACAAATAAAGAATTTTACAAAAATTTTTTTTCGAACGAATGGTGTATGAAGTTATTTCAAAAATATATTTCTCCACTTGAAGGATATGTTTATTGGGCATAAGTCGCTTGACTCTATTTATTAAAAGAAACATATCTTCCAAGTGAATACATAATTTTTTAAGTGAACAAATTCCTTTATTCGACTAATGACATGTTCTATCCCAGCGGACACTGTTATATAACTGTGATGTGACAATTCTAGAACTCAAAAGAACATGTTCTGTAACATGATTAGAACATACTTAGACCATGGTCTAAGTAATGTCGTCCCCAAATGAACGTAGCGGTCCTGTAACGCTGTTATAGAACCATGTTCTGTCAGAGATGTATAACAATTCTGGAACAGTGTTATATGTAACAAAAATATTTTTAGAACAATTTGAGAACAGGTTTACAGCGTAACATTGTTCCGTAATAGTGCCGTAACACATATGTAACAGTATTAACATGTAAATTTGTTCTGTAATCGATCCGTAACAATTCCATAACGGTGTTACGTTTTTGCATTTATTATAACAATTCCGTAACAGTGTTCCAACGATATGTGACAAAAAATGTTTTTTGTATTATTGTTGCACTTAGTTTACATTTTAAATAATCCAATTTCACGCACGGAAAACTTCCTTGGGTGAGAGATGCCGCTGGAGAGACTTGCCGCAGTTTTGCGATCTTTGCAACTGCTTAGAAAACTTCCTTGGCTGAGAGATGCCACTGGAGAGACTTGCCGCAGTTTTGCCATCTTTGCAACTGCTTCGAAAACTTTCTGATGTGAGAGATGCCACTGAAGATACTTGCCGCAGTTTTTCCATCTTTGCTACTATTTAGATAATTTTCTTGTGTAAGAGATGCCACTGGAGAGACTTGCTGCAGTTGTTCCATCTTTGCGACTGCTTAGAAAACATTCTTGGGCGTGAGATGCTGCTGGAGAGACTTGCCGCAGTTTTGCCATCTTTGCAACTAATTAGAAAACTTTCATGGGCGAGAGATGCAGCTGGAGAGACTTGCCGCAGTTTTGCCATCTTTGCAACTGCTTAGAAAACCTTCTTGGCTGAGAGATGACACTGGAGAGACTTGCCGCAGTTTTGCCATCTTTGCAACGGCTTAGAAAGCTTCCTTGGGTGAGAGATGCAGCTGGAGAGACTTGCCGCAGTTTTGCCATCTTTGCAACTGCTTACAAAACTTTTTTGGTTGAGAAATGCCGCTGGAGAGACTTGCCGCAGTTTTGCGATCTTTGCAACAGCTAAGGAAACTTCTTAGGGTGAGAGATGTCGCCGGAGAGACTTTCCGCAGCTTTTTCATCTTTGCAACTGCTTAGAAAACTTTCTTGGGTGAGAGATGCTATTGGAGAGACTTGCCGCAGTTTTGCCATCCTTGCAACTGTTTAGAAAACTTCCTTGGGTGAGAGATGCCGCTGGAGAGACTTGCCGCAGTTTTGCGATCTTTGCAACTGCTTAGAAATATGAGATAGAATTTCTAGGTTAGTTTGTATTTCTATAATTTCTTTGATTATTGTCGTACTAATAATGAATCCAATTGAAACTATAAGTACTCGTGCAAAAAATGCCCCAGTTGGCCCTAATACATGAAGGTTTCTGGTCAGATTCTGGTCGGATCCTGGTCAGGCTACCCATGTTTATGTTCCACGATCGTGAAGTAGTCGGGAACGAACCGAGCTATATGTGTTCGCAAATCACGCAGTCGGGCTTAATAGTTCATGACGTTATGAACATACGGATAATTTGAGATAAAATGTGTACAAATAATCTTTCAAACAAATAAACATGTTATAAACAATAAATATTTATCAAACAAGTACATGAAAATTTTTCATTTCTCATTCGAAAATAATTGGTAAGAGCTAAAAAAAGTAAAAGTTAGGACCAGCATAACGCAAAATAGATGATCCTTGAGTAGAAGGTGGTTTTTCGGTCATGTGAGAAGAGGGTGAGAGGTTGCAAATAAAAAATTAATAAATACGTCACATTCAGGGAAGCGAGTTTAACAAGTGCCTGTAATTTCCACTTGATTTATTGAAAAGTATCTAAGAATGTTTGAAATAAAGACTATTTTTCAGGTTTATATCTAAAACTTTTGATGACATCTCATCATCGTAAAGTGAATAACTATGAAAATAAACCAGGGAAATGATCGAAACTCAGAGTCATTTGATTATTGTGTTCAAGATAATTTACTTAATTTCCTAATTATGAAATATTTTCAAAATTTTGAAAACATTTTTAGATTATAAAATACTTTTCGATCTGTAACGGAGAAACCAAATATATATGAACGACACTTGTACCGAATTTCCTCGGAGAAGCTCTGGAAACTATCATTCAAACAGAAAGCAACACCAGCAAGATCGGAATAAAAGCAAGAAGTATGCTAAAGAATGTGAAAACAGGAGACTGGAAGAAATTGGCACGTGAAACTAGACGAAGTGCTGAGAATATTCGAGGCAACTCCGTCAAACGCAGACCCATGCGTGTACAACTTGGGTCGAGGGGAAGATGCATTGTTCATCGCTATTTACGTAGACGACATCCTGGTTGTTTCTCGGAATTTGCTAAGAATAGCGAAGTTGAAGGAAGCTCTTTCGAAAGAATTTGAAATTAGAGATCTCGGAGAACCAGAATACTGTCTGGGAATAGAATTCTCACGTGAAAACAACACAATGGCCATGAACCAGAGAGGATATGTGAAGGAATTATTGGATCCTTTGGGAATAGCTGAGTGTAAGCCGGTCTCAACTCCCATGGATATCAACGTAAGACTGACGAAGCCAGAAAACGAATCTACAACCGAGGAGAAGAAACTTCCGTTTCGTGAACTGGTAGGTGCTCTAATGCACCTATCTGTGGCTACAAGGCCTGACACCACTCACGTTGTGAGCGCGTTAAGCCAGTTTAATACCTGTTTTCGACAGATTCACTGGACACCAGCAAAACGTGTCCTGCGTTATTTGAAAGGAACGATGGATTTGGGACTGACATTCAGCCCATCGAAAAAGCCATTGGAAGGATATGTCGACTAAGACTGGGCTAACTGTTTGGTGGACAGACGATCTTATACAGGATATACATTTTCGCTGAGTAACGGAACAATATCCTGGGATTCGTCGAAGCAGAGGACAGTAGCCTTATCACAAATGTTCAGGTTCACCCATCTTCCATGAATAGTTTCAATTTCTTTATAGAATCGGAAAAATTGTGAACAACTTTTACACTAAAAGTTCTTTTTGCTGAAAATCCTCAGGAGTTGAAGTGAAAAAAGACAAAAAAAAATTGTTTCCTCAAAAGAGGATATTTCGGGTTTTCTTCGAAAACAGCACAAGCTACAATTGGTTTGTTCACAGACAAAAAGAAAATTAAATTCACTATTGGAACTTATATTTTTTAAGTTTAAATTCAAAATTTGTTGGAAGAGATTCCAGGGGCTAAAGACGTTCATCAAGAAGAATTAATAGGCGGTTACAGTATACAGATCCTTAATTGCAACCACATTCACAACTCATGATATGCCAATATACGATTGTCTACCTAAGTAAAAATGTCATTCTCTATTTCTTACTGCAGAATTGAGTTCACAGTCTGAGTCTTTGCCTGATGTTGATTTTGACGGTGTTGGTCGTTATGGACCTTCTTCTTCTTCTCCTGCCAGACATTCTCCAAACACGACTCTTTCTCTTGCCATGCCTCAATCATCTGCCGCGTCTCCACCACCTGCCGAGCCACCTCTTCGTCCCAGGTCCAGGTCTCCTCTTCTCAGAAAAACTTTTCCAAGCGTACTTGGATACAAATTTGAAGAGCTTGAATTTATTCGACTCATTCCTCTAACTAATCAGAACCGGATATTCGAACTGCGAAGATACGTTTTTCCTCCCAATAAACCTATTCAATTTAAATTAAAAAATAATGTCTCTTCGCCCATACCAACCGAAGAACAGATTGTATTATCAACGTCCAATGGTGACGTGTGTGCAATATTTTGATACATATTTGAAAAGTAGGAAGAATCGTAGAAAGTACAAAAGACTTTCAATGAAAATGTGAAGACCAGAGGAATATAAATCTTGAAACACACGTACACTAATGCTCCGAAGCCAGTAAATGAAACATTCGATGACTCCTAATGAGCTTTTAGAAGACAGTGTTGCCAAATTAAAAAAAAAATTATTTTGAGGTTTCATTCCACGATGTTATAGTTATCAGTATAGACATATGCTTGAGTTATATTCATTTCAGCACAGTTCGAACACTACACACACACATATATTTGTCCCTATGAAAAATCGAAAGAAATTCTGCGGCGGAATACGAGCTACTTAACACCTATGTCTAACGCAGCGAACGCAACTTATCCCTAACATCTAAACCCCACGGCTAACCTGACACATGGAATATTTTGCACAGATCCCAGCAAAGAACCGAATCATGGCGCTGCAGTGCCGTGTGGAAAATACCTGACCCCCATTTCAACGCATGATAATTAAATTTTATGAAATAAAATCCCTTTCTATGTTGAAGGCTTTAAACTTTTATTAACTCTTTTAATTTCAAATTAGCCAATTTTGAATGTAATTATTTAATGTTATTATTATTGTTATAGAATTGAATGTTATTATTATTTAAGTCCGCTCAAATTTGTCCATTGCCGGTTACTGCGACTTTATTCAGACTTAGATACACCACTTCACATATGAGCGTCACTGCGTGTTAACACAAGCGTCCAATGTGGCTGATATTGTGCATGTATATATAGATAACGTAGCCGACAGTCAACGAATTCTTCGACAACTCGTAAATCAGTTATTCGTTTCTGTGCTGGGAGAGTCTTTGCAGCTCCTTTTTAAGGTCTTGATACCTCTCCTCCTTTTCTTTCTCCTTGGCAGTGATGTTGTATTCGGATGGAGCCAAGAATGCGATCACGAATATAGTTTGTTTCTCGAAGCCTTGGAGAACAATGTCAGGCCTCGAGTATTCAACGGAGACTTCTATCCGAAAGTCGTAGTTCCAGAAAATTTCGCACTTCTCGTTTTGGACAATTGACTCTATCTCCCTTGGAGCATTCGGCAGGGCAGGGTCGCGGCCAACGCCGTAATAGCGACAAAGATGGTAATAAAACACTCTCAGGGCCGTATTATGTCTGTAGATATACATCGCTCCTGCGTGGGTGGGACACCACGATAGTATGTGTTCTAAATACTCAGCATGTGCATGACACGCCCTGCACCTATCGCTGGGAATTTCTTGAGATAAAATGCGGTCACGGTATGCTAAGGTAGAAATGACACCGTCCTGGCAAGCGAAAATAAAACCCTCTCTACCTGAATTAGGCCCTGATGATCTGAGAAAAGCAAAAGTTTTCTCCTTCAACAAGGACTGTTTTTCTACATTCCTGTGAAAATTTCCGTGCATTTTCTTGACGAGTAGCTCTTGATGGAATTCTTGAACTTCTGCTTTCTTCACTTCGGGTTTCAGAAGTGAAGCATCCAGATGTTAAAATTCAGGCCAAGGGTCTCGGCTGCTTGCTCCGCGGCTTTGTAAAGGATCGCTCCTTCACGAATCATCTCGTGTTTCCTAAACATATTTAGGAGAGGATCTCTGCCATTGGCAACGATATAAGCTGTACTTAGAACAATTCGGTTATGAAGACACTGGAGATTCAGAAGTCAGAGAATTCAAAGAATTTGGAAGAATTCAGAGAATAGCGGAAGAATTCATAGAATTAAGAAGAATTCAAAGAATCAAGAAGAATTTAGAAAATTTGAAAGAATTCACAGAGTGCAAAAGAATTCACAAACTTCAAAAGAATTTACAGAATTCAAAAAAAAATTTTTAAGTATTTCCAAAGAATTTAGAGAATACAGAAGAATTTAAAAAAATTCAGAGAATTTAAAAGAGTTCAGAGAATTTAAAAGAATTCAGACAATTGCGAAGGATTCAGAGGAATTCAGAGAATTTGGAAGAATTGAGAGAATAGCGAAATAATTCAAAGAATTAGAAAGAATTTAGAGAATTCAGAAGAATTCACAGAGTGCAAAAGAATTCGCAAACTTCAAAAGCATTCGCAGAATTGAAAAAAAAGAATTTCAAACGAATTTAGAGAATACAAGAGAATTCATAGAATTCAAAACATTTCAGAGAATTTGAAAGAGTTCAGAGAATTCAGACAATTGAAAAAAATTCAGATAATTCAGAAAAATTCAGAGAATTGAGTACATTTCAGATAATACAAAAGAATTCGAGAAATTCAAAATAATTTATGGTGTACTGTAAAGGTTTCAAGACAGTTGCAAAAAACTTCAAAATAATTCAAAGGTCCACAAGTCAATTCTAAGAATTCGTTTGAATTCTACAGAATTAGAAATACTCGAAGAAAGTTAAAATAATTCAACGTGTATTCTAAAGGAAAAGATATTTTCTAAGAATCTCGTCTGTCAGTTGCCGTGTGAAGTTGCACCATTGATATTCACAACCTCCTGCAAATTTAAAATTACTCTTTTGCGCACACACCTTTACTGGGAAACCGACCAAGTATAGAATTTTCGTCTTAAGAGGATCTAAGGGGATCTTATGCAGGCATTAAAACATGAAATTATTTTTTGTGCGAAATTTCTCTAAGTAGATATAACAGTAATTTAAGAGGCTGCGTTTACTGGAAAAATTACTGTATATAAATGCCGTCTCAAGGGGATCTAAGGGGATCTTAGACGGACATTGAAACACTACATTTTTTGTACGAAATTTCTCTAAGTGGATGTAATAGGTATTTAACAGGACTGCGTTTACTGGAAATGCGACTAAGTATAAAATTTTCATTCTAAGGGGATTTAAAGGAAGCGTAAGTGGACACTAAAAAACTAAATTATTTTGTACGGAATTTCTCTGAGTGGATCTAGCGGTAATTTAAGAGACTGCATTTACTGGAGAAGTTACTAAGTATATAATTGCCGTCTGAAGAGGATCTAAGGGGACCTTAAATAGACATTAAAACGCTAAATTATTTTGTACGGAATTTTTCTAAGTGTATCTAAGAGGAATTTAAGAGTTATAATGTGAATGATACTAAATCCCAAAATGATGGATAAATTACACTTTGCGAATCTTCACATCAAACGTTTTGCCTATAATGTACAACTATATATTTCTTCTTGATTTCACTTCACTAAACGATACAGTGTCAGAACGCATTTACCTATGAAGAGATTTCATTGGCGGCATGAAGGTAACCAGCTTGAAAATATTTTTAAAAATATACTCTGGTTTCTCCTTCCTCCTAACGGACACGTTCTGTAAATGTTACATAACAAAAAGGGAATATTTATACATAATATTGTTACAATCGTGTGCCATAACACCAACTTGAAACATACTTTTGTACAAGATGCGGTGCTATGTTTGTAATAGACCATTCAATGTGCGTCAATTAGCATTAATAAATGGTGATGAGAATATTAATAAACGTCAAGCTGCAATTAGTAGACGGAATGAGCTCAACCATCCACCTTTAGCTCTAGATGGAAATTCGAGGCTATGCGTTAACTGTAATCGCTCAATAATTGATTAAATGGCTGCAATTATTGCCGACACACGCTGTTTTCGATTGAACGTTCTTACCCAAACAGCATCCCAAACTTGTATCTTTTGTAATGCACAAAATGACATACATATATTATCCATACAATGCAGGGTTCAACTTTTCATAAAAAGAAATATTTATATACCGGGAAATGTTCGTTCTTGTATGCATTATTTGGATGCGAATGGTTTTGTTTCAAATATCCTCTTACTTGGTTTGCAATCTATTAACAGGCCTTATGTTACTAGAGGTGAGCAGTTACAGGCTTTCCTTCAATAAATGAGAAACGTGTCATTAAGCAAAGGAAAAGGTATAGATTGGGATAACTTGACTGAAGAGGAATTTGAGAGTGTGTCGCCGATCAATAAATATCAATTTGAAGAACTTGTCACATACTGTGACCCGGTACTTCAACATGGAAAATTGATATATGAACAAAGAAAAGATTTATTACTTTTCTTGTGTAAAATGATACAAGGATTAATTGATGACTTTTTGAAATTGATTTTTGATTACAGTAGTAGAGAGAATGTGAGTTTGGTCATTGATTACACTGGTTTACAAAAAAAAAAAAGGTGAGGACTATTTGACAAGACCACTTTATCCTTATGTATTTTGACGTTCTGAGTGAGGGAAGAAGATAGTTTTTCGATTCGCTTAGTGGGGTCAAAGAGTTCTTTAGCTGGGATTTCCGGAGCTACGAGTTGACTGGTTTAAATTGGTTCGACTTCTGAGTCCTTGTCAGCTCCCTGTGTAGCTTGCTTCTCATAGGTTTCTAAAAAGCTTTCCACTCTTTCCGCAAAGATATCATCGTCGTATTCTCTACAAGGGTCGAGGCGTTCTAATTCCCTGAGTAGTTCATCATCTTGTTCTCCTTCTGAGACATGAGCATGGAACTTGGCTCAAGGGCGGTTTTCATTCTCTCGAATTCGGATCGATTTTTAACTATCTATTGTCATAGGTCTCCTAATAATTTTCTTCCCACTCAGGGATGCATTCAGTGTCACTACTGACCAAATACTTTGAATCAGTTTTTATCTTGAGCTTCCTTATGCCAGCTTTATGGGTATGTAGTAAGCAGACAATCCAAGGAATTGATGGATGTTACGCACGGTGCTTGGGCGAGGGAAGTTTTTTATCTCCTCTATTTTGGACGTGTTTGGTGTCTATCCTTTATGGCTAATGATATGGCCAAGATACGCAACTTCCTTTTGTAGGAATTCGCATTTGTCGGGTTGAAGGTTGAGATTAGCTGCTCGAAGTCGATACAGCAATCTTCTAATTTTCAAGTCATGTTCTTCCAAGTCTTTAGAATGTACCACGATGTCATCTAGGTATAAAAAGAATTCAGTACCGTGCATGCCCTTTAATATAGTGTCCATCAGTTTCTGGAATGTAGCAGGGGCGTTCTTGAATCCCATGGGCATGCCTAGGTATTCAAAATGCCCTCGAGACGTGGAGAACTGTAAAAGTTAAATGCAATTTTTACACGTGGACGAATCTAAGAAATACGACAAGAATGATTCTTCATATAAAAGATTTATGCAAAAAGTACCCGGCAGTAGTTAAACAAGAAATGAGTACCGAATTGTGTACTTCTAATCCTGATCTAGCTGATCTTTCTTATGCAAATATGTATTTCTATATCAAATATGTAATTCAAATATTGAGAGACATAGCACTGATAAAAATTAAAGCATGTTTTTGAAAGAAAACAATTTATAAAAATAAACCTGATAGTTTAATGACATAGCAGGATGTTATTTTATTCATTTCCATAAGTTTCTACATTTTCAATAAAATTATTTTAAAAATGAAACATTCTAAAAACTAAATATGTAATATATACGACATTTATTTTCATTTTATTGAAATCAATTTTCAAATTTTTAAAATAAAATATTTATGAAATTACAAGTTATTAACAATTAAAACGTGATTTATTTATTTCAATTAGTTGAAACGGTTTGCTTTGAAACACAAAGGATAATATTAAATGTTTATATTTAATACCTAATAGTATTGTTCTTATTTTGAATTTTCCCGCCCTAATGTTTGAAACTTTGAAACGTTTCCAAAGCTTCATGAAACATTTCATTTGGTAAAAGTTTCATGAAACTTTACAACACTACTCCCTTTTAAGGTCTTGATACCTTTCCTCCTTATCTTTCTCCTTGGCAGTGATGTTGTATTCAGAAGGAGCCGAGAATTCGATCTCGAATATATTTCGTTTCTCGAAGTCTTGGAGAACAATGTCAGGCCTCGAGTGTGCAACGGAGACTGCTCTCCGAAAATCGTAGTTCCAGATTCGTTAGGGCTTTAGTCATACGATATATAGAGTTGTCTTTAATTTGAAGTTTACCGACTTCTTTATTCCAATTTTTACACCTGTGTTCTTGAACTTTAATTGCTATAGTTTTCCGAAGGTGGTTAATGATGCTTTTAAGGATACAGCTTTTACTTCTTTGATGTGTTCGGGAAAGTTTATTGCGAGTTTGGATAAGTTCTTCAATCTCGGGGCTGAGAGGTGGATCGTATTTGTTAATGGTAGTCTGAGGAACTGATGTGTGAATGGTAGTTTTTATGCTAGAGGTGAGATTAGTTATGGCTTCGTCAATTTGAGTAGTGTTTGTTATTGAAGGATCAAAATTAACGTGTGTTTCTAGGGTCAAGTAGAATTTTTGCCAATTTGCTATTGCAAAATTATAGCGAGGCGCGACCGGGGCTTTTTCACAGTTAGTGAAATTGTTTAGAAGAATTGGTCAGATTTATGTTTGGTTTTGTGAGGGAAGAAAGTATGGGAGTCTGGTGCGGAGAATGACAGATACTGGTCGTTTATGAATTCAAACAATTGTTTTTCGGTTTTGTTAGTTGTTCTGCTATTCTAAGCTAAGTGTTTTGCATTAAGGTCCCCTGCAGCAATTACCGTGGGTGCAAGTTTAAATATTTTTCTGTAATATTTTTTTGTAAATCGCGAGAGGGAGTGTGATAGAGCGATACTATGGCATATGGTTTCCCGTTTATTTTTATTTGTATAGCAGTAGCTTCGACGGCTTCAAGTTCAGGAATTATTAGTTCGTGATGGTCGATATTTTCTTGAATTAAAATCGCGGTACCTCTATTAGTGTTATTTCTGTATAATTTATAGCCAAAGTATAAAACGAAAAAAAAATTTATTCTCTATTTTTTTATCCTTATGAATCATATTCTATATCTGAAGTTAAATCTGAAAATGTTGTCCGTCTGTATCTGATTTCATTTACGAGATACATTAGATTTATTCCAATCACGAGAATATGCAACGGCGAGAATATGCCCGCGCAGCGAGCAGATTATTTTGTTTATTTTTCAGTTTTAAATTGTTTTCAATTAGGAATCATCCAATCTTAAACGCCTTTATTCATGAAAGATACAAGTTCAATTTATTTTTATTCCATTGGAAATATTGTCCTTTCTCAAAATTTTACCTGTCTAAAATATTTTCAATTGGAATCTTTTAATTTCAAAATCATTTCATACATTTTTTTCGAATTTCGAACGCTTTCTATTAAAAAATATAAAGAACAAATCATGGTCTATCATATAACAATTTTTTACATTTTTAATTGTACTATACTTTTTAATTGCACTATACTGGATAAAGATAACATTGTTGACAACTCCGATGAAAACAATCATAGTCAAAAAATAATCAACTGAACATTTTTTTCGTCCCCTCCATTTTCACTGAAAACCAAAAAAGCCTTTGCATATAGATTTGAATGTTTGTACCTATAGCTAGAATAAACTAATAATCTTAGAAAAAATATAAGGGCATTGTTGGATACGTCTCAGCTATGCCTCTAGGAGCTTTTTAGCTATGCCAAAAAAAATTTTTTTAAGCAATTACATTAACGAACGCAAATAAATTTTCCAGAATGTAAAAACTCCCATTTAAACCTTGTTTTCATCCCCTCTACTCTCATTCAAAAAAGCCTTTCTTTGGACATATAGTATTATTTTCGGCATAAATGATACAGTTGATGAATGTCAATAAGGCTTCTTTTGTTAAACATATATTTCAGATCGTTAAACCATTTATAATTGTATATTTAATTTCCAACCAAATCATTAACAATTAGTATTTCCTGGAATTAGTAATGCGGGTAACTATTGTTGAGAGTGATATATTTCACAGATGGAACTTTGCAATTATTCAAACCAGCAATATAACTTGGTTCTTGTTATATGAAATATGGCGAAAATGCTAGTCTTTTTGATTCTCGTACAATATGTCGCTTTTTATTTAGTATTTTCTTTTAACAAAATGAAAAAAAATTTTTTTGAAAGTGATTGTTGTTATGAAAATTGAAGTGTAGATTCTTAAGTAAGAAAATACTAAATAATAAGTGACATACTGAAAGGGATTTGAACAAAAATTATAATTTTTGCCACCTTTCATATAAATAGGCGCAAGTAAATGATTATTAATTGTTTAAATATTCGCGAAATTTTCTCAATAATTTTTACAATTCGTCAACAGTATGCTTTCACCTGAAGAAGATTAGCACGATTCACAGGCGAAAACAAGATACTTAAACAAATCATAATTTTTCGAACAATTCAAAAATAGGTGTAAGATACTGGAAATTTTATCTCTCATCGAATAAAAATAATTCATGTTAGAAAAATTCCAGAAAATACTAAAACTGCTAGTATATTCTTTGATGAAAATAAATTTTTTCTTACACACTTTTCTACATTTTTGAACATATCTTTCAAAATAAAAGGTCAGGGCATCGACAACTGTAACTTCGTGATTGTGAATTGTCTTCTGTAAAAGCTTCTTTGGCTTTATGTCCATTCTCGATTGCGTTTAATCGAGCTTCCAACTGAGCAATGAGTTCAGTGTTATGGACTAACAAATCTTTTTGGTTGTGAAAGCTATAAATACAGCCCTTATGTAGCTTTTACGTCAGTAGAGTGCTAACCTTCGCTCAGTGAAGAATGATTGTGCACCGTAAAGCAAACAAAGTGCTACGTTGTCATCTTCGAGTTAAAGGATTGGTCAACAAAGTCATCAACAACTTGCCGTTTCAGTTGCACTTACCTGGCTACCAGTACTGTGGTCCAGGTACTAAGCTAGCCAAAAGACTTGCTAGATGTGATCCTAGTATCAATTCTTGAGACACAGCGTGCAAAGAACACAACATTGCATATTCGCAAAATCGTGAAAACGTAGAAACGAGAAACGCTGCAGATCGTGTACTAGCTAGTAAAGCCTGGCAGCGTGTTTTTGCTAAAGACGCTGAGATTGACAAGAAAGCGGCAGCATTGGCAAAAGCTAATGCGATGAATGTCAAAGCAAAACTCAGTATGGGATTGAGGAAGGAACATAGTTCAAAGAGGAAACACAAATCAAAGAGGAAACCAGCTATAAAAAATAAGCTAATAGCATTTAAAAAGGTTGTGAATGCAGTTTAGAAAGCAATGGATCGAAGTAGTGATGCAAAAGTGGCTATTAAGTCAGCAATCAGAGGTGGTGTTTTGCCACTGATTCCAATTTTCAAAAAATTTGTAGTGAAGCTAGCTCACCACGCACTCACTGATATCATTCTTTTCTAGTATGCGAAAGCTCTAAAGATTTCACATTTTCGTGGAGTATTTATGCGCAATCAACTACCAGTAAAGGGACCTCGTGCAGGTCATAACGATGAAGCTTATTAAGAGAGTATTTGCCGGCGAAGCGCGCAATAGCGAGTACATGAAGTGCGAAATCCTAGAGGAACCGAGTTTCAAGCGTCAGGCTAATGTGTCCGAGCGCGAAGCGCGAGATCCACCAGGTGCGCGCCCTAGGCGCGCTCAAACCTGCGAGCGAAGCAAGCCGCGCGTAAAGCGCGCGATGAGGATGTGCCCGCAAAGCGGGCAGATTTTTCACCAGAGAATTGTGTCCCACAGTAGTAACTCGCAGATTATGTCCTGTCAGTTTCAGTTTTTTTCCATCAGTGTAGTAAGTCACAACACGAATTGAAGTTAAGAAACAAAATTTGAGAAATTCTCGACGATCACCGCTTTCGCGGCCGAGAGCAGTAATCGTCGACTAAAAATTGAAGTTTGAAACCTGGACATTTCAAAACGTATCTCAGGAACCCGTGGAGATTTTTCGAGTTTTATTGGCTTAAGTTAAAAATAAGACCTTAAGACCTAGGTCGTGTCACAAGTTGAATTAGAGGTATAAAATTCGAGAAGTTCTTCCATTTTGCAATTTTTTTGCATAAATTCTCAAGTGGTATATTCTCTTCAAAATGTCAAAAATATCTTTGTTATGGCTTATTCGATGCGTAATTTCATAAGCTTTTTGACGGGTTTTAAAAAAAATTTATCTCCCATTTTGGGAACGATCAATCACGTCTTAATGTCAGCAGTGATTTTGAATAGTACTTTCACTGATCGTACTGAAAATTTTCGATGGTAGTGTACTATTTAGCTTATGGTCGATATTTGTCGAGAATCATCAGACCGGCAGAAATTTTGAGGAGTTTATTCCAGAAACACAGCAAGTTCAAGGAAATCCTTGTAGTCTTCTCTAGGCTGCGTTTTTTCTAGCTTTTGCTTTACAAAGGTCAAAATGCTTTCTCTCTCATCAGCTCTGGTTTGACGTAGGGATTTTTAAGTCCTAATCCTAATAACTGATGACATAAAAGATTAGGTCGGGATGCAAAAATTTTTTCAAATCAGTAAATCTACTCCTTGCAAAAAACGTGAAGGTGAACACATTTTTTAGGGAAAGTCTACAATCCTACCATGTCTAGTACTTGTCCTGTTGTATGAATAGCAAAAGGTTTGCATAAGGGAAGCTGTTTTTGGTTTGAGTAAGATTTTCGCTGGTACCCATTACTACTGCTTTTTTTATAGCGAGAACAATACGCTATACACACTTAATGTTTGCACTGTCATCCTCTATCACGAGATTCATATTGTTTTGTGTTAACAATTTACTGAGAATTTATGGAGGCTTTCTTATTTGCGACAAGTAGCTCGTATTGGAAGATCTTGCAATTGGGTGACTAGAAAATCAATTTTGAAAGGCGTTACAATCAGATGCACAGCTTTTAGTAGTAACAATAACAAGAATGAAATATCAATTTGACGCCGATAACACTTGAGCTTTCGAAGCTGAGGAGAACAGCTGGTTTTGTAAAACGATTATGTTTCAAAGTGTCTTATCCAACCACATTCTTGACTTTCGCTTTTCGAAGCATTTTGATTTGCTGCTGTTATACTCCCTTCGCACAATTTAGTAATCATTAATTCTAGATGATCTTCTAAGAACATTTTTGTTTCAACTAAACGCTAATTGAATTCTTTCTCTAGCCAAGTTTTTGGCACATCACTACTTTACAACCGAGCAATTCACGCCTACCCCGAAAGGGAAACGGCTTAATGATATAATAATAATAATACTTAATATTGCAGATACTTCTAAATATGGATGCCTTGAAGTTTGTAATTTGCATATTTCAAAGCGACTGAATGATTATATTTTTTATTACTTTTTTGAAAATTTTCCGGCGAGTAATAAAAATTTGAGAAGCACTGCACGGAGTAAAACGCGGATTTCGGAAAAAGTTTTGAGCCCCCCAGAGTAATCCCAGACTGAGACACGATGAATATTGCGACCCCTTTCCTCTGCATTCCCGGACTAAGTCCTGGCATGCCCCAGTCCCATTCCAAGCGCCACTGTAGGCTAGGTGTAACGCTGGGCGCCGAGTACTCTTTTCTATCAAAAATTCATCCTGGATCCGATTTCCTCGAAATACAGGACCCAGTCCCTATTTTTCGAATTCAATTTTTCTAAATAAATAATTCTTTTATTTTCAAAATGAATCCTTTGAAATGTTCTGTCTCAACATTTTATTTTGCTCAGGAGTACACTGAAACCAAATGTTTTGAATCCAAAGAAATGCATTTCTTTGATTCCATTTATTTGAGCCATGAAAACCGCTTACTTAATTGTACTGAATATTGTTTAAAAGCAACAAACTCGTGCATTGATTTAAAGAAATCATTTCTTTGGGCGCTATTTCTTTAAAATAAAGATATATTTCTTGGTCTCAGAATATGAGATAATTAACTGAAGGAATTGATATCTTTAAAACTAAGAACCTAGTTTCCTTGAATCTCACTTTCGCATCCAAAGAAATATTTCTTTAGTTCAATGATTTTGAGACCCGAGGACGCGTTCGGTGGCTTTGTCATAGGCCCTTCAGTTCTATTCCAAAGGAATAGAAACCGAAACCGAATGATTATATAAATATATATATATGGTGCATAATTTCTTAAGTGTACCCACCTCGAAAATGAAAATTATCCGATCAAGCTAAAAATTGGCCCAATTGTAGTCCCATTAGATAGTACTCCTCACACCAAAAAATAATTAATTTTGATAATTATTTATCAAAGTGGAGGGGGTAAAATTTTTGGGGTTTTCAAGCACAGCCTTACTTTCAAACATTTGTAACTGTTTTCCTATTGCTTTAAGCAAAATTTCACTTCAAATGTTTTGGATAGATTTTTTCACTAACTTTTTGGTGGTGGTAACGATTAAGAAAAAAGTCTAAATTTGACCCTAATTTTTGAAAATCAAAAATAAATTTGACTTTTTTTCAAATTTCCACACTTTTTTTTCTTCAAAATAGTTTTAAAAGAAAGCTGAGATTCTTTCCTATAAGACCCCCAATTTTCAGAGTCACAAATTAAATCGTCTTTGAGTAATAGAACGATACGTAAACAAGATGCCATGATAGAGCGGGTGGCGCACGATATCCCCTAGTGCGCTCACGCCGAGGATCTTTGTGCAACGCTTCAGTGTGTTAAGTACTGCAATGTACCTGGTATCGTAACAGCTTTGTCAACTCTGGCTTTCATTAACTCGGTGGCTAAGGCATGATTTTCTCTGCTGCTGAAAAAAAAACTTCTGTTTCCTTACAGTTAATCTTTGCCCACTGAATCAAAACATGGGGAGTGAGTATGTGATGTTTCGGAGAACATTGTAAGCTCGAACGTGCTGCTAGTAAATTCTTGACGTTATAATCTTTCACATTTAAATTTCTCAACCACTCACTGTGTTTATCTACAACTTCAATTTTCCCAAATAAGTTTCGCCTTTTTATTTGACCACTTCTAAGCTTTGGCACTATATGAAAACTTAAATTAAGGTTTTTATTCTCTTTGGAGACACAACCACTGACGCGACAACCTCCAAAACTTGTTGATTTTCGATATTTACGTGCAAATTCCATTATTCGGGCAAATAATCATGAGCTAGGAAGTATTTTGCTCATCAGAGCTGCTTATGACAGCACTTATTTATTCAGTGGGACGATTATTACAGTTGAACTCTATATTTTTACTGTTTTACGTGATGTTTTAGGCGTATTTAATGTCATCCGCGGTCATATTGATTAGTTTACATAGGGGCCGACAGTGTCGCATAGCAAGTTTAAATCCCCAATAGACCATTTTACCTATCGGAAAGTTTACTGCGCAGTGCAATGTACTTTCTGTTGTACCCCGTTGTTGCGATCATTTTTGCTCGTTGAACACAGTGAAAACAGTTTTATTTAACTTTTAAACATTTTTGACAAGTATTCGAAAAAAAAATTTCGAAGAGAAAATGATTTTTAATAAAAAAGAAAGTGAGGGAGCGCTTATGCTGTGTACGTACGGCTTATGTTAAAGTGATAATCGTACCAAAACACACAACGGACTTAAATTCTTCTACTTCATATGTTTCCCGAAATCTTGTTTATCATACAGAAGTGGTCGTATCAGGAACGAAGACTTCAAGAAACATTTTGAAGAATGTAATAATTGCTTGAAATGTAAAACCTCTCAATTTCGCCTCCTTTAAACGAATGAACGTGTTATTTAAATAAGTAACACGAGAATTCTAGATCAATCTAAAATATCTATACTTCAAACCTATATACGAACGAATTATACCTTAGCGATGCTTACAAAACAAAGAAAAAGTTGAAAATTGCCTATTATTTATTAATATTCAATTGCAAATTGAGACAGATCGGTAACCCCGTTTTTCAGTTTCGCTGACAAAAAGTATCGAGGGAACTTTAGAGTTGATACAACTTCCAGTGAGACATTTGTTCCTTACTGTTGAAAGAAGATTTGTGGGAATTTTCAGATTGATTCATTGAAAATTGGCGGAAATATGCATTTTACAATAAAGCATGAGGCGCCGCCAACGATAGCTCCGTGAGTACTGAGCGCCATCAGGCAGCGGGCTAGCCGTTTGGCTTTCCAGAACACAATATTTTCAATGATTTTTTAATGTTTATCTGCTTAGGCGACCCCTTCACCTCCCCAAGAAATATCGAAATGACAAACTATGATTTATACGGTTGCTTAGTTAAAATATTATTATTATTATTTCTAATACAAATATATTACATAAACTCAAGAGAAACGGTCTCTAGGACGACAATAATTTAATGAATGGCCGTAGTTAAACTTTCTCTAAATACATGTAATTTTTAAAATATTATTTTTCGGCAAAAGTTTTAATAATTTTAATTTAGGTAGAATCCACTTGTATCACAGTAAAGGCCTGATTAAAAATGTATTCGGTCTAATCAATTTTTATTCAATTATAAATAAAGTATCATAATAACTTACCTCATTTTTGGCTAATTTCTTTTCGTTTGCTTTCCAATTTTTTTCGTTTCTCGTTCTTTTTCTACATAACAATTTTGTGAGGCTCTTCACGTGGGGTGATCGCTAGAGAGATTGATCAGCAGCCTGGGTCGGAGCAGTGTGACAGAATGAACGTGTTATTTAAATAAGTAACACGAAAATTCTAGATCTAATTATATAATAATAATAATAAAAAAATTACATAATACATAGCTCTCAATCACTCACTCACTGACTCTCTCTCTATTCAATCTCTCTCTCTCTCTCACTCACTCTCTCTCTCTCTCTCTCTCTTTCTCTCTAGCCTGCACACGCTTCATACCTTGTTGTCACTTTATTATGAGTTTAATTTTTTAGAATATGAAAATTAATTTAGTCTACAGGTTATAAGTCAATTACATCACGTGGTTCTCTCTCTTGTACATGCTTCATGTCTTACTATAATTTTCTTATGAGTTGAAACTTCATTTTTCTGAATTAAGAACTCTGCCATTATTTCGTTATTATGATTATTATGATTTAAAAAATCCTTAATGAGAGTTTTATTTCACTACTCACTTTTATGTACTTAGAATTAAATATATTCATATTTCCCACACTTGAATACAACTATAAGAACTTTATCATTCTTATGTATGCTTCCTCTTTATTTAAACCATGGGCGTTTATGGTTTAACCAATAAGATGATATCATAAATGTTAGTTTGAAAAGGAAAAACTTTGTTTCCATTGTAATGTAATCAATATTCACATTATTACAATATTGACCTAACTCCTCCAAATTGACATAACAGCACTCGTTACAGCACTAATTTGATGCTTCTTTGCTTTGGCTGGATTCATACTATTCTATGGTATATTCATCATTTTTATTTTTTACGTGTGATATGACCACCCATTTCACGGTTGTGAGACGTGGCCATGAATGGGATTTACCGCGGTCCTACTGGGAGCCGATGTCATTTCTATGATGACAGTTGCTCCCAGTGGGACCCTGCGGTGGTTGTTAACCTTCAGTTTATAATTATATATATAGCTTTTCGTTTATTATCATAATGAAATAAGTTAAATAGATAAATCTTACTTGAAATTTATGTGTTTTTTTTTCTTTCTCCACTCAACAGAATTCATTGCAGTTTTTACGTAAATATTATCAGGAAACCAGGTTATGAAACATCTAACAGAAGATTAATGTATATATATTCATTGCATCTAATATTTTCAGTCTCTGTTTGTCTTAACTACATCATTATCATACCCACCTCCTCCTCCGCCTCCGTTCCGTCCCCTTCTTTCACGCTTTAATAGTTTATTTTAATTGAGGATGATTTAAAATTCACCAGGAGAAACGTGGTTACAACTATAAGAAAAGTAGCGTACATCAATATTTTATGAGGATGGCGATTTATCAAGCTCAGCGCAGAGAGCAGCACCGAGAGTGGCGATACATCTAGTTTGAAGGAACAAGGCATTACCTACAGTTTCCTTAGCTTTTTTATTTGACATTCTGATCTCAGTGAGAAGGTATTGGTTTTATGTGAGAAATGACTTTCGCGGATTTAATCAAATTTCGACGTTTTGAGGCCCCCTGAGTCAGAAAAAACGGTTTTTACGAAAGGGTCTGTCTGTCCGTCCGTCTTTTTGTCTGTCCGTATGTCTGTCTGTCTGTAGTCTGTAGTATCGTGTAGGCACGATAACTTTCGAAAGATTGATCAGATTAGATTGTGCTTTGTGTAAAGCCATGAGATACCCTACAATACCCCCCCCCCCCAAATGAATACATTTTTAACGTGACGGAAATTTGATTCATTTTAAGGCATTCTAAGGCTCACGGGAGGTGTCTCCAACAGGAGATCAAGCATGCAACCTCTTTACTTCTAATCTCTAATTCTTAAAATATAAAAGTGCGTTTTCTTATACATGTAGTAGGTAGATCGATAAGTCTACGTATTAGTAAATATTGTTTTTTTTTTGTTTTAATTTTTTTTTTGTATGGGGTGATCCTAAATAATTGAGGTCATTTTTTTATATATAACATCTCAAGCTCATTTCTTCTTGCATATATATACTTATTGTTTTATTTTATTTATTTTTTATTTTCTATTAATCTAATAAGTGTCTTTCTTATGGCTTTCTTTTTAGGTTCATCCTCTCTATTGATAAACAGTTGCAAATCTTGCGTGTGATATTGTCCCTTGTCTGTCTGAGTGATGTGATCGTGGAGAATAAACGTTCCGGGGTTAACAACCGATTTAATTATGAAAGGGCCTTCATAAATCTGCGTAAACTTGGCTATCTTTTTATTTTCCTTGTCGGATTGATTAAGCAACTTGATGCGCACAAGATGGACTTCCTTTAAATTCACAAGTTTATGTGTTCTTCTGAACCTTTCAGCTCTTCTTTTTCCTTTTTGGAGGATTCGTTCTCGTACTAACTCTATCTTCCGATCATACGGGATGTCTGAGGGCTTAGCGGGCAGTTTCAACCATTTTTACCCGATACGGGAAGGTCTGGTTTTGCAGTGGATTTCGATAGGGGTAAATTCAGTAGTTTCATGATGAGTCTCGTTCATACAATGGGCAAAGTGAAGAATAGATTCTTTGGAAATAGGCTCTATTAATATTGGGTCCCCTTACATTTCCGAATAGAGTATTCTTTAGAACTAATTCATCGTTTTGAGTTTGTTTCCAGCAAGTGGTGTTCCTTTTTGTTGCAGCTTCTTCGAAACCAGAAATTAGTTGTAATGAACACCTCAGTTTTTACTGTGTGTCTGAAAATACAAAATCGTGCAACTCTCTTTATTCGAAATATACGAAGAAAAAAAATTGAATGATCATATGGGGATTAGCAAAGGATAAAAGGAAAGAAGCCTTGATAACCATAATACATTGGCAGTTGAATCTTTTAATTTAATTTTGATCCTACTAGAGATTACAAAGAATATGATATTATAGTTTATCTTTTCCCATCAAATTAAAGATGAACATACTGTAGAGAATCTTCATTTGAAACAAGTTCTTTAAACCAACGTGGGAAAATTGGGTATTTTTTGCCTACATGACATTCATTTATTTCAAATGGTGTCATATCGTCCAGTTCACCGTTTATCATGTTTATTTTTATTCTCGAATGACTTTTATCTGACCTATATATTCCACGAAGAACTCCAGTGTATTCCAGTATTGCAAAAGCGTCACCACTGGATGTTGATAATACAATATGTTCTCGCGCTGGCACGGACACAAATTTACCATGCCTCAACATCAATTGGATTCGGTTATCATCAGGAAAAACGTATTTTCGAAACTCGAATTGCCGGAGCGGATTTGTCTGGGGAATAAGCCGAATATATCCAAGTTTTGCAAGGGTATATCCAAGTACTTCATGAGTAGGAGGCCTGCCCGGAGGTGACATGGAGAAAATTTACTATCGAAATTTTCAATGTTATTGTTGTTATTGAAGTCGATAGTGCATTTGAGATTTTTGGGAAAAATCTTTCTTGCCGAAAATTTTTCCTCAGAAAATGTACTATCGAAATTTCCAATGTTATTGTTGTTATTGAAGTCGATAGTGCATTTGACATTGTTGAGAACATTTTTTTTTTCGAAAATTTAGTACCGAAATTTTCAATGTTATTGTTGATATTGAAGTCGATAGTGCATTTGACAATGGTGGAAAAAAAAAATTTTTTCAGAAAATTTTTCCTCGCAAAATTTAATATCGAAAATTTGAATGTTATTATTGTTATTGAAGTGAATAGTGCATTTGACATTGTGGGGAAAAATTTTTTTTGCAGGAAATTTTTCCACAGAAAATTTACTATCGAAATTTTCAATGTTATTTTTGTTATTGAAGTCGATAGTGCATTTAGCATTGTTCGGAAAAAAAATTTTTTGCAGCAAATTTTTCCTCAGAAAATATTCAATGTTATTGTTGTTATTGAAGTCGACAGTGCAATTGACATTCTTTTTTTTTCTCCAGAAAATTTTTCCTCCGAAAATTTACTATCGAAATTTTCAATGTTATTGTTGTTCTTGATGTCGATAGTGCATTTGCCATTGTTGGGAAAAAAAATTTGTATCAGAAAAATTCTTCCGCAGAAAATTTACTATCGAAATTTTCAATGTCATTGTTGTTATTGAAGTCGATAGTGCATTTAACATTGTTGGGGAAAAATTTTTTCTTCAGAAAATTTCTCCTCAGAAAATTTACTATCGAAATTTTCAATGTTATTGTTGTTATTGAAGTCGATAGTGCATTATTGAAAACAATTCAGAACAATAGAAAGAAATTTGAATTGTTTCTAATCGTGTTTCTTAATCGTGTGTGCACGATTGAGAACGATTAAGTGTTGCAAAGTTCAAATCGTTCCCAATCGGGCCAATCGGTGGTAGGATTTTTAAGGGGGGATCCTGCTTTAGGAGGCCTAAAAAAAGCGTTTTTGGGGGGATTTTTTTTTAGCAGAAAAAAATAAGCAAGTCTACAGAACTTTTGAGAATATTTTAATGTATATTTGAACATTAGAAAAAAAATTGTTGAAAGAAAAATATTCAAACGCAGCTGATTTTTATGCACATTTGTGCAGCACCTTGTAATTGCAGTCGGCAATCGGCGGGAAAGATGGAACTCGTAAGTTTTGTCGGAAATGAAAAACCAAAGAAAATTGTAATTTTCATATATTTTTCTTCTATGCGAACCAAGAAAAACCCGAGAAAATTGTGAAATAAACAATTTTTCTCAAGTTTGAAAAAAATGTGCTGTTTGCAACAACAAAAAATCATTTCAACTTGCTAAAAAAGTTGTTTAGAAATGTGTTTTCATTAATGTTTTTGGTCCAAATAGAAGAAAATACAAAACTGAAGCTAACAAGCGTTGGTTCGTTTTGATTGGTCGTCTAGTTTTCTTGCAATCACGCCCGCCAGTTTAGAAAAATCGTAACAACGAAAACTCGAGAAAACGCGCTTCAAAGGCTTCAAAGCTTACGTTCAGAAAAACTGTTAATATTTGATTACTTACAGTAATAATGGCTGATCAGCTATTCCTGCTCCACTTTTACGAATTCAAAATATTGTTTCGAAGGACCGTTGAACCTTTTCAGGTACAATCATTATAATAATATTTGGCTCTTAATTCTGCACTTTTAATAAAAGACAACAGTAATATAATAATTAAAAATAATGTACTCTGGTGGTAAATAATTGTGCACTTTTCAGTTAGTGCTAATGGTAACTCCTGAAGCAGAAACTTTAAAGGTAAATCATTTCAGAAATTGCTAACTTTCAGCATTTACCGACGCGCAACTTGCACCTTCAAAGTAACTCTCAGGTGCATCCACCACGAGGTCGCAGTTGTCAGCACATGTTTTTCACATTTTCTGACATTCTCTTATTCCAATAGATCGGCAATCTCCCACCTCATATCTGGTTAATACAACATCCCAATTTCCCTGACAGTTATAAATTTTTGATTCAGGTGAAAAACCTTACAACATGGAGATCAATAATGGTAATGCAAAAAAAATTTTACTTCGGAAGTTTTCTTAAACACTTTTAGCGACAAAATGTCAATCGCCATGCAGCATTTTATAAACTTAAACTTCAGTTTTGCAAAAATTCCCTGTTTCAGGTTTTCCCTGACAATTTTTGATTTCCCTCCTCTGTAACAACCCTGTTATTTTACGAAGATATTTCCCTAGGCTATTCTCTACCAAAATCAAATCCGCTAAATATGTCATGGTGGCGCCATTACCTTCGCATTCTCAAAGATGATCAACCCATTTTTCGTTTATCTAAATATTCAAATTTAAACTTTCCGACCTAAATAATTTATATCTAAAAAAAGATCTCCAAAATATACTCTGCTTAGAACTTTATATTATTATTATATCATTAAGCCGTTTCCCTTTCGGGGTAGGCGTGAATTGCTCGGTTGGATAGTAGTAATGTGCCAATCAAAATTATTTTATCCATTTTTTAAATCGTCTTAATTTAGCGATATCTATAACAGTTTCTGAAATATTCTCAGAAAACAAAAAGTGAGAAAAATTTACAAAAATTTCAATCCACTGTAATTCAGGATGTTTATTTCGTTGACATAAACTACAGGTAAATTTTTTCATAAAGAATGACTATCTCGAAAAAAATGTTAATTCGGATTACCCGTTTCTGAAATATCTTGAAAAATGTGCTAAATAAAATATGAGACGATCAATCACATTGTTACTTGTTTATGAATTTCATACAGTTTAAAAACATAATGCGATCAATCACATTTTCATTTGTTTCTGAACTTCATTCAGTTCTAAAACACGAGACGATCAATCACATTGTTACTTGTTTATGAATTGCATACAGTTGTAAAACATAATGCGATCAATCACATTTTCATTTCTTTCTGAACTTCATTCAGTTCTAAAACACGAGACGATCGATAACATTTTTTCTTGTTTATGAATTTCAGAAAGTTTTAAAACATAATGCGATCAATCACATTGTCATTTATTTTTGAATTTCTTGCAATTCTAAGGCATAAGTTGATTACTCACATTGTTATTTGTTTCTGAATTTCATACAGTTGTGAAACATAAGAAGATAAATCACATTGTGACTGGCTTATGAATTTCACCGTTATAAAAGATAAGACGATCAATCACATTGTCATTTGCTTCTGAACTTCATTCAGTTCTAAAACATAAGACGATCAATCATATTGGTACTTGTTTATGAATTTCATACAGTTTTAAAATATAAGGCGATCAATCACATTGTCATTTGTTTTTGAATTTCATGCGCCGATTTATAACTTGCTTATCAGTAAGACAACATTATAGTCTAGTATATTATTTTCGCTTCCCAATCTAGGAGACCTTCCTCCCCACGGCGACAAAGCGGGGTTTTGCTTTACAGTAGTTATGCGAGTGACATTTTTACGAAGTGAAATTGTCGGAAATTATTTTATAATGTTTTCTCTTTTATCATAGTATGACTTCAGATAATTATTATGAATAAACATAGCGAATAACGTTTACTTTATACTTTTTTTTTGTTTGGTACAAAATTTTAGGAATGTACAAATATTTTGAAGAATTATATATAAACAAAATTTACATTGTTTTTACTATGGAATTTTCTGCTTATGACATTCTTAATTTCATATAACACTAAAAGTGCGATTTTTTTAGATTTTTAACAAAAATCTAACATTTTTTGTTCTAATTTACACTATTCAACGTTTGCCTCATCTTAAAATAGTGATTTTGCATTTGATATATTATTACGTTATTTAAACTATTTTTTAATGTCGAGTATTCTGTTCCTGCAAAATATGCCGGAATTTATTTTTCTCTTCCGGCATATTTTATCGTCTACTAAATTGAATTCCAACGAATTTATTGTGAATTCCAAGCAATTCTAGATTAATTGCAACTAGTTAAAACTTTGATGTTTGGAAAAATATGTCACGAGTTGGAAAGGGGTAGGAGTTTGACCAGACCAACATTATTTCTGCAACCAGTCACAGGGCTGCCTTCTTCACACTTCAATTCACTTGCATTTTGAAAATTTAACAAAATTAAACAATTAAACTTCTTACATTAAAAGGTTAAATTTTGCACTCTGAAATTTTGCCGATTCAGTCCACGAATATTGCTATCGTTGCCCTTTTTTTCTTTTTAATCCATTCATTTATGAAATAATTCAAAACATATATGTTGTACAATACTCCCATTCTTTTTTTTAACCCTGTCTGATTTGGCGGCTCTGTATTTTTTTTCTCTGAGTTCATTTTTCAATCTCTCCGACAAAACAGTTACCTATACTTGATACAATACTGGCAACAGCGTTCCTTCACTATGATCTTCAATTTTTTTCCTGTTTGCCTTTTCTCACTGTGGGTATCACTACTCCTCCTTTCCATAACGCTGGCCATTCCTCACATCTCCAAACTCTATTGCACATTATCCATGCTTATTCCTTCAGTCTTGTACATCCGTTTTTCCAGACTTTATTTGTTGTCTCAACTGTAACAGATGCCTTTCCATCTTTCATTATTCCAAACATTTTGACAAGTTCTTTTCTTGTTATGCCCTCCACCTCATCTCTCTCCCAACCATATTTTCCTTCTTTACGAAATTAGTTCTATACCCCTCCTAGCGAATAAATAAAATATTTCTTCCATTCTACCATCTCAATCTTCTAGTTTCCTTTTTTCCTCTTTTTTCTCTCTCTATCTACTGTCTTTCAAGCCTCTTTTTCCGTCCTAGCCTTCTATACCTCTTTTTCAAACCTTTTATTTCCCTCCTCTTTCTTGAGATGCTATTGAAAAGTGGATCTTGGAGGAATATACGAAGTATCGGAGGAAGGTTGGAGGCATGATACACTTCAAAAAGTTGATCAAAGAACCATGTTCAGAAAGGTCTCAAAAAAACTCGCGAAATTGGAAAGAAGGCAGGTGAACATATCAGAAGAAAAGCTAACGTATATTCGTGATCGAATTCTCGGCTCTTTCCGAATACAACATCACTGCCAAGGAGAAAGAAAAGGAGGAGAGGTATCAAGACCGTAAAGGGCAGCTGCAAAGACTGTACCGAAAATATTCGGTACAAGTAATTGTCCTTGTGTTAGGTGCTCTCGGAGGTGCGAAACTATCACTGGTTCGTAACTTCAAAGCCATACCCGCGTGCCAAAAATATGTCACGTTACTTGCGAGATGGACGCAGAAAGCTGTCATCCCTGGGTCGCTTCGCGTTCTTAAAACACATGAGGTTTTCGCCGGCCTGTCATCGTAATTTCATCATGCCACACATATCACGATCGTGTTTTGACAAAGAAATTAGTAAATTTTCACTATCAACTGAACGGCTGATAATAAACTGTGGAAATATCTCGAAGGTGAGTAAGAACCAGCTATAGAAAAGTGCCTACAAAAATTGGATATAATTTCACGTCTGTAAAAATCAGAAATAGAACAGTGGCAGAAAAAAGCAGACAACGGTACTTGAGCCGTAAGAAACTGGAATAGAAAAACTCGACAGTGAAAAGTGGACACGGGTGAGTATTCGGCAGTATTCGGTGAATCGGCTCTGTTACGCGACGCGTTCGGCCAGCCTCGTGTAAAGCCGAAAATGCACGAGACGCGAAGCACGAGCATGAAGCCGAGCTCCCCGAGGTCCGACTTCACGATTCGGTTTCATCGGCTATTGGAAGTTTTGACTTGATTTTTCTTTTCAAAAGTTGACACCTTAAAGAAAGACTTCAAATACATGTGATGAAGTCTTGAGATATTTAATGATTATGTTTCTCAGGAATTCTTATGGAATGTGCGCCGTCAAAACCGAAGCAAATACATGGTCAGTTTGATAAAAACAATCGAAATAATTAATTATCAACGTTTTTTGGCTAAAAGTGTTTATTTTCATGGATTATCAGTATGCCTGGATACGTTAAAGCCAGTTGGGATAATTTTCCAAAAGTGACACTTATGAAAAATGATTTTTTTCCAAGTGCTCCAATTTCAACTTTGCTGAGACTCGAGTAAAAGCGAAAAAATAAGTAAATGGGATAAATGACGTTGATCCTTTGAAAGACTTATTTTCATTTATTTAATTTTTTTTATAGATGCTTTTATAAATACTTTTATAAATACTTCTATGAAATTGTTATAAAATTTTTAATTATAAGATTTATAATTACTTTTTTAAATACTTTATTTTATAATAATATAATATAATATAATAATATAATACTTTTTGCGTAAATAAACGATTTGATTTTTCGAAGTTATAGCTCACATACATCCCAGCACCCCATGTACGTAACTCCGTTGAATATAAATCAATTACGAGTTTTATGCTGTTAAAAAAAAAACATATTTTATATTTGTCTATTTAATATAAAAGTATTTAAATATCGTTGAAATGATCTTTGACACAATATACTGTTGGCATTAAAGATGCGGTAGAGTACGCATCTCACGCCGAACTATTTTGTATAATTTTTTTCGTTCCTCGCCTTTGAGTATATATATAAATAATTTTCCTGGATTTTTGACATAGGTGTTCTTACATTTAGGCACAAAATATAAATGGTAGCGCTGTTTTCTTTCCGTTTTGATGAAAAAACGTGAATCGCCCGGCTAATTTACAAGCGTTTGGCGGCGTGCTACACTAATGCAAATTTTCTTTATTTTACAGGGAGGTGAGGGAAATGGCCGAGTTGCGATCAATTAAGCCTAAGTCTACGCCCTGTATCTTTTACTCTGTCAACACTCGTGTGAACAAAATGAAATCTTTAAGAAAAACACTCAAAACCTGCTTTGTGCGTTGTGTGAGGTGTGACTGGGTGCTACCACGAGTTCTTGACCACAATCCTGCTGGCTTCAGTCCCGGAGCTAGCCCCAAATCCCACTGCCCAACATCTGGAATTGTCTCTGGATTGTTGAGTAGCTCCACTGTTAAATTGGTTAGGTCTGTAGGAATGTGTTCTTTGAAGAAGGTTAGGACTAGGCTTAGGGCAGGAAGTGAATTTGTCATGTGGCAACACAATTTGAATCACGACACTAAGGTGACTGGCGAAATGAGGAACGAAGTAGTAAAGCACGGAGTTGACTTGCTTCTTATGCAAGAGCCCTATCTTTTTGCACGGAAAAGGCTTACTGGTTTAGGATCATTTGCCAAAGTGGCTTGTTCCGAGGGTTTGCCCGAGGCTGCCATTATGACACTTAAGTAAAATGTGAATATGACCGTGTTGCGTCACCTCAGCACAGAACATTGTATCTGTGCTCAGGTGACCGCACCGTGCGGCTCTTTCTATGCGATCTCATGCTACTTTCAGTTTGTGGATCGGGTAGAGCCGCACCTCGACCATCTGGGCTCAGTCCTTAGAGGGTTGAGCGGTGAGCGGTTTATTATTTCGATGGATGCTAATGCGAAATCCCCGTCCTGTGGAGGTAGCGTTACTGATGAGGAGGGCTTGGCAGTAGAGGAGTTCATCGGGCAGTATGATTTGATTTCGGCGACAGCGCCTCTTTCGCCCATTTTACTCACGGCAACTGTTAAGAGGGGATTGATACTTCAGCGGGTAGAGTGGCACAGCGGGGTAGGTTCGAATTTTCGCCGACAGCGACGTCTACATTTATCCTACCCTACCAATAATTCTATCCTCACTCCGCCGCCACCTGCGCATCTAGGTGTCTGATGTCTTTGGTTCGGGGACGTCCGTTAGCATGTTCGCTATCATTCCCCAAATTTTTAAGACAAAATCTTTATTATTGTAGGACAAAAGCCGGGGGAACCTAACACTTCTATGTGATACTTAGAAAATTATCGATTTTAGTAGTGTTAGGTTCTCCCGGCTTTTTTCCTACAATAATAAAGATTTGGCCTTAAAAATTTGAGGAATGATAGCGAACATGCTAACGGACTTCCCCGAACTCGTATGTTGTGAAATAATTGTGAAAAATTTCATTTTGCTGAATTTAATTAATATGTGTGTATTTTGAGGTACAATAGAGACCGACATTATCGGAATGGCAGGAACCTCCAAAACGAATCCCAACCTCCAAAATAGTGCACATGGAGAAAATTTTTATTTGACAGAATAAAATTATTTTGCTATTATCCCTAAAAAAAAAGTTCGAGGACGTCTTTTGTTCTATCTTATAGCATCTCCAAATACAGTTTTTAAAATTTTTGATTTTTATTAACAAAAACCCGGGGGAACTGAACCCGATTTATCACACGCCGAAATATCACATGCCCTCAAGCATGTCCTGTATTTTAGTTAAAATTAAGTTTAGAATATAATAAAAATGGTCTGCTGTAGTGCGCCGTCTTGTAAAAACAGAAGCGAAAAATGAAGAAAATTCAACTGCTGAAAATTCAATTTTCTTCCATTTTTAATGGTTTCATTTTCACCAGTGGAATTTTCAACTGTTGAAAATTGTAGCAAATCGAAAAATCAATTATTGAAAATTCAATTTTCTTCAATTTTCAATTGTTTCATCTGGTTTTATTTTCACCTGTGACATTTTCAACTGTTGAAAAATGAAGAAAATTCAACTGCTGAAAATTGTAGCAAATTAAATAAATAAAGTGTTGAAAATTCAATTTTCTTCAATTTTTAATGGTTTAATTTTCACCAGTGAAATTTTCAAAGGTTGATAAATGAAGAAAATTCAACTGCTGGAAATTGTACCAAATTGAAAAATCAACTTTTGAAAATTCAATTTTCTTCCAGTTTTAATGGTTTCATTTTCACCAGTGGAATTTTCAACTGTTGAAAATTGTAGCAAATTGAAAAATCAATTGTGGAAAATTCAATTTTCCTCAATTTTTAATCAAACTGTTGGAAAATGAAGAAAATTGAAAATTTTAAGAAAATTCAACTGCTGAAAATTGTAGCATGTTGAAAAATCAACTGTTGAAAATTCAATTTTTTTCAATATTGAATAGTTTAATTTTCATCAGTGGAATTTTCAACTGTTGAAAAATGAATAAAATTAAAGAAAATTCAACTTCTGGAAAATGTAGCAAATTTAAAAAATCAATTGTTGAAAATTCCATGTTCTTCAATTTTCCATTGTTTAATTTTCATCAGTGGAATTTTGAACTATTGAAAAATGAAGAAAATTCAACTGCTGAAAATTCAATTTTCTTCCATTTTTAATGGTTTCATTTTCACCAGTGGAATTTTCCATCTGCATCTCCTCAGATCCTGCAGATTTTGGCCGACCAGTTCTCTGAAGGTCCTTGATAGATCCATGATTCATAATGCGCCTTACTGTTCTTTCAATTGTTGATTTTGAGACATGATTTAACCCTTCTCTATTACGAAAAGTGCTATTAAAAAGCAAACGAACTTGATCATAAGATCGAACTCAGTCTCCCCAACCACGCATCATTAATACAGATATCCTCTCTCGTTCCGAAAGTTTAGCTTGCGCCGTAATAATCTTTTAGCGAAAGATAGTAAGTATGTTCTTGTAATACGTCAATTTAGTTTCGATTCGTAATATTCGTATGAAGATAGAAAAACGGTATAGGACTTGTGGTATCGCCTTAGGTATTGACTGAGGTAGCCAAGATCAATGTAGAGCTCACCAATGAATTTCTCGTTGAAAGTTACTTCAGGAATTACACTGACCTCTTGGAAAACGTTGTTAATTTAAAAAAACCTTCAACTGACCTGGAACGTCACAATTGACCTATGACTTGGGTACGTATCTGAAAGTAGAATTTTCCGCTCTATCGATTGCAGATGTAAAAAAGGGTGTTTCCATTTAAAAAAACTAAGTTGACCTTAAAAAAGCCATGAAGGTCAACTTCGAGTTTAAAATGAAGGTCACCATTGAATTCCTCGTTGACAGTTACTTCAGGAATGTCCTTCACTTTTTTGAAAAATATTTCACCTGAGGAAATATCCAACCGTCCTGTGTATATATATATATATATATATATATATAAAATTTATATGTATAATAATACATATAATCTATATATTATATATAGTACAAATTGATAATATTATAATATAATTACAGAAAATGTGATGTCCTATATATATAGTTCCCCCACTCTGACACCCTGTACCGCATCTAGGTTTATAATATCTTTGGTATCGGGCGGCGAAACTAAGTCAGCGTCCATGTGTTAGTGCACGCGTACATGTATATATTGCTATTGTGTGCGCCAGTATTTTATTATTCTAAGGAAAAAGTATATAATAAATGCAAAATGAAGAAATGAATAACTTAAAATAATAAATGATAGTTAATTTTAATTTCAATCGTTATTTAACATTTTTCACTTGCTTTATTTTGCATTTATTTGAAATGAATGCATGGAGTATGTATATGGCGTAGTATAACTCTAGGGTGAATACTTTGAATTTGAAAGACTGAAATTATAAAATTTTGTATTATTCATTTCTAATTATTACTATTATTATAAATATATATTAGGATTACTATTATTCTCCGTATCAAAGGAAATTTTTCCACTTAAAACTGCATTAAGATAAGCTGAAGTCGAATGAAGGTATTTCTTTATACAAAAGTACAGAATTGCGCGAACGCCATCTGTGTCGGGTAGTGAACTACTTCTGTACCCCTTAATGCCTCTCGCACCGCGCGCCCTAGTTGATGACTTTCCCCAGTCTGGGCAGGCCTGCCCTAAAACTTGACGGGGTGAGGTAAGGGGTATGCATTGTAGTGAGTATAATAGCATGGGCGGGCCTAAAGGTCTCCTCACTATTTGGCCGCCAGGATCGGTAGTTACTTGCCTTAAATTTTCTCGATGTAGACACTTTCGTCTGCCCATGTGTTTCATATTTATTTCAGAGAAATTTTTAAATTAGATATATATATATATATATATATATATATATATATATATATATATATATATATATGTTAATATATAACTCCTGCTACAGTTCTCCAATTTGACTTCTCTATTTGGAGTTTGGAAAGGTTTTTCAATGAGGCTTACGATAAAAATAATCATTTTACGATCAAAAAATTATTTCACCTTCATTTATCCTTTTCAAAAAACATTCGTGAGTTTTTCTCAAAATGCGGAATTTTTACATATTTTTTTAACCCTTTGAAGCATACATTTTTCCTTACATATGAATTGGACGGAAGATTTTTGGGGCAGCTGATTACGAATGTGGAGTCAAATTTAGTGAATTTTCGAAATTCAAAACAGCGGATCCAATGTGGCGGACAAAAAACGTAAAAAACTCGCGTGTCTTCAAAATAGCTTCTTGGGTGTTTTGTGGGTCGCTGGTTACGAATCTGAAGGCAAAACTCCAAAATTCAAAATGACGGATACGATATGGCAACCTAGCATTTGAAAAGTCGGTCCTGTGACGATTAAAAAATGGGTCCTCAAGGATTTTTTGGGCCGCTGATTACAAATCAGAAGTCCAAATTCCAAAATTCAAATGACGGATACAATACTTACTTTTTTATTTTTTGTCTATCATATTGGAAAATTCATTTTGAATTGTAGAATTTGGACTTCACATTCGTAATCAGCCTCAAAAAACCCCGGAGGACCCATTTCTTCGTGAAAAGAAAGATCAACTTAATACCGCTTTAAGATCAGTTTCAAACAACGTTTGGTCTTTTTGTGTTCTGTACCCTTCAGCCTATACCTGCATCATTTTTAGGGCATTGAAATAGACACCACTCTCTCTCTCTCTCTCTGAAATAAGGATAGCCGTCTCCGTCGAGTGACCAGCCCTATAGGCGTGTTGCTCTTTGTGAAGTGGCCTCCTTGACAAGACCTTATCGCGTATATATCTATCCACGAGTCTTTCCACTGTTTTTGGTAGGAAAGATGTTGGGCTAATTGGACGGAAATCCTTGGGTGAGGTATAACCGATCCTGCCTGCTTTCGGAATAAAGACTACTCTCGTACTCCTCCATGCGGCCGGGACATGTCCCAGCGTCAGACTTGCCCTGGCAAGTTTTACTAGCAGCCCTATCATGCTCTCTCCAGCCCTCTGTAAGAGGACTGGGTATATGCCATCTGGGTCAGGAGACTTGTAAGGGCTAAAGGACTTCAGGGCCCACCTGACCCTGGCAGGGGTGACAATCTCGTTGGCAAGCCGCCATTTCGGGCCCAGTTGGGCCACAGGCGGCTTTGGTTGCCTCTGAGGTGCCGTCCCCACTTCTCCAAACCTTGAAAAGTCCGGAAAGTGTGCCTTGATCAGGTAAGCCAAGGTGTTCCCGTCCCACTCTGAGTAACCCCCGCCGGGCAATTTCAGAGTGCCGAGAATAGCGTCCGGATATCGAGAAAGCAGCCTGTCCAGTCTCGGCGCCTCAGCTCCCTTCTCGATGTCTGTGCAAAAGTTGGTCCAACTCTCTTGCTTTGCCTTACGTATTGCACCTCAGTATTTATCCCTCATCGTTGTGAATGAGGTCCATATTTCCTTCGTTTTGCCATTACTGGCACGTTTGAACCTCTCTCTAGTTTCCCTGAGAAGCTCTTCGAGTTTCCCATTCCACCAGTGTGTCTCCCCAGCCTTTCGGACTCTTGTAGGTCGACAATTACTCTCACTTGGAATATATCTTTCCTTGAAGAAATTTCTAAATATTAACAACAAAGTTTTTTCAATTACTCCGAAATTTTTTTTTTGAACCAAATACGTCATCTTCTGAATTATTTGGTTAAATCAAGCAAACAATTTAGTTGTGTTAGCCAAATACTTTGTTGTCCATACAATA
The DNA here is from genome assembly GCA_011634705.1 of Andricus grossulariae. Lineage (NCBI taxonomy): Eukaryota > Metazoa > Arthropoda > Insecta > Hymenoptera > Cynipidae > Andricus > Andricus grossulariae. The sequence goes on from JAABKJ010075445.1 coordinate 247,556,168, forward strand.
ACCATATTCTATGTTTGAGCCAACAACATTTTTTTTGCTCCAACCAAGTCGTTTTCTATGTGACCACTTAGTACCTTGGAAGGTTTACAAATTTAATAAAACATTGAAATGATTAGTATTGTAAAAATATTTTTTAACAGCAAACATGTATCTGAAGTTTTGAACCTTCAAATAAAACAAACGTATTCTTGACAATTTCTATTTCTTATGAAATGATATTACACTGAAAAACAAAAATTGCATTCATTTAAGAAAACCCACATATGAAAATCTTTTTTGGATTCTTTTGTGTCTAAAAATGGTTCTAAATTATTATGCAAATTATGCTATCAAGAATTCCGAACGTTCAAATGAACTATTTCCATTAAATTTAATTAACTTATTTCTCGCAACACCTTTGTTCGAGGAATAATTTGAGTTTAAAATACAGTTAATTGAAAAAGTTCATTTGAACGTTCGAAATTCTGAATTGTTCGAATGTTACCATTTTGGTCTTAGGTAACAGAATTGTTGTATCTTAGAAAATTTGGTAATTTGAAAACCATTTTCAGGCACAAAAAATGCAAAAAAGAATTTTATGTGAGGGTAAAGTAATCAGAATTAGAACAAACGTATAGTGATAAACAATACGTCTTATACGGGGAAAAATCTGCTATATTACAAAATTTGATTTCACAAGTTGAAGTCGCACAGGCATAGGCGCAACTGAGGGTTGTACACCGGGGGTGGAATGTGGATGTGACTCCCGCATTTCAAATCCTATACCTGGGCGATTCAAATCTCACCGCCGAGGATTCGTCGCAACACCACTATCACCATCTTTTGAGCGTAAAGGTCCCGAAGCCTCCCTCCATCCGCCATGATACTGCGCTAGCGCAGAAGACACATCTCGTCTCCCCGCGCAGGAGGGGAGAAATTGGGCGGTCAGCGTACCATCGAGTGAAGCGAACTCCTGGTCTTTTATCGTTCGAGCCTCGTGTGAGGAAGTTTATCTCGTTTACTTCGCTTGTTGTGTTTTAGGTTTGTCGCCACAGAGTGGTTTTATATCTTTTATTTTCTTGTAACCTGTTCAGAAGTACACCCTTGAGCTTCTCAGGATTGTCTGATCAAGGTGAGCGGCTTTACTGGTTGATTATATTTTGTTTTATTTTTCAAGTGTTTTGACAATTACTCTTGTTCTCCAAATGGCATCAGTGGACGCAAAGATGTATTGAACTGTTTTTGTCTGCTCTAGGGCGGAATTTACTTATCTTCTTTGGCTCATTTTTCTTATAAACTCTGTGAAAAATTTGCTTGAATTATTTTGATGTGAAATCAATGTTTGATGTAATGTAAAGAAGGGGGTTATCTTTCTCATTTATTGTCTACAGTAACACCTTCTTTTTCTTGTTTGTAACTTTCTCTTTATGACGCCATTTATTCGTGAGAATTCCGAAATAAATATGATTTATATTGTTTCGTAATGTTTAAATAGTGATTATTTATTCACGCGACCTCTCAGATTTGTCTTACAGAGTTCTTCCTCGTTGGGCTTGGGTGGGTTTTTGACAAAAACAGGGTAATCACTGAAGAGGCGAGATGGGTCAGCGAAAAACTGTTGATTCTCCCTGATCTATCTCTCCCTCTTCTGTATTCTCTTCCTTGCGTCAGATAAAACCCGTATTTTGTCAACAATGTACTGCTTCATGGTCAGCAGCTTTGACTTGTTCAGTGTGTGATTGAATATGCTTAGTTCTTGGGCGAACTTTCGAACCCTTTCCGTGAACGGCCTACGAGATGTTATGTAGTCAATCACACACTGAATACGGGACGCATTATTTCTTGTTCATCGAATCTGCTTGTTCAGTTGATACAAGCGTCTCTTGGTCTTTTCATTCATTGTCGGTTTTAGCATTCGACTTGAATCAGCCAATGCTCCCGCAGCACCATAGACTGAACAATCGATCTTCGTCTGCAGCTTGTTCAAACAGCGGTTTGGGAAGCGCCTCGCGTATATATCAGTTTTTGAAGATGTAGGGGTGTTCATATCGCAAAGACTGATGCGAAACGTGCTGAAGCTCTGTATGTTTCTTGCACCACAGAGTATGCATACGCGCCATAAATCCCCCGCGAACAGGGATGATGCTGGCATCGTAGCAGTCTAGCACATCATCCTTGAGTTGATTCGTCCATTAAATGTGGACATTTCGCAGGTGCGTCGTCGTGTTTCCATTCAAATTATCCGCAGCACCCCGAACTCTAGGGTGATCGACACTATTTGCCGAACGATTGTCGGGTGCCTGGCCAATTGTCCGCGACTGCTTGTTAATTATTGTAACCATATTGAGCAGAAGCCCTTGGTACAGGGACCCTCTATCCGCAAATGGGCAAAGTGAAGAATAGATTCTTTGGAAATAGGCTCTATTAATATTGGGTCCCCTTACATTTCCGAATAGAGTCTTCTTTAGAAACAATTCATCGTTTTGGGTTTGTTTCCAGCAAGTGGTGTTCCTTTTTGTTGCAGCTTCTTTGAAACCAAAAATTAGTTGTAATGAACACCTCAGTTTTTACTGTGTGTCTGAAAATACAAAATCGTGCAACTCTTTGTATTCGAAATATACGAAGAAAAACAATTGAATGACCATATGGGGATTAGCAAAGGGTAAAAGGAAAGAAGCCTTGATAACCATAATACATTGGAATTTGAATCTTTTAATTTAATTTTGATCCTACTACAGATTACAAAGAATACGATATTATAGTTTATCTTTTCCCATCAAATTAAAGATAAACATACTGTAGAGAATCTTCATTTGAAACAAGTTCTTTAAACCAACGTGGGAAGATTGGATATTTTTTGCCTACATGACATTCATTCATTTCAAATGAGGTCATATCGGTCACTTCACCGTTTATCATGTTTATTTTTATTCTCGAATGACTTTTATCTAACCTATATATTCCACGAAGAACTCCAGTGTACTCCAGTATTGCAAACGCGTCACTACTGGATGTTGATAATACAATATGTTCTCGCGCTGGCACAGACACATATTTACCATGTTTCAACATCAATTGAATTCGGTTATCGGCAGGAAAAACGTATCTTCGAAACTCGAATTGCCTTTGAGGATTTGTCTTGGGAATGAGCCGAATATATCCAAGTTTTGCAAGGGTATATCCAAGTACTTCATGAGTAGGAGGCCTGCCCGGAGGTGACATGGAAAGTTTAGCAGTCATTCATGTGGTGAGGGTGCAGGAGTTGAAAGTGAATGGAATAAGCAAACTTCAGTGCAGTGTCGTTTCTGCCATAACCAAGAAACCTAAGAAAAAAGTTTTTTCATATAACATGTTGAATTGTTAAAAAAAAACTTCACTTAAAACTCAAGACAACTAATAGGAATACTCAATTTCATTTAAATTAAAATAAAATATACTTCTCATACTCTATAGTAATCTATTCGCCACTAATATTTTAATTTGCATTGAGAGATGTAGTGATTTTTTTTCATGAAAAATTAATTTTCTAAATTTTATCATAAATGATGCACGTTATTACGAAAAGGTAAAATGTACTTTAGTATAACTTTTTTATGCATGAACATTTTTGTGTGAACATTTTTATTGTATCTGTTGTTGTTTACGTAAAAATGAATTAATTCTTTTATTATAAGAAGAAAATTATTATGTGGAGAGAACTTCCCAGGCCTTTATAAAAGTTACAGTCTCTTTCTTATTAAAAGTTAAAATTAAACAAAAAATTTTCAAAAAATATAATTTTGTTCCTTCTGCGGAAATTTAACAAAAAAATTTTATAATAATAATATTTTTTAACGTTTCGCATTATTTACAAAAAAAAATCTCGTTGATATATGCTGCGATTGTTCTTGTAGAATAAGTCTAATCTTACATGGATTCTTTCTATAGACAAAAAATGTATGTACAAAAACGTTGCAGAACGTATTTGGTTTACGTTGCCGAACTTAGGGGCCTTCCATAAACCACGAGGCCTAATTTTGTCCACTTTTTGACCCCTCCCTCCTCTCATGTAGTCCACCGTGGCAATATTACAAAAATTGCATTTAAACATTCACTCAGTTCTTTTTCAAGATCAACCAGACCCCTGGTTTTTGAATATTTCTAATGTAATTATTTCACACAAAGGTATCGACATTTTGAGATTAGGTGATGGTTTAGCAACAAACTTGGGGGCAAAAAATATATTCAATTACTTGAAATCGTTAAAGACATTGAATTCAATGTTAAAAAAATGCCTGAGAATAAAATTGACGAATTTAGATCACATGTTATGAGTTTATCTAATGATTTTTTAAACAATAATAATCCAAAAACTTGGTTAGAAAAGGATTTGAATGAGGGTTAATTGAAGCACAAATTTTCTTAAAAAAGCATCCGGAATTAATGATCACAAAATCAGATGAAGGAAGTGTTACAGTAGCGATTTATAGGGATGTTTATATTAAAAAAATGTTGCATATCTCTAATGATGAAAATAGTTTTCAATTAATTCCTAACTATCCCACCAAAATGCTTCAAAAGGGGACTTTTAAGCTCAAGATTTTGGAGGTTTTCCACTTTTAAGAGAAAAAAATATTATTTACAGGGTATTTCAGTCTATTTTCAAATTACTTACTCACTAAACTCACATTTGTGCACCGACCTTTCAAAAATTAAAGGTCTAAGTATCGACAACTGTAATTTGGTGATTGTGAGTTCTCTTTTGTTAAAGCTCCTGCGGCTTTAACGAACACATACTCATTACGTATCTCGTGCTTCGCACTCGATTTTATCCATAATCTTAATTTTTCTACATTATGTTCAACACAATTATATCAAATGTATATCATATTTATTTCTGTATCTCAAGCTGGTACTGCTTATTCAGATTTTAACTTTGCCTACATTTGGCCATTTTCTGAAATTCATAAGAATTGTAAATATTGTCGAACTTCGGTGGCATATGGCCTGTTTTTAAAAATAGGAAAATAGGAAATAGGAAACCGGACAGAACCAGATATGTGTACCCAGGGGCTTGATCTCTCTGCGCACTACGCGCGCCAACCCTCATTTTAGATTATTTTGTTATTTGTTTTCTTTCCATTTGGAATTTACCTGAATTAATTTTTAAATTCAATACATCTTCAATGAAACAATTTCAATCAAATTTTTTCCAAGATTTACTACATAGAAGTAACCCATATAGTATCTTAACCTGTGAACAAATTGTAATAATTGGTTCCTAAATGTACTTAAAAATTAGTGTATGACGGCGAAACAAAGTGTAAATTATAATTATGGAAGTCTTCCTCATCAATTACTTTGAACAAATAATACAAAAATAACATAACTTGGATTGTTTGAGATCAAACAAAATCGAATAGTTAAGAGAATTCCATTTGAAAAGCAAACTATTCTTAAAAATACAGGATTCGTAAGTAAAAATTAAGGAATTAATTATTCTTTTTTGAATATTAAATTAAATACCACCGACATCCGGTTTGGAATCGGGACGGGAAGGGCCTAGGCCGGCATTGCGATCAAGAAACAGCCCTTTGCTGGCGTGGTGACCTGCGAACGGATCGTCTTTACGTGTCTCACTCAATGTGGCCACCCCCTATACGCCATGGGTGAAAAGTAACCGTACCCGTGATATTTCGGCACCTGGGAGTACAAAGATGTCTTTATGGTCTCTCGGAGGCACCGGAGACCTCACCGCGTAATCAGTCTCACCCTATTACTCCAAATGACATGGATTACAAGTGAATTACTCCAAATGGCATGGATAACAATTGGATTACTCCAAATGATATGGATTACTCCAAATTACCTGGATTACAAGTGGATTACTCGAAATGATATGGATTACAAGTGGATTACTACAAATTATATGAATTAGAAGTGGATTACTACAAATGAAATGAATTGCGAGTGGATTATTCCAAATGATATCGATTACAAGTGAATTAATCCAAATGACATAGATTACAAGTGTATTACTCCAAATGATATGGATTACAAGTGGATTACTAAAAATTATATGAATTAGAAGTGGATTACTACAAATGAAATGAATTGCGAGTTGATTATTCCAAATGGCATCGATTACAAGTAAATTACTCGAAATGATGTGGATTAAAAGTGGATTACTCCACATGAGATGGATTACGAGTGGATTACTTGATATTATATGGATTACTCTAAATGATATGGATTAAAAGTGGTTTACTCCGAATTATATGAATTACTAGTAGACTACTCTGGATTACAAGTGGATTGCTCCAAATGACATGGATTGCGAGTGGATTACTTAAAATGATATGGATTACTCAAAATGATATGTATTACAAGTGTATTACCCCAAATGATATAGATTACAAATGAATTACTCCAAATTACATGGATTACAAGTAGACTACCCCAAATGGCATGGATTAAAAGTGGATGACTCCGAATTAGATGAATTACAAGTAGATTCCTCTAGGTTATAAGTGGATTACTTAAAATGATACGGACTACAAGTGGATTACTCCAAACGGCATGGATTAAAAGTGGATTACTCCGAATCGTATGGACTACACAATTGTTAAATTTTTCAAATATCTTCAGCAGCCTCAAAACATCGTTTTATCGGAAAAAGAAAGAAATAGACGTTAACCTTTTTTGCAAAAATAAAATTTTTTATTTAACTGAAAAAGTTTTCAATGTTTGGAAAGTTACATCATCTAAAATCCTACTCCCATTAGAACAAATTAATGGCTATTTCTTAATTTGTCAATAATCTTATTTTTTACTTTGAAAAAATAATTTAATTTTTTAAATTACTTCAGCGACTTCGAAAAAATTTTGATCGAAAAAATAAAAAAATACAAATAAACTCTCTTTGAAAAAAAGTTCTAATTGAAAGACTAAATGTTCCAGTTAAATTTTATTCTTAAATTTTTGTTTATGACGAATAATAGCCCATAAATAAAAGAGATAATGCATACTTTTGATATTCCGATAAAAATATTTTTAACGGGCTTAAAATTTAAAGTGTCTTGCGGCAACAAGAAATTTAATCTGTGTCTTTTTTAATGAAAATATTTTTTTCTTATAAGATGTTGCATACTTGGATTTAGGGAGAATGAAAAATTATACAATTCAGTATTTTATTGTTACTCTAATTAACATGATCTGTGAATCGTATAAATTTAATGTGATAATGCTAGACAGAATAAAATTCATAAAGTGCGGCGCTCTAAATTTGCGTAAATAAGTGAAACTTTAACACATTTTTTGCTGAAAACTTCCTAAATATGTTACGTTTTCAAGTACTAGATGCTAAAAAAGTACACACCTACGATCCATTTTCTGAGAAAAAAATCTTATTCTTCACATTCTCATCGCACGCTGCGCTCAAAAGTTTAAGCGTGCCTAGGGTATATATACTTTATATGCAGTGGACAAAACACTGATATTTTTCATTGGTTTTATACAGACAAATTTATAAAGCAAATTAAACATATGAGTGTCTTATCCACTATATATAATCTATATATAGTTTTTTTTCACCTGGGCAACGTGACTGATACACGCGGTAACCCTCAATCAATTGGAAGGGGGCTGGGGCAGAGCGTTAGAGAATGCTAACACAGAGCGAAGTGGCGGCTCAGTACCACACCCAACCTATTGTGGGTTCCCCCGCACACTTCTTGCTTCATACGCTAGGTCACTCTAATTATTACGCCTGCGTATTGCCACGTATTCAGCAGCGTCGCCCACGTGGGTCATACCGGCGAAACTTGGGAGAAGTGTTACGTCCAGAGTTCTGAGTCGGTTATATTACTTCGAGAACGGTAACGAGAAGGAGAATATTACCGAGAATATAACCGAGATTAAATCAAAAAATTTAATTTATTCGTTAACCTAGGACGATTTTTTAATGTTAAAAAGATTAAAAACATATTTTAAATATAAACCGAGCACCCAGTCAAGTATATATTTATGCTAAGATAGTGTTCATTGAGCTCGTCAGTCGTACGCATTTATGTGAGGTTAGGTGCCGGTGCCGGTGCTGCGGTGCATCGTGCTCATAACGTGCATTGTGATTTTGGTGAATGTCCATCAAGTTTATCCGCTATTAGCCATTAGAGAGGTAATTTTTAATTAGCTATATATATTAAACTGTAGTTTTATATAGCATTACTATATTTTTTATTATTATGAGCTTTACTTATGTTGGTAATGAGAAGAACTTTTTTACGAAACTTGTTATTAATCTTGCTTCGATTAAAATCATTAGCACTTGTCCAATACTTTAGGGTCAAAAATCTGTTCAAAAACGAAACAATTATTTGATTGCCTTTTTTAATCGTTTTGTGCCATTACATATTTTGAACCATTTTTGAAAAATTTAATTTAATTGCTTTCTGTTATTTAGAAGTATTCACAGTTATACGCTTCAGAAGAACTTGAGTTTAGATATTCCAATTTGATTCTGCGTACAATGTCAAAAGTGGCAATTTCAACAAGAATATTTTTTATCACTTCATTGAGCAAAGATTTAAAAAAAACAGTCTTCAACTACAGAATACATTTTTTCTCAACTAAAAATTCTGAAAATTTGTATAAGAATAATATTCATCAGGAAGTATGTTATTAATATTAAAATTAACATTACTGATTTCATAACGAAGTCTGTTAAATTCGAAATTCGAGATGAACAGTCAATTATTTTTCATAATTTTGGCTTTTCTTATTCTCAAACAAATATTAGAAAAAAATTAAAACAGTAATCTTCTTCTCATGGGAAAAACAATGTTTTTTCCTACTAAATCATGTGGTAGATCCGCGAATAGTAATATTTCTCTAAGAAAATTTTTCAGAAACTCTCAATGGTTATTGTTTAGTAAGAAAAATGATTAAATAATTAAAAAAGTGGTACTATTCCTTGGACACAAAATATTTTGTCTACAAAATCATGTTGCAAACAGATTAGCCGTAATACTCTAATAAAAAATGTGAGAAAAATCAGTATATTTAAATTATCATGATTGGGAAATATATATTTCAAGATATTTTTCAAATTTTTATGAGGCATAATGAGGGTCTTTAGGCGACGAGCATGCGTGGCTGCCAAGGCTGCAGTATTGAAACATTGGACAATCACTATACCATCTGAGCCACGATGACTCCCTATACAATTTCTTGTTTACATATGAAATCTTAAGATAATTTTATACATGCTAACTATATTTCTAATTTGAAAAATAAAATGTTAAAGTTTCCTAAAATTATGTATTATAAGAAAAACATTGAAAAGTAATCATAAAATTTAAAAAGTGTTTACATGTTCAACAAGTTTGACCTACTTACGTAATAAATCTGTAATTTAAGACTAAATTTTTGCTTTAAATTTATTTAATTTTATGGACAGGCGTTAAAACCCAGAATAAAAAGTTTTTTTCGCCAACTTAAGTTTGATAACCGAATCGATGATATTCGAAACATACAGAAACAATCACTATTTCAATTTTTTCAAAAAATGTATTCATACATACAATGTAATTCTTCCATAAAACTATGAGATAACTTGTCAATCTTTTCAAATCTCTTGAAGACTTTGAAAACCCTACAAATCTGTACAAACCCCTTAAAATTTTATAATTTCATTTGAAATCTTACGAGTATCTCAAATCTAGTGACATCCTTAAAAATTCCTTAAATTGAAATTTTATTTCAAGTATTCCCCAAAGCTCACTAGAAATTTGTTGGAATCCCTTGAAATTGTTTGAAATCCTACCCTTAAAACTTCGAAACCCCTTGAAATCTTTAAAATCTGGTCAAATCTACTGAAATTGATTAAAAACCTTTGAATTCTCTTATTATTATTTTTATTATTATTATTATTATATCAATAAGCCGTTTCCCTTTCGGGGTAGGCGTGAATTGCTCGGTGGTAAAGTAGTGTAGTTTTTTTTCAATCGTAAAAAATAAGAATAAAAATAAAAAAATTAAATTTTTGGAAAAACGACACAAGAGACGAAAAAAATGGAAAGACAAAAGTTTTTCAACCGAAAAAGATCCACAAATTTGTTATAAACTATTGTTATAAAAATGCATCAAAAATAAAAAATTTACTTTTTGGAAAAATGACACAAGCTACAATAACTTTTTAATTAACCAAATTTTTCGCCTAAATTACATCTTCAAATTTGCATAGAACAACTTCACACTTGTATGCGTATTTTCAGTTTAAGTCATAAAAAGTAACGTTGAAAATAAACAAATTAAATTTATGGACAAATGACAGAAGTTGCACGTATGATAACAACATTTTTTGTGTAGGATGCACACTTTTTTTAATTATAAAAACGAGACAATGAAAATACTTATGTTTTAACACCAATGCATATTATGAATTTTAAATTTAAGATCGAAAAAAAATCCATTTTATCATGAATAATGTTATGCAAAATGAGCATGAAAAAGATTCACAAATAAAAAAAAAACAGAATTCCGTGATAATATAAATTTATTGAAATGATAGATTTTTCAGTGTAGCTGAGAATAAAAATTAATGCAAAATAAGGAGCAAATATTGAAATAATCATGAAAAATAACATTTGTACATTATTTTGCAAAATCTGAATAATCAATGCCAGCTTGAGATACAGAAATAAATATGATATACATTTGATATAATAGTGTTGAACATAATATAGAAAAGGCAGATTTTTTTCACAACTTTAAAAATTAATAATCAATATTCACAAAATATTGATTATCGACCATGTAGACAAAAAATCATTAGTAATATGATTACAATTTTGGAAATCGTACAATTTTAAGCTTTTTAATTCGAAATTGCTTTATATTTACATTTAAAAATATTAAATTTAAAAATTATAAACCAAAAAATATAAATTCTCAACTAAAAATTTAATATTTAATATTTCAGTCTAGAAAGATATTAATTTTAAATTAAAAGTCGTCGAATAACCCGAAAATAGTCAAATTTCCCAAAAATTAGTTGAATTTTCAAATAAAAAAGAAAAAGTTTTAATTCCATACGTGAATTTTGTAATAAGAATATAAATTCTTATTAAAAAATGGAACAGTTAAACTTTCACATGAAAAAATAATTATATTAACAAAAGAAAAACGAATTTTCAACCAAAAATGGAATATAGTTACATTTTCAGTTGAAAAAAAAATTAATTGAGATCCAAAAGACAAAACAGTTTTCAAAAAAAATAGTTAAACTTTTCAATGAAGAAATTAATTTTCAACTGAAAAAAGATAGATTTTTAAACAAGAATGAGATACATATTTAAATTTTCGGTTTAAGCAAAATTAATTTTATTAAAATTCAAAATTGACTATCAAGGCTTTTAATATGAAATTTTCAATTTTTTAATTTTAAATCTTCCTTTAGAATTATTATACATTCTTGAAATTTTCTAATCAAATATTTTTCAATTTGAAATTATTGATTTGTTTAAACCTTTAACTAAAAATAGGACGATTTTAAGATATTATATTAAAAATAAAAAATATGATACAAAACAAGATTGCTGTAATATGATTACAATTTTGGAAATCGTACAATTTTAAGCTTTTTAATTCGAAATTGCTTTATATTTACATTTAAAACCTCCCCAGGAGCTAAACGATCGTCAACCTAAGACCACATTGTAATAATGGGAAAGATGAGTAATTTTCGGCAACCAACTGCGCTTGGGAAAAGGTTTTCTGCAGTTTTCCTCACCCTTGGCCAAACATCCAAGCAAATGCGAGCGCTTCTAATAAAAATTCGGCTGCAGACGGTAGGGGGTAGACAGTATGGTTACGGTTTTTTTTTTTACATATTTGTAATGTCACTAACATCGGAATTATCTACTACAAAAGGTTTAAAAAATTAATTCTTCAAAAAAAAAAGTTTAACTATTTTAACTGAATCAAAGAAGACCGATTTTTATGAAAATATTAAAATTATCGACCGTAAATACGAATTTGGAACAATAAACATCAATTTTCTACCCAAAAATACGAATTTTCAATAAAGTTTATGAATTTTATTTTGAATAGTACAATTTTTATCTCATTAAGGATACATTCAAAAAAACTGAATAGTTACATTTCCAGATGAAAAGTTAGTTCCTAACCAAAAAAAAACTGATTTTCAACAAAGTAGTTAAATTTTCAACAAAAGACGTAAATTGAAAAAAAATTAATTTATAAGAAAGTAGTTCAACTTTCGACCAAGTAGTTGAATTTTCAAACCAAAACAATGGATTTTTAACCAAACAGTTACATTTTTATTCAAGAAGATATTTTTGTATACGAAAAAATTACTTTTGTATTAAAAAATACGAATTTCAACATCATTGATTGACTTTGTCACTAGAAAGACTGATTTCAAATAAAAGAGTTAATTTTCAATCGAATAGATTAATTTTTATGAAACTGTTGAATTCTCAAGTAAGAAGGACTTGTTATATCATATAAGTAATCTCATTTAATCTAGTGTAATCTCACGCAATCTTGTGCAATTCCATGTAATCTCTTGCAATTTTTTGAAATAACATGTAATTTATGTAATCTCATGTAATCTATGTAATGCCAAGTAATCCCTATAATCTCGTGTAAACTCTTGTCATCCTTTGTAATCTTGTGTAATCCCATGCCATCTCTTGTAATCTGTCGAAATGTCATGTAATCCCGAGTAACCATGAGTAATCCTACAGTATTGTGTAATCTCATGTAATTGTATGTGACCTTGTGTAATCTTGTGTAATCTCTTGTAATCTTCTAGAATGCAATGCAATCTAAGTAATCCCAAGCAATCCCTGTAATCTTGTGTAATCCCGTATAATCCTATGTAATCTTGTATAATCTCAATAATTTTGTATAATGCGATATGTAATCTCATGTAATTTTGTTTGATCTCAAGTAATCTTTTGTGATTCCATGTAATCTCTTGATTTCTTTGCAATTCGCATGTAATCTATGGAATCCTCAATAATACTATAATCTTGCGTAACCTCAGACAATTGTATGTAATCCTTTGTAAACTTGTGTAATCTTATGTTATCTTTTGTAATTTCGTACGTAATTTCAAGTAATCTTTTATAATCTCACGTAATATCGAGTAGTCTTATGGAATCCCATGTAATCTATGTAATTCCGAGTAATTCCCATAATCTTGTTTATCCTAATGTAATTCCATGTAATTCCATGTAATTCTGTGTAACTGTATGTGAAGCAATGTAAAATTGTATAATCTCACATGTAATCTCATGTAATATTCTGTAATTTCACTTTATCTTGTGTAATCCATCCTCAGTGCACCCGAACATAGAGTCAAATCGAGAACCTCACTCCTGATTTTAGTCTGGAATGTGGGAGTATCACCCTGATTCAGAATCTCCAGTTCTGTGATTTTATTCTGCTGACAGTGTCGCATTAGAGCCTCCACCTCTGTAGGAGGCGGAGGTCCCCCGGCATCGCCAGGGAAATAAGCCGAGGCGATAAACACCTCTAGCATTTCTCCGCTACTGCCTCTGAGTCTCGCCTTAATAACGGTGAGATCTCTAGAGCAGAATTTAGGCACTAAGATCGCATCCATAGCCTTGACGGCTATGCATGCCCTTGGCGCTTTTTATCGTGGCCTCTTATACATGGAGCCACATCCTGACAAGCCAATAATTCTTTCCCTGTATAACCAGGGTTCTTGGATTAGGGCAATTCCTGCTTGCACCACTGACAAGAGCCTGGCCAGAACCGCCGAGGCGCCTTTGCTGTGGTGCAGACTAATCTGCATCATGGAGATTCCCGTCTCAGCCATTCAAAGGCTAATTCAGGGCCACCAGATTTGGTAGGTAATCCAGAGCCGCAAAGGCTCCAGAAGTTCGCACCGCTCGTGGTGGACTGCCTCCTGAGGAGCCTTACACCACTGGCGGTGGGTTGGAAGAGGGTCCTGGAACGGGCCCCTCAATGTTTTTGTTTTGTTTTCGGTGTTTCATTTAAATATCCCACAAGAAGCTAGGGAAATAAGAAACATCGTCTGCTGAGCCCCGCTTGCACGGGGCGGGTTTACATACTAAGGGATTCGACCTGGTGTCCCAAAGTCCCCGTTAAGGCCCCTCCTTTGAGCCCCCCGCCTGTCCGCCTCTGCTGAGGGGCGTATATAAGCAATCCTACACTCCACTATTGTACCGTACGGGAATGATGCGAGAAAATTGATGAAGTTTAGCCCTTTTTAACATTTATAAAAAAATAACAGATTTTAATCATAAAAAGTCACATACTTATGAAAGAAAACGCCGCTGAGCAAGTAACGGAGTGGTTTTTATTCTTTTTTTTCACTACAAAACTGGTTTATAACTGACATACGTTAATGATGTATTTTTTTGTCAAAATGCACTTTTGTGTTTTAATATCGGATTCACAAAAAAAAAGTTAATATTTTAAGCTCACTTTTATAGAATCTTGTATTAAACGATACGCTTAATATTTCTGTATTTATTACTTAATTGTAACTACAATCTTTTACTGGATAAAAAGACGTACGGCAATGACGTCTGAAATGACAAAAATCGAGGAACAGACTTTAGGGTTTTCACAATATTATTTATTTGACTTGAAAAATGTGCATAAATTAAATTTACGTTAATCTAAAGCTTACAAACTTGATACGTTAAGAGTTTTTCAGGTTACTGTCTAAAAAAATGAGAAAAACAGTTTATCCTTGTGCAAAGTGAGGTTGGGACGCCGTACGGTAATGACGTTTGAGGTGTTCTTTTATTCAATTAAACTAAATAGGAATGCAAATGAAAAAAAGAAATGAACATTTTGTAGAGGATGATAATAGCTGTTTATTAAATTTAAAAAAAAAATCATTACGAATTTCTAAGTTAATGTTGTATTACTGGGACTTCAAGTTTGCCTCCAATTTGACAATTACCCATGTACTTTTCAGGTCAAAATTTGAAACTTGTTTCAAAGATCCCCAGGGGCCAACACAATTCACGGTATCACTGAATTTTTAAAATGTTTTTTAATTATCTTGAAATCATTAGAATACACGTTAAATTATTTTAGCTTTCTTTGAATATTTTTTATTCCGTAGAATTCACACGAATTCTACAGAAATTAAAAAAAATTCTCTTAATTCTCTTGAAATCTTTATAAAACACGATGAATTAATCTGAATTTCTGCAAGTCTTTTGTATTCTATGATCTCTGCTGAATTATTCTGAATTCTCTGATCATTTTTGAATTGTCTGGATTCTTTTGAACTCTGATTTCGTCGAATTTTCACGATATCACTGAATGTTTGAAAAATGTTTTTTAATTATCTTGAAATCATTAGAATACACCTTGAGTTAGTTTGAACTCCTTCGTTTGAATATTTTTAATTCACTTAAAATCTTCAGAATACACGTCAAATTACTTTAACTTTCTTCGAATATTTTGAATCCTATGGAATTCTGTAGAATTCCAAACACTTGAAGGAATTCAAAATAATTCAACGCGTATTCTAAAGATATCGAAAGAATTCTTGAACTGAAAAAGAATTCAGACGACTATTTGAATACAAAACATTTAAGAGATTTCAAGAGAATTCAGATAATACGAAATAATTGTAGAAATTCAAAATAATTAATGGTGTGTTGTAAAGGCTTTAAGAGAGTTAAAAAAAACTTCAAAAGAAGTCAAAGGAATACATGTGGATCCTAGGAATTCGTTTGAATTCTACAGAATGAAACATATTCGATGGAAGTTGAAGTAATTCTACGTGTATTCTAAAGATTTTAAGAGAATTCAGAAAATTCAAAAGATCTGAAGGAGTTCAAAGTAACTTGACCCCATACTCTGAAACAAATATATATATATATATATATATATATATAATTAAAAAAAAGGTTAAACAACCACCGCAGGTTCCCACTTGTAGCAACTGTCATCTAAACATGACATTGACTCCCAGTAGAACCGCGGTAAATCACACTTATGGCCACGTCTCACGACCGTCAAATGAGTGGCATGCTAAAACTATGTCGATAGGCCGGCGAAACCCTCGTGTGTCTTGAGGACACGAAGCGATCCAAGGATGACAGCTTTCTGCATCCATTTCGCAAAATCTTGGCATATTTTTGGCACGCGGGAATAGCCTTAAGGTTACGAACCAGTGATATTTTCGTACATCCTACAGCACCGATCACAAGGACAATTACTTTAACCGAATATTTCGGGTACAGTCGCTGCAACTCCCTTTTAAGGTCTTGATACCTCTCCTCCTTTTCTTTCTCCTTGGCAGTGATGTCGTAGTCGGCCGCAGCCGAGAATTCCATCACGAATATGGTTCGTTTCTCGAAGTCTTGTAGAAAAATGTCAGGCCTCGAGTGTGCAACGAAGACTACTGTCCGACATTCGTAGTTCCAGAAAATTTGGCACTTCTGGCTTTGGACAAGTGACTCTATCTCCCTTGGAGCGTTCGACAGGGCAGGCTCACGGCCAACACCGTAGGAGCGTCAAAGATGGTAATAAAGCACTCTTGGGGCCACATTATATCTGTAGATATACGTTGTTCCTGCGTGGGTAGGACACCCTGATAGTATGTGTGTACCTGAATTAAGCCCTGATGATCTGAGAAAAGCAAAAGTTTGCTCCTCCGACAAGGACTGTTTTTCTACATTCCTGTGAAAATTCTTCAAAATCTTTCTTGAAAAATCTTTTCGGTCCCAAATTTAACTATAATGTTGAAAATTAGTTTTTCGTTCTTGAATATTAATGTTTTTAACTGATAATTTAACTATTCCATTTTTTATTTTGAAAATGTATCTTTCTCAGTTCAAATTTAACTATTTGCATGAAAAATCATGCATTTTGTTGAAAATATATTTTGTTTGGTAAAAAATCTTGTTTTTTAATTTTAAATGTAACAATTTGTTTTTTGGTTGAAAATTTATTTATTTAGTTGAAGATTCATATTTTTTAGTAGAAAATTATTCTTTTTTTTGGAAAATCTTTCTTTAAAAATCTTTTCTGTTGTAAATTTAACTACGTAGTTTATAATTCGTTGTTTGTTAAGTATTGATGTTTTTAACTGATAATTCAACTATTTCATTTTGAGTTTTGAAAATTTATCTTTTTTAATTTAAAATTCAACTATTTGGATGAAAATTCACGTATTTTGTTAAACAAAAAATTTTTCAGAAAACTAATCTTCTTGGTTGAAAGTGCAACTACTTGGTTGAAAGTTGAACTACATTGTTAAAAAATAATTTTTTGGTTGGAGATGCATCATTTCAGTTAAGGATTCATTCATTTTTTAAATAACTCAACTATTTTCCTAAAAATTGATTTTTCTAAAAAAATTTATTGTTTCAAATTGAAAATGTAACTATTCCGGTTTTGGTTGAAAATTCATGTATTTGGTTGAAGATTCATATTTTTCAGTAGAAGATTAATCTTCTTCAAAATCTTTCTTGAAAAATCTTTTCGGTCCCAAATTTAACTATAATGTTGAAAATTAGTTTTTCGTTCTTGTCGACCTACTGTTGCAATTTTCATGACCTATCAGTACAGATTTATGAAGTTTAAAAAATTGTTCATTCTGTTTATATGAGAAAAACTTTTTTGATATTCAAGATACAACATTGAGATATCTAGAATATTTGTTCGTGCTCTTGAATCGCATCGATTGACCTTTTGATGAACCTTTTATGAACCACCAGTACTTATTTATGACGTTTCAAAAAATGGTCTATTCTGTTCATATAGGGAAAACTTTTCTGATATTCCAAATACAGCCATATTACATGTATAGTATTTGTTTGCGTCCTTAAGACGCATCGATTGACCTATTGATGAAATTTTTATGACACACCAGTACCAATTTATAAAGGTAAAAAAAATTGTTTATTCTGTCTATATGAGAAAAACTTTGTTCATATTCAAAACACGACTATATTACACGTAGAGTATTTGTTCATGTCGTTGAGATGCATCGATTAATCTATTGATGAACATTTTATGACCCGTAATTACCGATTTATGAAGTTTCAAAGAATAGTTTATTCTGTTTATATAAGAAAAACCTTTTTGATATTCAAAATACGACCATATTACATGTATGGAATTTTGTCGCGTCCTTGAGGCGCATCGATTGGCCTATTGATGAACACTTTATGACACACCAGTACGGATTTATGAAGGTGAAAACAATTATCCATACTGTTTATAAAAGAACAACTTTTTTGATATTTAAAACACGACAATATTACATGAAGAGTATTTGATCGCGTCCTTGAGACGCATTGGTTGACCTAATGATGAAACTTTTATGACCCATCAGTACCGATTTATAAGGTTTAAAAAATTGTGTATCCTATTAATTAGTGATATATTGGAAAACAGATATATAAGCTGTATATTGATAGCAAAAAATCACACTACTTGACAAAAAAAAAAAAAGAAAAAAATTTTATTTTTACTTGAAACAGCTTTACACCTTATAGTAGTAAGGCGCCCCTTTAATATCGTCTTGTTTTATCGCAAATGCTTTAGATAATCATTACATGCTTTGCACAGAAATATATATGATCTATTCCCTCTAGATAGTACCAAGAAGTTCCTGACTGTAATTTAATAAATGGAATTTCTTTTGTTCATAAATTAATTATATCTTGAGCAAAGAATATAGGTTATCTATTGATACCAGCGAATTACTTTACTTGATAAAAAAACATAACTAAAATGAAGAATTTTATTTTTATTTGAGACAGCTTTACACCTTATAGTAGTAAAAGTTTCTCTTACTATTATCGTCTTCTTTGATCGCAAATGCTTTACATAAGCATCATATGTTTTTCTTATAAATATCTATAAGAATTCGCACTAGATAATACCAACAGTTTCCTCACTGCAATTTAATAATGAAATTTCTCCTGTATATTAATTAATAATAGCTTAAAAAAGGAATAAAAGTTGTATATTAATACCAGCACCTTATAGTAGTAAGGTACCTGCTTATTACTACCGTCTTGTTTTATCGCAAACGTTATGAATAATCAGCACATGTTTTTCTCAAAAATATATCTGATATATTCCCTTCAGGTCATACCAAGAGTTTCCTTATTGTAATTCAATTAATCAAATATCTTCTTCCGTTCATTAATTTATAATATCTTGAGAAATAAATATATAAGTTGTCTATTGATATTAGCAAATTACATGAATTTATGAACTTACCTGACATGAAATATTTCTGACATATTCGGGCATTCTTGAGCTGGGCTGCTGACAATCGACTACGCTTTAATGCGCTTATCCCAGCATTTTGACGCCTCTTGGACAACTTTATAACCTCTTTGTCGCGTTTTTTTTCTCACGATTTTTGTATTTTTTCTTGCTGCCCTTTCTAACTGAAGGAATGAGAAAAAAGACATACTCTTCAGAAGAGTGTGTTGAACAGATTGTCACGAAGCACGAACGCATATTTGTATTTCAATTGACTCAAAACGTTGTATCGTGTAATATTTAGCTCTTATTATCACTTATCATATTTCACACTTACTATTATTTATCATATTTAACACTTTATAACATATTTATCCCGTAACAGCTTAACATTTGCGATATTTTATTTACTAATTCGAACTTAACGACTCACTAGTTAAGCATAACCTCAAAGTCTGACACTTTTGTTGTCTTAACTCCTTTAAAAGTTGAACTTTGAACACTAAAAATTACGCAAAATACATAGCCATATATGCTCTTTCAAATAATGGGCCGAACAACCAAAAGCACTGAACAAATAAATCGTAATATTAATAAAAAAGCACTCAAACTGTTTTCTCCCATATCAAATATTGTTTTCTCATTATAAGGACAAAACATGAAACGAGGCGGTATGCCAAAGCATAATTCTTGGGCTGATTTGTCGTTTCTTATGAAAAAAGAAGACGGCAAAAGCGTTGCTTTGTGCGCTGTGTTCAATCGCACATTAAAAAATACATCAGAAGAGAGGTTAAAACCCCATAGGTAAGTTCTTAACGTTCTTATATTTCAAAATAAAGCATTCATCATGTGACTCGACCTAGAGCAAAAGGTCTATTACCTACAGCTTTTATCAAGGTCAAGTCAATTAGTGGTGCTTCAGTGTTTGTGCGTGCACTCCTTGACCAGGGTTCTGAAGTGTCTCTCACATCTGAATCTCTCGCACAACGACTCAAGCTCGCGCGTTCTAGTTATGAATTAGGTTTGCTAACTATCAGTTCAGGACGTCCCACATCAACTCACGATCCAGTGTTGTGTATTCTTGCGCCACGTTTGGAATGCGACTTCGAGTATCCATTGGACGCGCTCGTGCTGCCGCATCTTACTCCATACCGCCCACGTTTCGAAAGGGGCAATGGAAGTTGGTCTCATCTTTCAGGTTCAAATCTAGCGGACCCAGATTTCGAAAACTCAAGAGTGATCGACGTGATTATTGGAGCAGACGTTTGTCCTTATCTGCTTCTTAAGAAAATTCGGAAAGGTCCCTTAAACGCTCATGTTGCTCAGGAAACATATTTTGGCTGGACCTTATCTGGGAAAACTACAGTAGATTCGTTGCCTAAATCAACTGAAGAGCCTTTTCCAGTACTAGGAATGCATTTTTTTTTATGCGAAACACCGTAGGCTTTAACCTTCAAAGGTTTTGGGAGGGACAAGAGGTTCCATCAACGTCCATACTGACGTCTGAAGAACAGGCATGTGAGGATTTCTTTGTATCAACTCATTCGCGCACTTCTGAAGGACGCTATGTTGCCCGTCTTCCGATGAAGCAAGACATTTTATAATTTGGCAATTCTTTTCGTCCAGCCTTCCGGATGCTTCAGCGCATGGAACGTCGCCTCGCGCGTGACGCTTCCTTCTGAAGTAAGGATGACTACCAACGTGAATACGAAAGTGTAAGCCATCTTCATTTTTTCAAGGTAGAGGAAAAATTGATTAAAACAATAATCAATAATTGGACCAATAGTGCGACTAATAACTATTCCATTGCGCAAGTAAAGATCACATATTTAAGGCAGCAGTTATCTCACAAAATATAGGCATCAAGATTTATTATTGTTAACCGATTTAGAAATTCTTAAGGTGACTTGCAAAATTTGCGTTCCTATACAAGAAAACTGTGCTGAGGGAAAATATAAAACGAGCATCTGTTTACCATTCGGTCCTGAAATTATATGAATTTCTCAATATTAAGTAAGATTAAAAATGAAAGTTTCCAAAAATCGAAGTTCTTCTTTTGACTTTCCAGTTTTATTGCTTTTTACAGTATATTTATAATATATGATATAATATAATGAGTCTCGATTGGTCACTCAGGGGGAGGGTTCAATGCAGAATGTGACATCAGATATGGAAAATTTGAATGTGAATAACAATTCCTTAAATGCTTGAAAAAATGAAAATTAGTGGCTTCATTTTGCAAGTAGAGTATTGAATACAGACTTCACAAGCCTTTCTGTATTACACTCTCTAATCCTTTTTTTTAACAATTCTTATTTTTTTTGAAAAAAAAACAATGGGTCAAAACTGTCTCAAAATGCTAAAAATGAAAAGACGTCAAATCGCGTCATAAGAATGGAAAAACAGAAAGGATAAACTGCCCTAAAAAACTGACCGACTATATTGAAAAAAAAACAGAGGGTCCAAACTATCCCGCAAATCTAAAAATGAAAAGACTAGCCACAGCAATAGTGCAGATTTGATTATTTCGGCCCCAGACGTTTAAACATCACTGTTTTTCCTTTCATATCATGATCTAAGATTACTCCATACCTCAGTGTTAGAGGTTTAGACATCAAGGCTTTACTCTCCATATCCCACTATACGATGTTAATATTGAAGATTTACACTCCATATTTCGGCCTCAGATGTTTAAACATCACTGTTTTGCCTTTCATATCGCGATCTAAGATTACACATCAATGCTCTGACACAGACTTTACCTTCCATATCGCAGTCTGAGCTGTTTACATATCTACGCTTTACCCACTATATTTCGGCCTTAGATATTTACAAGTTAGGATTTCACCGTCCATACCTCAGTGTAAGAAGTTTAGACATCCAGGCTTTACCCTTCATATCGCATTCTAAAATGTTTACAGATTAAGGATTTACACCCCATATTTCGGCCGCAGATATTTGAACATGACTGTTTTTCCTTTAATATCGCGATCTAAGATTACACATCAACGTTCTGACCCAGACTTTACCTTCCATATCGCGGTCTAAGCTGTTTACATATCAAGGACCTACCCACCATATTTCGGCCTCAGATGTTTAAACGTCAAGCTGTTTACATATCTAGGTTTTACCCTCCATATTTCGCCCTCAGATGTTTACACGTCAATATTTCAACATCCCTGCCTCAGTGTAAGAGGTTTAGACATCCAGGCTTTACCCTCCATGTCGCATTCTAAGATGTTTACAGATTAAATATTTACACTCCATATTTTGGCCTCAGATGTTTAAACATCACGGGTTTTCCTTTAATATCGCGATCTAAGATGATTGAACGTTAAACTTTTACCTCCATATCGCATTATAAGACCGCAATATCTTCGCTGTAAATATCCTCAGGAGGTTTTTAATTATCGAGCTTAATGAAGGCAATCTCAAATATACGTTCGGATTGAAACTTTTGATATAATCGTATAAATTGATGAGAATCCAGTGATTACTTAATTATTTTCGAAACATAATCCTTATATTTGAATGCATTTTTTATCCGTGGGGAATAAATAAATAGAAAATTATTGAGACTATCATTAATAAAATGTATTAGAGTTATAAAAAAATTGAAACCAATTTTTTATTCAATGTTTTGACTTGTATAGGCGATTGAAAATTATTGCTTTTTTGTAATAGTTAAAGATTGCCATTCGGCATGATTTTTTTGAACATAATATTTCCAGCAGGCTATATTCCTTGGTTCATGATGTACTAAGAAAATGATCAAGATTTCTGAACTTTCAAAACGCAAAAAAAGCCCAAAAAATTATAATTTTTCAAAGATATTTTTTTCAAACATTGTAATTTTTCTCTAATTATCGGCATTGTTAATTCAAAAAATTATTCCCCTGTTGCCACAAGCAGATTCTCTTTAAACGAGCCTATCGTGCCTGATATTTGTGAATTGAAAACTATTTTTTAATATTTTTTTAATGTTAATTCTTTTTATTTCAATAATTTGATAAATTATGATTTATATGCTGAATAATTGTTGGAAATATATGTTATTCATATATTTTCCTTAACCACAATATGTAGAAGATGACCGCAAAATATGAAAAAATTTAAAAGACAAAATTTATATTTTTTTAAATCTTATGACAAAAATACCCACTTACTGTTTTTTATTTAATCGCACTTGGTTTTTTTGGAAAAGTTGATGATTCTCCTTTATGAAATACGTAAGTTTTATTCGAATTTTTTTTTCAATTCGCGAAAAAAACATCCCCCCCCCACCTCCTGGGGGGGGGGGTATTTTTTCAAAGCCGCTTTTTCCCCTCGAAAATAAAAAGTTTTTATTACGAATATTTTTTCCACAGGATGCGTTTTTTTTTTAGATATTTCGATGTCTCAAGTTAAAAAAGACACTCATATATTTAAGTAAATACTTGAAAGAATTTCAGAAGATTCCAAGGAATTTGATATCTATTTTCATAATTTGAAAGAATTTTATAGGACTGGGCATATTTTAGGGCATTTGAAAAGAATCCAAGGTATTTGAAAGAGATGTCAGTTCAATGAATGTTAAAAAATTTTAAAGGGTTTGAAATATTTTAGGATATTTTAACAGAGGTCAAGGAATTTTCCACTGATTTTAGTAATTTAATTGCTTCAAAAGAATTTGAAATATTTTAGAGTCTCTTTAAAGATTACAAGGTATTTTCAGAAGCTTTAAAAAGTTTCGAGTGATTTTAAAATATGTAAAATAAATTTTGAGGAAATTTTAAAAGACTGCAAGGAATTTTCAAGAGTTCTAAAAAGTTTAAAGTGATTTTAAAGAACTGGAAATATTTTTAGGAATTTTTCAGGTATTTGTTTCAACAATTTCAATGGATCTTTAAGGATTAGGAGAGTTTTAAATAATTTCAAAAAAATTCAAGCAATTTTCAAGAGATTTACATAATTTAAAAGAATTTAACAAAATTTCAGAGAATTTGAAAACTTTTAGAGTATTTCAAAATATTCCAAGGAATTTTCAGTTGATTTCAGTAATTTAATTGATTTATCCCAATAAAGTTTGTTGTTTTCCTTCGAAATCCGCCACTTATATTTTTTGCCAATTTTTTGTTGGAATTGTACTTTAAAAAATAATACATCTTGTGAGTTTTATGTGTGCTAAATAACTTTGATTTTTTATTGTACAATACCTTTGAAATTGAATTTTCTCATTGTTCTTGCAAACAACTACAGATATGAAAAAATGTTGAGATGAAAGTTTGCACGTGTAAAAAAGTTCTATGAAAAATACCTTTTGCTCTTTTGCGATAACTTGTCTTCTACCGGCGTAATGGTTTAGCCCGCATGAGGCTAATAGGATATCTTCCTTACATAAGCAGAAATTTGTGTTAAGAAATGCGAACGAAAAAGTTTGTGTTTTCCAGAAAATTTTTTATATTTTTTTCTTCAAATTTTGAAAACACGAAAAAAATGTTTCCTGGAAAATCCCACCCTGTTAATTTTTTCCAATATTTTTGAAAACATCGCAATAGAACAGGAGGTATTTTTCATTGAACTTTTTTAGGTATGCAAACTTTCATCTTAACATTTTTTTATATCTGTTGTTTGCGAGTAAAATTAAAAAATTCGACTTTATGAGAAAAAAAATTCTCCTACCCACAAAAGTTATTCAGCCTGAATAAAACTCACAAGATCCTTATGAAAATAAAGATGCAACAAAAAATATAAGTGCCCGTTTCTTGAGAAAATCGACTTTTCATACATTCAGAAAAACCGGCGACATTTTGTTAATTTTGAACCTTTTTTTAATTTCCCGGCGAATTTCGAAGGATAGCAATAAATTCTATTGTGATCAGAAAGAAAACGATAAATATATGATTTAGGTAAAAAACAAGGCAGCGGCAGCCAATGAACGTCGCTTGACAAAATCACCTCACGCCTCACGGTAGAGGAAGGGGCCCATGCGGTCTTGGAATATCCAAATTTTCACGTTTCTCGGCACTTGGAATAAGTGAGAGTTAACTGCATCCGCAAAATAAAATTACTGAAAATTCTTTTAACTCTGAAGAAAAATTGGTAATCTTTACAGACAAATTCCCAATTGCGAATCTATGAAAATAAATAGATTTCGATTTCAAATCTTGAAAACTGGATAATTTTTAATTTTGAAAATTCCACTATTTTGTACGCATTTCAAATTGCATATTTTTCATTATACATATTAAATATTGAAAGCATCTTCAATTGCACTGATTCAAAATTAAAGACTTTTTGATCAAAATCGCTCATAAATAAACACTTCTCAATTATAAATCTTGGAAATAGAATAATTTTCGGTTTCATATTTTCAAAATTAAAGAGTTTCCAACTGTTATCCTTTGAAATTGCAAAATTTTAAATTGTTGATTTTTCAATTTAAAGGGTTTTCAGCTTTCAAGATTCACTGTTGCAAATTATGCAATTTTTAAGTTTTACAATTTAAAATTCTACAATTATAATGATTTACATTTGAAATTTCTTTATTTCTGAAGATTTAGAATTCAGTTTTGATTTTCAAAATCTTCGAAATTTAGGAATTTTTATTCATTTATCTTTAAAATTGAAGAATTTTCAATTTTACCTCTTGAAAATTGTAGAGCTGTGAATTGTTAACCTTCAGAATTGCAGAGTTTTTAATTTTTGAAATTTACAATAAAAAATTATGCGAATTGTAAGTTTTACAATTAAAAATTCTATACCATGTGAATCCGTCTTGAATACTTAAAATGTATTTGTTTCCTAGTTTTGTTTCTGGAAAGGCACCAAAAACGTCTAACGCGATTTTTTCATCAGGGTTAGTAGGTGTGTATGAAATGATTAATTGTGCTTGATTAGTGACTCTTGTTGTCTTCGGCAATTGGCAAATAGGGCATGCTTTTACGTATTTCTTAATTTTTTCATCCATATTATTCCATTCACAAATTTCTCTTGCCTTTTGAATTGTATTTTTCTCTCCAAGGTGGTTAGGGTGGGCTTCTTTAATGGTGGTTTTCCTTTATTCTTCAGTTAATTCTCTGGTTAATTAATTTCCAAAGTTTTCCTTCAGCGTTTGGTTTAGTTTTAACTATATTGTTTGTAACTGAGTTTTCTTTCCATTCTAAAAATCCTTTATATGGTTGATTATCTTCCTCTTCTCTTTCTCTGTCTCTTTCTCTTCCTCCTCCTCTTCCTCTTCCTCTAACTCTACCTCTACCTCTTCGTCTTCCTCCTCCTCCTCTTCTTCTTCGTCTTTTTCTTCTTCTTCTTATTCTTCTTCTTCTTCTCATGGTTCCCTACTTCTTACTTTTCCTCTCTCTCTTAATACTCTTTGTTTGGTAATCACATATTTTTTCAGTGCGGGTTCTTTACTATCACTTTCAGCTTCAGAATTACTACTGTCTAATGGTAAAGTGGTATCTGAATCATTAACTGCTTCTTGATCTTGAAGTGGGAACAGTCTGAAAGACAATCAGCTGCTTTGTTTTTTTTTCATTCACGCATGCTATCTCATACTTATATTCTTCGAGTCTTAATCTCCATCGAAGTAATCTTAAAATATTTGCTAAATTCTCTTAAATTCAGTAGAATTCTCCTAGGTTTGGCGGAATTCTCTTGAATTTAGTCAAATTATCGTGTTTTCTTTCGAATTCAGCAGAATATTTTTGAAGTCAGCAAAATTCTCTAGAGTTTGGCAGAATTCCCTTGAAATAATTTTAATTATCTGAAAAATTGCTTAAATATCTTGTAAATACAGTAGAATTCTCTTAAGTTTGGCAGAATTCTCTTGAGTTGAGCAGAATTTTCTTGAATTTAGTAGAATTATCTTGAGTTCGGCAGAATTCTCCTGCACTCTGTAGAATTCTCTTGAATTGAGTAGAACTCTCTTGATTTCCGTGAAGTTATCTTCAATTCTGTAAAACACTGTTGAATTCTGTAGAATTCCTTCGAACTTGATGATTTCAGTGCACGCATTCAACAAAAAATACCAAGTTACTGGTTCCGGGTGCATTTTAAGGTGCAAACATACGCCCGCAAAAATCCCTCTGATGACGTAGATGCAGAGATGATTTTATTGCCTTGTAATGAGGTTTCTTTACTCAGCGAATATAATAAAAGACGTCATAAAACTCAGTTGACAACGGTGCTTTGCCTAGATGAAAATCATGCTGAAAAATAATTACCCAGTAATTTCCCATTCATATGTGCACAAATGAGTCGCACACATCCCTGATGAAAATGTTTTGACGATACCCTTGCTAATAGAACTTATTTTGCTTAAATTTCTTTTTAATGATTAACAAACTTAATAATTAGTGTTTCTTTTTCAAATAAAAGTTTTATAAAAAATATATCTTGGAAATATATGATACATACGTGCGCAAATGAGGACTGATCCATTCCGTTGAAAAATAATTGAAAATCGATGAGATAACTTTTGCGAATTTGTTTTACAATTCCCCTATTCTTTTGCCTTTTTTCCAGCAGAGTTTGCACCATACAATATGGAATCAAGTTCAGATGAGTCCATATTAAGAATCAGGTTTCTGTTATTCTTTATATGAAATAAAATCTATTTTCCGTCAGTCTATTTTATTTTATAGTTGATTTTGTTGCCAGAAGTCAGAATGTCATAACCGATGAAAATACACATGATTCCATATACCTGAAACCTGATTCTTTATACGGATTCTCCCGAATTTTGTTCCAGATTGTATGGAGCAGTCGATATATCGCTAAGATTGTTAACCAATCTGTTCAATAAAATAAAAAGTGGCCGTAAAATCATGTGTAAAATTGATATTTTAAAATACGATTTGTCATATTTTTATTTTATTTTCATAGAATAAAGATCTCAG
The DNA here is from genome assembly GCA_011634705.1 of Andricus grossulariae. Classification (NCBI taxonomy): domain Eukaryota; kingdom Metazoa; phylum Arthropoda; class Insecta; order Hymenoptera; family Cynipidae; genus Andricus; species Andricus grossulariae. The sequence goes on from JAABKJ010075445.1 coordinate 247,584,274, forward strand.
ATCCAGATGATCGAAGCTCCTCGGTCCTATGTAATAAGAAAGGATCTATTTATTTGAACCACGTATTCAAAAAACAAGTTTCATTCAATATATATAGATGGTCTTCTTCTTGTATGTCCCAATAATAGGCGCGGTAGTAGTAATAGAATTTTAAGAGTTTGCAATGGAATCATAGAAAATAAAATAATGTATTTAAATTTTGTTTAGAAATGTAAGTAAAAACTATAAATTAGGGTGATATATTCAAATTACTGTTCTTATATTTTTCAGAATTAGTGTTAATTGTGCAAGCACATTAACTTCTGGAACTGTAAACATCAACAGAGCTTCAGGTACATCTCAAAGAAATTCTCTCACCTGGTCCACTCCTACAAATCCAAACGATGCGTTTATGGGCCTATGCCAACCCAAGAGCAAATTGTATTATCAACATTTGATGGTGACGTCTTTGCAATATTAGAGACTTCTAGTTTTCTTGTTGGCATCTATACATATATGTACGTTCCTAGACCTATAAGAGGAAAAATAAACATGGAAAGCGGCAAGGTTACCACACTAAACGCACAAGAAATCGAGGAAACGCCAGTGGGTATCCGCCGACCAATCAAATATCATTTTCGAGTAGAGAATGTAAGGTTTGCGTAAACCACAACCCTCCAAACTATTAATTAAAAATATATATATTATATTTATTATATATTATATTTTTTGTTGACTCGAGACTTTTTGATTAAGCCATTTCTACTGTTTTATTTTGACTAACTCTAAGAGGAAGTAAGTATATTTGCTAATTAATCATAATAAGGAAGCAAAGTGCTCTTACAAATAAGCACCATAAAATTGTGAATCGAGGTAAAAATTTCATTTCAACATTTTCAACAATTTTGAATATTTCCATCCATATCCATATCCATATTTCCATTTAGAATTTTCTGTAATATGTTTCTTTATTACACATACTGACATTTTAAACATATATTTTTTCATCAAAATCAGTTTATTCGTTTAAGAGAGAAATGCCTTTTGTCGTGTCGGCCCGCGAAGAACTGAGGGCCAGTTTCGTCTTTTCTTCCAAGAAAAGAATAATACAGTTCGAATTTGTTCGAAACCGCAGGAATGGGCACCATAACAAATATTCAATTATTAACTTTATTATCATTGAATCCTTTCTCATTAAGTTAAGCATCTCATCCTTAATTTCCATAAAATCTTCCTTTCAAAAATTAAAATTCTGTCCGAAAATCGTAGTTCTAGAAAATTTGGCACTTCTCGTTTTGGACAATTGACTCTATCTCCCTTGGAGCGTTCTGCAGTGCAGGGTCGCGGCCAACACCGTAATAGAGACAAAGATGATAATGAAGCATTCTTAGGGCCGCATTATGTCTGTAGATATACGTCGTTCCTGCGGGGGTAGGACACCCCGATAGTATGTGTTCCAGGTACTCAGTGTGTACATGACACGCTCTGCACCTATCGCTTGGAAGTTCTTGACATAAAATGCGGTCACGGTATGCTAAGGTAGAAATGGCACCGTCCAGTCATGCAAAAATAAAACCCTATGTACCTGAATTAGGTCCTGATGACCCCAGAAGAGCAAAAGTTTACTTCTTCGATAAGGACTGTTTTTCTACATTTCTGTGAAAGTTTCCGTGCATTTTTTTGTCAAATAGCTGTTGATGAAATTTTGCAAACACTGCTTTCTTCACTTCGGCTTTTGGAAGTGAAGCATCTGGATGAAGTAATGCCCTTTCCTCACTTATGATGTTAAAATTCAGGCTGAAGATGTCGGCCGCTTGCTTCGCGGTTTCATGAAGGAACGCTCCTTCACCAATCATCTCGTGGTTTCTGACCATTTATAGGAGAGGATCTCTGCCATTGGCAACGATGTAAGCTGTACTTAGAACAATTCGGTCATGAAGACACTGGAGATTCAGAAGACCACTTCCCCATTGACGGCGTGAATTGTATAATCGCGTCCATCCCTGTAGAGCCCCGCATGCAAGGATAAGGCTGCATACTCTGAGAGGTCGCCCGGTATCCCAGAGTCGCCGTTTAAGACACCTCACCCAGGTGCGAACCAAAGAAGATCATGACAATTTTGGACAGAATCCTAAAAACCATGATGTTATTGCTAAACATCAGGTCGAAACTCGTCATCAGTTTGACTGGGAGCATGTTTTGGTTCTAAACCATAAGCCTACTAAGTTTATATGACTTGTAGCAGAAATATTCTTTATCAAAAGGGCAAAATACGTGCAGATATAATGCCAGAACAACCAAATTCACATCTAGATCATAGCGCTGTTTTCAAACTTTTTGTATTTACACCATTCCATGGTAGTTAGTCTGTTGAGGTTAAAATAATTGTGAGTGAATTTAACAGTAAAAAAATATTTGGGATTGATTCGAAACTTGACAAGTTTATAAGAATAGGCAAAGATCCTTTTGACATTTTGCAGCTAACTAATGTAGCATATAAAATTGTTAGTTTGAATTGTCATAAATGTTATGTAGGCTAGATTGATAGATTAATCTCTACTGGAACCAAAAAGGATCATGATGATTTTGGACACAATAAAAAATACCATAAAGTTATTGCTAAACCTCAGGTCTAAACTGGTTGTCAATTTGACTGGGAGCATGTTTTGGTTTTACACCATTAGCCCAATAAGTTTGTAAGACATGCAGCCAAAATGTTCTTTATCAAGAGGGCAAAACACTTAAAGATTCCTTGCCAGCACAACCAAATTCACATCTAGATCAAAGTGTAGTTTCCAAAATATGTATCTCTACACTATTTCATGGTAGTAAGTCTGTTGAGGTTAAAAGAATTCTGAGTTAATTTAACTTTCAAACAACATTTAGGGTTGATTCCAAACTTGATAAATTCATCAAATTAGGCAAAGATTCTCTTGACGGTACAACACTATTTATAGACAAACTTCGAAACGTAAGTCATTACAAGCTGACAGTCTCAGTTTTGCACTTTCTCCCAAATGCTTATATCGAATATTATGCACACGGTTATCTAGTCAACTTTTACGGAAGTGATGTACTTTTTCTTAATGATTTTCTGAAGAAGATGAACTTCATTGTTAAGTTTAAGACAGGTGTCAATATAAAAAAAAAACATTTTTTTTCAGCCAGCAGTTACTTTCAAACAAAATCTGCTAGATTTGGATAACTTGATTTTTCTACAAGCACTAGTTCATATTTTCACGTTTTCTGTAATCATCATGCTGCTGATGTACACATAGAAACATTAAAGTCATGATTGAAATTTTTCTTTTATGGTGCAACTTGTAATGGGCTTAACAGTTTCTCGAGAACCTGCGAATTGGAAGGCAATGATATTTTCCTACATGGTCATTGTGAGTTTTGTATATTTTTCAGAGATATATGCCCTATTCACCAGCATGAAGTTACAACCGATCCCAGAGCAACAACTTGTAACATTGGCTGAGTTGGATAAATCAGGTCATGCTTTCGCAGACAAAAATGTAAGTTGTTTCATGTTAAAATCACAATCGATTTGGTTTATTCACGAGGTTCAAGAGCTTTCTTCTGAAACTGATGGCTTTTGGGATTTTTGAGAAGTGGACTAAGAACGTCCCAAGGACGCCGATCACAGAAAAGAACAGAGAAGCGGAAGATGATTTTTGGTAATCAGTCTAATTCAACTCCACGCATTACTTGTAAATAAAGTTCTGAATGGCTTTCTGATCTCTGAAATTTTTGTTGTTGTTGTTCAAAATACCCATTGTTCAATTATCAAGCCAAAATAACGAATTTTCAACGAAACAGTTGAATTTGAACCAAAAAGTATGACTTTTTAATATAATTGTTGAATTTTCAAAAAAAAAATTCAGTTTTGAACCAAATAATAAAATTTTTTAAAGAAAATAGATGATTTCTTAACGAAAAATTTAATAGAAGACTTATCAGTCGAGAAGAATGAACTTTCAACAAACAAAAAAATGGATTTTCTTATTGAATCAATAAATAGGAATTCCGATAATTTATAGACGAAAGAATAATATTTTAAATAAACATTGAAGTTCATTTTTAATACTTGAAAAATTTTATTACACTATTTACACTATTTGTGATCCCTAAAGTGAGTCCGAGGCCTGCTTTATCTGTAGTCGCAAATTTGTCGGATTATCTCAGTTTACTCTAATTAAATCATAATTTATTTTTGAATATTTATTATTTTCCATTATAAGAAAAACCCTTTGCAATTTTTTTCTCCGTGCGATTTTTTTCGCTTAATTAAGTTTGATAATCGAATTGATGATATTTCAAACATACAAAAACAATAATTTTCTCAATTTCTTCAAAAAATGAATTTATCATAATTTGAAAGTTTCCTCTTCCAAATTTTGGATAAAGAAAGTATTTCATGCAGTATTTCAAAGAAGAAATATTGCTGAATTATAATAGAAAATTTGGTTACATTGTTTCTTTGCGAATTCATCTTTCTTTAGTTAAAAATTCAGCTACTTTGTTAAAAGTTAAACTCTTTTGTTAAAAATTATTAAAGTATTATTATTTATAAATGTATATATTATTATATATATATATTAATATCATTATTTTAAATAAAAACTTTTTCTATGATGTACTCAGGCGATCTTCTAGGAAACCTACAACAAAATAAATTAAACGAACTTCTCACGTATATTTTCCGGGCAGAGGATATCACCATCTCACTTTGCCCTTAAAAATGCAAAGTTTCCTCTCACTATATTTTTCTGTTTTTGTGTCTGTTCTCACTGTATGGAGCACCCAAGTGTATCCTCACGGACCGAGGGGGTAGCTTTATTAGCAATCTAATGAAAAAGCCGAAAAGGTCTTACGTGAAACCTTTGATAACATCTGCATATCAACCGCAAACCAATGGATCGTTGGGGACAAGTCATAGCGTATTGATCGACTACATTAAGTACTTCGTAAACAATTATGATCATTGAGATAGAATAATCCCTGTTCAAGGCAAAAAAGATCATCCACTCAAGTGTGGAAGAAACGTTGAAGTTGAAAACATGCCCTCCGAATTAAACAGTAAAATAAAATAACAATAAAAACAGTGAAATAAAAAGTCAGAATTAGTTTGCTTAAAATACATTACCCTTCAAATCCAATCACAGGCGTTCGAGTCATCCACCCCCCCTATTTAAAATTAGAAAATATAATTCCCGCCATTTTTATATCTAAAATGAAACGTTCAACGTCTTGTTTTTGTTCTTCTTATCCATTTCTGTAATAATATGGCAGGGTAACAAAAGGGAAACTCACAAAAAGCTCCTATTTGCAGCTAGTGTGGAAGAACACCTAGGACTGATGAAACGTAGATCCAGAACATAGAGGTACAAGTAGATCGACTACCATCATTCTGCCTACATCTGATGGAACATCAGTGCAACCGTACTATTGAAGGATATCAAAAATTACTTTTTTTTTTATCCATAACTATTTATAATAATTGACAAAACATTCATTCTGTCAACCATAGCGGACAGCGTGAACGAAACGGTTACACTATATTGAGTGACCATACCGGGTGTCACAAAAGTCCCGAGACAACTGAATATTTCCTCAGGTAAAATATTGTTTGGGGAGGTCGAGGTCATTCTTGAAGTAACTTTCAACGAGGACTACAATGGTGACCCTTGTTTTAGTCTTGCCGATGATCTTTAAAGTTATTTCAAGGTCAACTTTTTTTTTTAGAAACTCCCTTTTTTACGTCAGCAATCGATGGAGCGAGAATTTTTATCTTCAAATATATACCCAGGCCATACATAGGTACATTGTAAACTCGAAGGTCAGTGCAAAGTCATTCAAACCTAAACAAGGTCTGCATACCATGGGAATAGAAGCTTTTCAAATTTTGTCGTAACGAGCCCTTTTTAAGTTTTTCAACACATTTTTTTGAGATTCCGAAATCAGCGCAGGCTAAATGCACTAGATTGTCACACTTAACACATGCGAGAACTTCTGATCCCTCTCTGCATATTAATATCTTACACTCCGAACATGCACCCATAGTTCTGCAGGCAATAAAACCGTTACAGTTACGTATAAACAAATGTGCAGAAACAAGAAAATTAGAAGACAAAAAAAATTAAGAAGCGGCAAATTGACACGTCCGTATTCGATTGCTATGACAGGTTGTTGAAGCATAAAAAAGTTAAAGAGCAGAAAAATGTAGATGGAAGGAGTTGTAATGGTCCAAAATCGATTTTTGAATCCGGAGTTTTTAGCCCTGTGGAACGACACTCAGTTTGATCCAAAAAATAAAACTCACCAGCAGTTTATAATATTACCAAATTGTAAAATTCCTGAACAATTATTTTTTGAATTTAAGATAATAATAATTGAAAAAAAAATGTAATGCAAAATTTCATTTTTTTCAAGTATTGTTATTTTCTAGTTTAGATATTTTATGATTCAGCAATTTTCCACTTCTGTAATATTATAAACTGTTCGGGAATTTTATTATTCGGGAATTTTGTTTTTCGGGAATTTTACAGTATCGAAAGTTTTATTTTTCGGAATTTTTCTGTCGCCCAGAATAATTTTTCTGAAATTAAATTTAATTTTAAATTGGTCATTTTTAATAAATAGCCAGATACTGCTAAATATTGAAAAAAAAATCTTTTTCTTTATAAAAAATTTTCAAATCGATTGGATTAAAAATGGAATATTTAAGACTGAAAAAAAAAATTAATAGAATTTGAAATTGAATAAAAATGTTTAATTATGAATCTATCAATTTGAAATTACTTAGCAATAGAATAGGTATAATTTTAAGCATTTTTCAGTTAAAAAAATTAAAAATTGAACAATAAAATTTGTTTGAATGAACAATTTGTATATTACAAGTTAGATTATTTTTATTTTTATTGATTTTTCAATAATTATTTATACATAAAAATGGAACATTTTCACTTCTCGTGTTAAAAAAATTCAATTTTTAACGTTAAAATCCCTAAATTGATTAATTTTGAAGAAATTCATCATTGTCTTATAAAATCAATTATTGTACCAATTTTAACACTCGAACTACAGTTTAATTTTGATCCTCCATACCTAATTTCCCCTCACTTTCTCTACTTACCCTTCCCTATTTATAAATAATTACTTATTGAATATCACCTTTGAATAATGTTAAAAAGCTGCGGCTGTTTCTTGAATTTTCAACTTTTTATCTACTTTGAATTGAAGTGTGACAATAATTAAAGAATCTTCAAATGGACATAGCACCAAAAATTGACATAGGGCCGAAAATTGACATGGGACCAAAAATATAAGCAACTAAAGCTATGAAATACTTCCTTGTAGGCGTTTTCGAGTTTTTCTGAAATTTTGAGCTTTTCTTTGACTTTTTAGCTAGAAGCAAGTTAAAAATATTGATATGCATTTAAACAAAAAGGATCTCAGCCTCTACTTTAAGTAGAAATTCCCATTTAATATGATCAATATAGATAATATAAGAAATATTTCAAAAATATTTTTTTATTTCAGAAAAATTATTCATAAAAAAGAAAGAGATTGTTTAAACTCATTAATTTTTGTGTGGATTCGAACAAATTTCGCGGCGACGTGCATGAAAATTCGAAAAAAAATGAAATGAATTTTTGGACCACCCTAATGACCAACTCAAGTTATATGTTTTCAAGTAAGCATGTTTCATATAAGATTTAGAATATTCGTTATAAATATGATATTGCACTCACCTTTAAGGTACCGGAACTCCAGGATTGTGAGGCATAAGATACAATTTAGAATCTTCATTTTTGAAAAATAATCACTCTAATAGATAAGAGTGAACTGAATTTTCAAAGAAAGAAATCGTCTGACGATCGACTGGGTAAATGGCCGATATCTATACTAACTTTTACGAAATCAATCTGATACACATTCTATTTATTCTTCTAATAAATTGAGTGAAAGGATTAATTTTATTCATCTCACTTTGAGCTCTCACTTCAACATGAATGATGAAATATACCACATATTTATCATAAATAATAATTGTATTATCAAATTACACTTACGTTTCAAATAGAGGAAAGCCACGACCGTAAGGAGTAACATTTTATTAAAAATCATCATTTTCTTCTCAGTAGACAATCTGATAGGTAGCAGAAATATGGGTTTTCAAGAAGATCGTAAATGAACTCACACGATGTATGTCTGCTATATATACTAACGTTTATGAATTCTATACAATAAAACGCTTCATTTATTAGTTAAAATAAACAGAGTGGAAGAAGGCAGAAGGCTCATCTAAATCTAAAAAACTTCCACATTTACTGGATTTATTACTCATATAACGTTCAGAATGATAAAAAATTACAACTTGTGATCAATATTGCCTGATGAATGGAATACATTAATTTTCTGTATCTATTAAGTGGCTATTTGTTTTGTGAAGATATAATCAAAGATAAAAAATTAAGAATTGTCATAAAAGGCATCACTTTGCAATGCAAAAGTTACGGAATATTTTCACTGAGAAGTGCATTTCCATATAAACCCAAACTATACATGAATTCTAAGTACTTTGTCGATTATTTCATTGCCTATAGCAAGAAATTTGGAAAGAGGTTAATTTTATTTTTGCTAATATTAATTTCTTTAATTAGTGTGTCAGTTTTTAAAAGTAATTGCATACATTGCGGAATTCCCTAAACAATTTTATATATAAAAAGTACATTTTCTATATGGTAAGCAATTTATAAGGACTGAAAGAACATTTTCCTTGAAAAAATCTAGAGATACCTAGTGTTATGGTGGAATGTATTAGATTCATGTATAAAATTGAAATTAATAACGTAGAGTGGTTATTGCCTAGCATTAGACTGTCAGATTCACGAAAATTTCTGTTGCTAAAATATATTGAAAAAGATCCACCTATTCTAACAAGTTTTCGAACTTGTGAACTGTATGTATATCCTCTACTTCCAACTACTTCAAAACACGTTCAAACCACACATCAAAGCGCATGCGCGGTGAAAATGAGACATGTGTTTTAATTAAGCTTCTTTCATGAAATTTCCTGATAAGAGTTTCAACCAGACCAAAAGACAAAGGGTTGGAACACTTAAAAAATAATTAGTATCCAATTGATTAATGTAAAGCGTTACTCTTGGTCTCAAAAAAGGTCACGAGTGCCCGGTACAAAAGTCGAAACAAAACTGAATAGAGAGAGCTGGATACCGCCCAGCCAACTGAGCGCGCCACCATAACAACAACACTGTCGCCTCACACCCGTGGTTATAAACACTCGAGCGACAAACACTAAGAAAAGTGACCGCGCGGAAAAATAGCGTCACAGACAAATTCAAATAGTTGAATTTCGAGCAAAAAACGTCTCCAAACTAAAATTATGAATTATCAATACAAAAATGAATTTTGAACTAAGTAGTTTAACTTTCAACTAAGTACAGTAAAACCTGTGAAGGTAGCCACCTTTATAACCTGGCCACCTGTCTAACTTTTACTGGTTTTTGAAGAACCGGAAAACTTGCATTGACTTCAATAGGATCCTTCTTCGATGAGTTAGCCACTTGTCTATCTTGTATCTTGGCCGCCTTTTTGCAAGATTTTCACATATTTTAACCTGCCGAAGTTGGCCACTGAAATTCACGCAGAGCGTATTTTTTCAATCTTAAAAATTATTAATTTATTTATATTTACAACTTATTACCTTAAAACTTTGTTAATCAAAAATTTTCAATTTCAAACGCTTCCAATTTGTAATTATTTAAGTCTTTGAAGCTTCATTTAAAATTTTTTTAAATTGAACATATACGCTTAAGAATAAAGACCTAAAATGAGAAAATTTAAAAGTAAATGATTTTAGAATTGCTAATAAGTTGAATTTTCTACCAAAAAATAATACTATCCGAAAACATGCATGAATTTTCGACTAAAAAATACCAATTTTCAACCAAAAAGATGAAGTTTCAACGAATGAGATTACTTTTCTACCAAAAAAAAACTAATTTTAAACCAAATAGATGAATTTTCAATTTAAAAAGGTAAATTTAAACTTAGAACAGTTAAATTTTTAGATCAAAAAATTTATTTTCAACCCAAAAACAACAAGTTTTAAATAAAGTAATTGAAATATCCCAAATTTTATAGCACATGACGCAATTTAGAATAAGTTCGATTTCAGCTTTTTTAAATTTCGAGTTAAATTCAACTTCTTATTCAAATTTTTTTATTTTAGGTCTTCATTTTTAACGTACATGTTCAATTTAAAGAATTTTAAAATTCAGCTTTGAAACCTAATAATTACAGAGTAGAAGCATTTGAAATTGAAAATTTATGATAAAACACTATTCCATGTTTTGTTAAAAATTCACTTTTTTTGTTAGAAAATTAATTTTTTGTTGTAGAAAATTTAACTATTTTATTGGAAATCCGTTTTTAAAGATGAAATTAAATTTTTTTAACTGAAAATTTGACAATTCCATTTTTTAATTGAAAATAGCGTTGTGAACGCTACATTAAACAAAATATGGACTACAGTGACTGCCGTAATTATTACTGAAATTATTTCCAACTTAAAATTAATAGATGGAAAATAAATTGATGTATTTCACAATTCAACTGTGAAAAATCCGTCACAATTTCATCAAAGAATTTTAACTATCCCTTCCATAACGATATTTTGTATTTCTTTATGTTTCATGGTGGTTCAATATTTGATTTCCCCTTTGAGTCTTTCATAATATTACCAGGGGGTTTCATATCTGAAGGGATAGAAGATATACAAGCATTTTTCATGAAAAATTGTGGTCTCGTGCATTTCAAAGATATTTTATATTTAATAACATTTTAAAAGTTTTTCTCATAATTGCTTAGAAAGATTTTGTTACGGTCTTGAGTTATATTTTTGGTGTTGAAATTGATTTTGATACTATTATACGCATTATATCTTCATTTTTTTTATTATATTCATATTACATGCGTGCAATAAATATTCATTCTGAAAGTTTTTTCCTTAACTTTCGTAAAACATTTAAAAATTGTTTGAACATGTGATTTTTTTTATTTCATGAATATTATAAATAATTTCTTGAAACCCCTTCAAAACCATTTAGCATCCTAGAAATCACTTGAAATTCTTTGAGATTCCATGAAATCTTTTGAAATCTCCTTTACACTGAAAATAATTAATATCCTGTCGATATATTGAGTGCAAAATATAAAATAATGGATGGAAATTGCTAAAGCTTTTTCATTTCTTTGTAACTCAATGCTTCAATGCAAATTTGTCAAATGAAAAAAAATTAGAAGATTCAAAATGTTGTCCCACTCGTTAATGTGTGTGTGTTGTGGTAAAAATTTAGAACTGCACATTTTCATATTAAGAACTGCACTTTTTTTTAGAACTGCATTATTGTCAAGAACTGCACGTTATAATATACTCTGTTAGCAAAAATTAATTTTTTCAACCGAAGACTTAACATTTTTGTTCAAAATTGAAACGATTGATTGTAAATTAACGTTTTTGTTGAAAATTCATCTACTTGGTTGAACTACTTTGTTAATTAATAAGAAACAGTCAGATTTTATGAATGCCCCGCCGCCAATCGCAAGCATTAACGGACAATTGTTGGAAAATAGTGTACCTAGTGTCATTTTTGTCCAAATAGTAACAAAATAGTGTAATCGCTCAAAAAGTGTCAAATAATGTCGATCGTGTGGTGAGTCCGAGGCTTGTAAATAAAAAAGGAGTTTAAAACGATGGAAAGTTTAAGTGAATGACATTTTCTACAGGTTAAATATCTGAACGATTAAGGGTAGAGCACTACTTCATTTTTGAAACTCAAATACTTATTTTTTCAAAAAACGTTTACGATAAATGAAAAGGGCATGAATAATGGTATCGAAAGTGAGACAACTTTTTTTTTTATTGTTATTAAGAGTTAGAAATCGCCGAAGTCGAGGATACCCGCAAAACACAAATAAAAAAATAAAAAAATGTCACCCTCTCATCCTGGGTAAATTTTGTCCCCATATTTTGCCATCCAATACTCCCAATACTTTGCCGAAGTATGAATCCGATCAGAAAATTTTGAATTCTTAGACGAGGTCACTTGAAAAATATTTCGACATAATTGAGAAAATGTTAATTATTAATTCTTTTCAGCTGACCTATTTGTTATATTAGACCGGCAATTTTGTACAACTTCTGTTAGTTCTTTTCATTGCAAAATAATCAAGTTCGAAATTTAAATTTGTAGTGCATCGCTTCTTCAGACTATTTTTTTTATTTGTACCTATTTTTAAACTAATAAATTATGTATTGTACTTCTGTAAAATTCTGCTGAAAAATTTTGATAATATATTTCGCTCTAGTTTTAACTCTTTTTTAATGAATAAACGTTACGTCATTTTTGTTCTTAAAATGAAATGTTTATAGATGGCTTTAAACAAACAAAGGAAAGTTTTTACTAAAACCGATTTTCAGGTTTAAGTAATTTTGCCATTTTTATAATAGCAAGTATCGTTTGTCTATAAAGAAATAATGGGAATGAATGACTTCAAAGAATTTCATAAATCGCCTAGTTTTTTTTTAGGTTCGAGATTTCTTCCGTATGTATTTTCGAACTAAAAGATTGTTTTTCCAATTTCCTAATAATGTAACATGTAGGAATTTGCAGAAGCTTGTTGAGTTTTGTGGGCACAACATTTTTTAGAGTCACTTTAAAGCCTAGGACAAAAAAATTATCTCTCGATAGCACCACTTAAAATTTTTTATCTTTTTTAGATGGTACTTAATCCGGATCAAGAAGATTATCAACGATGGGGATGGTCAAGTGGCAGGAACTGCAATGGACATTTTTCTACGGTGGACTGATCTGCATTGTAAATATATAAAATTGATATCCAAGATTCATGTTTATCATTTTTAATATTAATATTATTAATTTAAAATTTTAATACTTTGCGACGTAATTACAGATGATTGAGGGTTTCACGGATTCTTTTGTTGTACATGAAAACTAGTTTTGTTTAACTCTAAATATTTTCATTGCTTTCGTATTTACCAGAAAATGCTTAGAAGAATATCAGCCTAATTTTTTTTATAGTAAATTAAATGTTATTCTGTAATTTTATAGAAATAATTTCTTAGAGACATATTTCTATATAATTGACTTTTTCTTCTAATAATAATGTCTTTTAGGGCACTAAAGCAGACCAGAATATTTGTAAATTTCAAAATCTTTATAATATTAACCCTTATATGTTACTTTGAGTGGTTTTCGGGGGTTTTAAAATTTATTCTTGTACCAGAAATGGCACTTTGAGTGTTTCAAAGGTGACTTGTGTGATTATTTCAAAGTTCAAAATGTTTTACTTGGAGTTCTTGAAGTACGGAGTTCTTGAAATTTATGATCGGATCAAAAATATAACTTTGAGTGTTCTGTGCCACGGGAATATTTGATAAACAGGTATATCAATTCCTTGATGCCCCGCAGGTTTGTTCTGCTCTTTCGAATTTAAAAAAATTGAGAATAGCGATGTGGGCACCTCGGTGCCTCGTTACACCGATAAATGTGTTTTGTTTCTTTCAAACATATAAGGGTTAATTTAGAACCAGAGGAAAATATTGATATCACGCCACTCATTGAAATATTCATTCCATGGAAGCAGTACGAATCGGAGACCAGAGGGCTCCACGGGTCCTCTGGCCAATCTAAAACTAACTAAAACTAAAACTAACACGTTTGGTAAGCTCAAGTCTTCTTAAGCTAAGCTACTAACATATTTAGCTTTCTCAAAACGGTGCAGGGACAACAACATCGTCCCAAAATTCTTACAGTTGAAAAATCATTCGGGAGCATCTAAATTATGGATTTACCATTTGACTTTCTAACTTCTGACATCAAATTCGAATTCAAGGGCTCCGAAACATTATTATTATTAAATATTACTATTTTAATTATAATTATTATTGAATGTCTGTAATTTTGATAATTAATAATAATATTAGGTTGAAGAAGTTATATTGTTGCAAAATGTGATAGGTAAAAGATGATGTCCAAATTATGTGAGCACAATTTACAGGAAAATATACAATTTATCGACCTTTTGCTGACCCGAACTTGATATTTCAAACTTTGATTCATCCTGATGTCTCCATTCAAGCCGGAGACAACTTTTTCTTGCAATACCAATTCTGGTGACCACAATTTTTTCAATTTTTTCATTTTCAAAGTTTTTCTCCATTCATAAATAGAGAAGTCATGCACCTGACTTTTTTCCGGACATTTTTGCTATTTTTATTCACTAAGATACGGCTTCTTTTTCCCCAGTATCAGAACTTTCTGTCCCGATATTAATTACCTCTGTTAAGAGGATTTATTTTATACTCAACATTTAAAAAATATATTTCGTAATAAGGTAAATGCACTAGTAATCGTCACCTTAAGCCAAATTGGAAATTAAAAATGCTCATAATTGTATTCGAAACACAATTCTTATTTTCACAAAGGGCTTAACTGATTAAAGCAGATATCGGTAAACTCAATTTTGATCACTTCACATGATATTTGATTGGAGTCAATTTTTATTCACGAATGAAATTAAAATTACGCAAATGCGTTAGTAATCGTCAGGCATGTAACCAAGTATTAACACGAGAAAAGTATACTAATTTGATAAACGGATGATAAAAATTACCTCAAATCACCGCATTGGGTCGCCATCTTCGTCGGTAGCTCAGGCAGAGGAATATACTTCGACAGTTATGGTTTACCGTCTCTTATTTCTCAACATCTTCATCGTTTGCGAGGAAGCTGTACCTGTCATCTTTACATTATGATACTGCATTGTATGTGTAGTGGGTATTCTTTGCGCGAGTTTGATGCACATTTTACCTATGATCTCGCAAAAAATGATCGAATTATGATGCGATTTTATAAAAAACTTGTTTCAACATAAACTGACTTGTAAAAATGTATCAGCAAGTGAAAATGGTGGCAGCCGAGGTAGTCACTGTGCATGCTCACTGCGCAGCTGCAATCGTCTCGAATCTTGTGTACAGGCATGTTCTTCGAAACTTGCTACTTCGTATCTATTTTAACCAATGTTTGTTCCATCACCTATGGGTAGAATTATTATATAACATTTGCTTTGTCAATTATCTCTTTGCTCTTTTATGCAAAAGAATATTGTGCGTACTCAATATTGTATCTCTATGTTAATCTTATATGAGTAGCAATACATGTGTGTTCTTTAGATCTCAATTTTTTGTTAAAAAATATAAATAAAATAGTGGAAGGTTTGAAAAATGTTGTTTAAATTTCAACACATCCTTTTCCAATCTCAATAGGAAATAAGATTGGGATAATTAATTTGCGTTGCAATTAGTTCTTGCCTTCTCCAAATCGATGACTTACACACTGTACTCTTAGACTGACAGGGAGGGGATCGGGCCCTCCCATTTTCGAGACGGAATATGTCCATGCATGAAACATCAAGATCAATTTCAAAATTTTGAATCTGTAACTTTATAATATAAACAGAGATAGAACTAAAAAAGTAATTTTTTAGAATGAAAATTTAATAATTAAATTTTTGGTTGAAAATTTAACTATTTGTGTAAAAATTGATGCATTTTGTTGAAAATTTATTAGCATTGGCAGAAAAAAAATTTTCTTGGTTTAAAATGAACTATTATATTGAAAATTCATTTTTATTTTGGTTGAAAATTTATCTGTTTTGGTTAAGAATTCAATTATTTAGTTGAAACTTCGTCCTTTTTGGTTTAAAATTCAACTATTTCCTTCAAAATTGAACTATTTTGTTAAAAATTCATTTTTTTGTTGTTGAAAATTCGTCATTTTAGTTGAAAATTTATCTCCTTGGTTGAAAATTGAACTATTTTGATAAAAATTCGTTTTTTTTTAACTTATATTTTCTGGTGAAAAATTCAACTCTTTGGTTGAAAATTTAACTTTTTTGTTAAGAATTCATTCTTTTTTTGTTAAAAATTCATAATTTTAATTGAAGATTTATCTCCTCGGTTGAAAATTTAACTTTTTTATTAAAAATTCCTTTCCTTTTTAGCAGAAAGTTAATATTTTTAATTATAAGTGTAACTATTTCATTTTTGGTTCAAAATTGATTTTTTTTTTAATTGAAAATTCAACTATTTGACTAAAACTGTATCTGTTTTAGTTTAAAAATTTAATTAATTCTTTGAAAATTCGGCTTTCTTTGCAGAAAATAATGCTTCTTAGTTGAACATTCACCTCTTCGGTTGAAAATTTAACTATCTTGTTAAACATTTCTTTTTGCTAAAAAAGTAATTTTTTAGAATGAAAATTTAATAATTAAATTTTTGGTTGAAAATTTAACTATTTGTGTAAAAATTTTATTATCGATACGTCGACGACACCATTTTATATGTCAAAAAAGATCATATTAATTTAATCATCGACCCATTCAATTTATTTAAAAGAAAGTTACAATTTATATTTAAAATAGAAGAAAACAATAAAATTAATTTCTTGGCTATATCTTTGATCAAAGAAAATAATAAAATTATCACCGACTGGTACCAAAAGCCAGATTTATCAGGTAGGACGGTTAATTTCCTTTCAGGTCACCCAAAACAAGTCAACAAAACATTATATTCCACTTGGTTGACAAAGCAACAAAGTTATCACACAAGAAATTGCATTAAAAAAAATTGAAAATTATAACTAAATTATTGCATAAGAATGATTATCAGATAAATTTAATTAATCAACAAATAAATATCCGAAAACAAATAATAGAATACTTGCTTGATCAAAACAACTCTGCTGCAAAAAAATGGGATCAAATTAACGTTGTTTATAAACTTGCTTATAAAAATTGCCCTGTTTGTTATGTGGGCGAAACCAAAAGAATATTATAAGTACGTATAAAATAACACAAAAATAACAAAAAAAGGAAATTTGTTATAAATTCACATTGTAGTTCTCACAATCATGAATTTTATTAGAAAAACACAACAATTCTTGATTTTGAAGCTAATTATAAAAAAAAAATTAATCTCTGAAATTTTACGTATCATGAACAACAATAGTATCGACAAAAAATATTATATTTATATATTAAATCACAGGTACAATCCGGCGTTACAAAGTTTGAAGCTTTAAATTTTCATCTAATTGTATTCCTCTGTATATAACAATTCGTTAATTGTACGTAATGCTTTTGAGTATAAATATGTTATTGAAGCCGATAGTGCTTTTGACATTTTTGGGAAAAAACTTTTTCTTCAGAAAATTTTTCCTCAGAAAATTTGCTATCGAATTTTTTAATGTTATTGTTGTGATTGAAGCCGATAGCGCTTTTGACATATTTGGGAAAAAACGTTTTCTTCAGAAAATTTTTCCTTCAGAAAATTTACTATCGAATTTTACAATTTTATTGTTGTTATTAAAGCCGATAGTGCTTTTGTCCTTTTTGGGAAAAAACTTTTTCATCAGAAAATTTTTCTTCAGAAAATTTATAATCTAATTTTTTAATGTTATTGTTGTGATTGAAGCCGATAGTGCTATTGACATATTTGGGAAAAAACGTTTTCTTCAGAAAATTTTTCCTCAGAAAATTTACTATGGAATTTTATAATGTCATTGTTGTTATTAAAGCCGATAGTGCTTTTGTCCTTTTTAGGAAAAAACTTTTTCTTCAGAAAATTTATAATCTAATTTTTTAATGATATTGTTGTTACTGAAGATGATAATGCTTTTGAAATTTTTGGGACAAAATTTTTTCGTAAGAACATTTTTCCTGAGGAAATTTACTATACAATTTTACAATTTTATTGTTGTTATTGAAGCCGATAGTGCTTTTCACATTTTTGGGAAAAAATTTTTTCTCCAGAAAATGTTTCTTCAGATAATTTACTATCGAATTTTATAATGTTTCTTCAGAAAATCTTTCCTCAGAAAGATTGAAGATGATAATACTTTTGACATATTTGGGACAACATTTTTTCTTCAGAAAATTTTTCCTCAGAAAATTTACTATAAAATTTTACAATTTTATTGTTGTTATTGAAGCCGATCGTTCAACCACCACTACCAACAAACCCAACGCTCTAGAGATTCGCGTCGGATTTCAATGAATTCTAAAGATAACTTCTCCAGTCCTTCTTTAACGCTTCATCGTTTCTCCACCCTGCTCTCTTTTACTTCAGGACCGTAAAGGTATCCAAAAAGAAAAGGAAAAGCTGCAAGGGTGTCGGCCAGTTTTTAAGGTATGAAGTACATCTTCATTTCCTAGAAGTATATTCAAGAAAAGATGCTTTCAAATTGTTTTTTCCCCTTAAAGAGATGAAATGTCCGTCGATTTGCCGCACTCTTTGATAAAAGGGTAATTGGGCGAGGAGAAGTAGGAGAGGGTAGATGAAGTAAGAGAAAGGAAGTCAACTATGAAAAGTGATGGGGGAAGTGGGCCAAGTATTGGAAGTATGGGAAGTAGAAGAAGTAAGGGGTAATTGAATAGGGAAGCAACTGTGGGGAAGTAGGAAATGAAACAGTGGTAGGGGAAGTATAGGAAGTGAGGGGGATGAAGTAAGGAAGTAGAAAGTGGGGTCGTAGGCTAGGAGAGTTAAAATGAGGGGGAAGTGAAGTCGTAGAGGGGTGAAGAAGGTCAGGAAAGATAGGGATAGTAGGAGTTGGGAAGAGAGGGGAGGGGATTGAGGGAGTGATGGAGAAAAGAATAATATATGATCAGATAGGCCAGGATAGAAGAGGGGAGGAGAAGAGTAGAAGGGGAAATTACAGGGGGAGGAGAGAGATTAAAACATCTTAATTAATGTTTTAATAGGATACGAAATCCCTTTTTGTAGGCGTATGAAGCCTACCCCTTCCATCATTACCATCATTACCATCATTACCTACATATGGGAAACTGTTAGGATCCTACATAGGATTCTACGTAGGTTTCGAGCTCGGTGACAACGTAGGAAACTATTAGGATCCGACGTGGAATTCTGCGTAGGTTTCAAGCTCGGTTACAACGTAGGAAACTATTAGGATCCGACGTGGGATTCTACGTAGGTTTCTACGTAGGAAACTATTAGGATTCTACGTCGGTTTCGATGTCGCGTCGGTTATGATGTAAAACACTATTAGGATCCGATGTATGTTCCTACGTAGGTTTCACTGTATGAAACTATTAGGATTCGACGTAGGATTTTATATATTTTTAGACGTGTGTTACGACGTAGCCAAATATTAGGATAAGATGTATGTTTCTGCGTAGGTTTTGCCCTAAGAAACAATTAGCATCCGACGTAGGATTCCACGTAGATTTTGAGCTCGGTTACAACGTAGGAAACTATTGGGATCCGGCGTAGGATTCTACGTAGGTTTCGACGTCGGTTACGACGTAAGAAGCTATTAGGATCCGACTTAATATTCTCGTAGGTCTTGCGTAGGGAACTATTAGCATCACACGTAGGATTCTACGTCTGTGTAGATGTCGGTTGCGACGTAGAAAACTATCAGGATCCGACGTTGTTTTCGACGTGGGTTTTGAAGTAGAAAAGTATTAGGATCAGATGTGTATTTCTAGGTTGGTTTCGTCCTTAGGAATTATTAGAATTCGACGTAGGATTCCACGTAGATTTTGAGCTCGGTTACAACGTAGGAAACTATTGGGATCCGGCGTAGGATTCCACGTAGGTTTCGACGTCGGTTACGACGTAAGAAGCTATTAGGATCCGACTTAATATTCTCGTAGGTCTGTCGTCCGAACGTTGAATTAAGAACTTGTCTCGTCCTTTCGGTAGACAAGTTCAAATTAATTGCATATCAATTTTAGGAATGATATCAATATAGACAAGTTCGATTTCCTTGAGCAATTTTGTTAACAATAAAATAATTCAGTTGTATTATTTATTCTCAGTGACCTGACCTCAAATGTATTTGTCATAAAGAAGGTTTATAAACATTGCATCTATTTTTCTCACATAAACTTACAATCACACGGGACGATTTGTGTTTTGAATCAAATTTATGCAATGATTCTCTATAATTCATCTTGATTATTACTTAACACTTTCGAGTAGGACAATTCGATCACGTCACCTTTCTCTTTTATTTTGCAACTACGATTAGAAGCAATTCGTGTTAGTGTATTAGTCTCAGGTCAAGTAATACACTTCGTAAGATTGTATTGATCAACTTTTGAGATAGCGATTCAAACATTTTATTACCTGTGACAACATTGAGACATTCCGTTTAAACGGTTCACCTAATTTAATTACTTGTCGCGTCAGTAAAAAGTTTGGCTATTTTGAATGTCCAAAACACAAGCTGAGCTATGTTATATTGAGCAAGTGAAACTCGCTACTCGAATAAAAAATTTGTCCTAACCGCTTCCTACACTGCAAACGCGCGGTATGCTTTTGGCAACATTAGATACGCTCAAAGCAAATTACTTGAAGTGCCAGCAACAGCATGTTGAGTTGTTGAAAGTGTCTTCGGATGAAGAAGTCACATATTTTGAGGATGACAAGTTGCCAAGGTCAAATTCTCTGATGCAATCAAAGATCTTGCCTCCGTGCAGGCATCTAACTCTTCAAAAATCAACTATTTGATTGAAAATGTATCTAATTCGTTTAAAATTCTTATTTTCTTATTGAAAAATGAATCTTCTTGGTTGAAAATGTAATTATTTTATTGAAGATTTAATTGCTTTATCGCAACTCCACTTTTTAGCTTTAAAATTCCATTTTTTGTTTAAAAATGTTTATATTTTGTTGAGTATTCATCTTTTTTAGTATAAAATTAATCTTCTTGGTTGAAAATTTAAATATTTGGTTAGAAATTGATGTATTTTGCTAAAAATTCATCCTTTTGGTAAAAAAAATCTTCTTGGCTGAAAATGCAACTGTTTTGTTCCAAATTTATGTATTTTGTTGAGAATTCGTCTTTTTAGTAGAAAATT
This sequence comes from Andricus grossulariae, assembly GCA_011634705.1. Taxonomy (NCBI): domain Eukaryota; kingdom Metazoa; phylum Arthropoda; class Insecta; order Hymenoptera; family Cynipidae; genus Andricus; species Andricus grossulariae. The sequence continues at coordinate 247,605,256 of JAABKJ010075445.1, forward strand.
AATTTTCTTGGTTAAAAATTGATATTTTTGGTTCAAAATGTAATTATTTGATTGAAAATTTATTTTTTTTAAAAGCTCGTCTTTTTGGCTTTAAAATTTCACTTTTTGGTTAAAAATGTATGTATTTTATTAACAAATTTTTTTGGTTCGAAAATAATAAGTTTTTAACTTAAAGTATAAGTAATTGATTGAAAATGAAGTTTTTTGTTAAAACTTCATATTTTTAGGTTGAAAATTCAACTGTTTTGTATAGAAAATTCGTCTTTTTGTCTTGAAAATTCGATAGTAGAAAATTCAACCATTTTGTAGATGATTCGTTTTTTTTTTATATTAAAAATTCATTTTTTCCAATGAAAATGTAGCCGTACCATTTTTGATTACATATTGATCTTTTTGTTTAAAAAGATCAACTATTTGATTGAAAATGTATCTAATTCGTTTAAAATTCTTATTTTCTTATTGAAAAATGAATCTTCTTGGTGATTTCATGAAATCTACGGAATTCACAGAATTCATGGAATTCGCGCAAATAATGAAATTCATAGGATCGACTGAATTGATGGAATTCATCAAATTTACGGAATGCAAGAAATTCATGGAATTCAAGAAATTCACGAAATTTCAAGGAATTTATCAAACTCACCGAATTCATGGAATTCACAGAATTTACAGAATTCACTGAACTCACAGAATTCGCAGAATTCACAGAATTCGTGCAATTCACGAAATTCGTGCAATTTACGAAATTCACGCAATTCATGGAATTCACGGACTTCACAGAATTCACGGAATTCACAGTATTCATGGAATTCACAAAATTGATGGAACTCACAGTCTTCACGAGATCGTTACTGCCAGCTTGGGGGAGCGTGGGATCAGCAAAGATCTGAATGATCTAGGAAAGCACACTTGAGTTTTAACTGATCAAACAATCCGAAAGGCTACACCAGCCTGCACCTTGGTTTTTGTTGAACTGAGAATATCAAAGGTCCAAACCTGCTCAACAAAAGAGCTTCACGCTACTACCTGAGTCTCAACTCGAACGAAAGGATGGCGCCTGACACTCAAAAACAAAGAGAAAACCTTCAAGGAGAATGAGCATCGGGCTGAAAACCATCTGATTACCAATGAAACCTGAAGGACATACAAAGAAGAATAACAACACCCAACAAATTATTAAAACACAGAATTCACGGAATTGATGGATTTCAAAGAAGTGATGTATTTCACGGAATTCATGGATTTCGCAGAATTAATGAATTTGATGGAATTCGTGGAGTTCACAGAATGCACGTGTTACATCCCGAAATTTTACAAAATTTGACGTTTAAAATCTTCTAACAAATGTTGTAATCATTTCGAATCTTCAAAATGTATTGAAATCTTAGAAATTTGGTTCACAATACCTTTTGTAAAATATTTAAAATCCTCGATATCTTCGAAATATTTGCGAACTCTTTCTCTAATATTTGCTTGTGAAATCCCTTATGTTCGTTTGAAATCATTAAAATCTCTTGAAATCGTATAAAATTTCCGATATTGTTGGAAATTTTAAAATGAGATGTTTTTTACACTTATTGAAAATTTTGAAATTCTTGAAATCTTTCGAAAACCTTGTGAATTCTTTTGAATATTTGTGAAATCTTTCGGAAATCGTTTGTATTGGTTTGATATCATTCAAATATTCAAAATCTTTGTGAAATGTTTTGAAATTTTCTGAAAATTTTGAAATTGTTTAAATCTTCAAAATGTTTTGAAATCTTCAAAACCTGGTTTACTATTTTTGAAATCTTTGAAAGTTTTGTATTATTTTGAAATTTTTATGAGATTTTTGAAATATTTGTGAAATCTTACTGAAATTTTTTGTATTAATTTGAAATCATGAAAATATTTAAAATCTTTGTGAAATCTTTTGAAATCTTCTACAAATTTTGAAATTGTTCAAATCTTCGAAATTTTTTAAAATCTCTAAAACCTGGTGTACTGTCACCTTCTTGAAATCTTTGTAAGTTTCGTATTCTTTTGAAATGTTTATGACATCTTCGAAACATTTATGAAATCTTACTCAAATCATTTGTATTAATTTGAAATCATTCAAATATATAAAATCTTTGTGAAGTCGTTTGAAATCTTATAAAATGTTGTAATCGTTTCGAATCTTTAAAATCACCAATATGAAAAAAGCCCCTAAATAATGCAGTTTTCAACAATAAAAGACGAATTCCTAATCAAAAATTAAATAGTGGACTTTCCAACTGAAAGGAAGGTACTTTCAACCAAAAATAGTTGAACTTTTTTATTGGATTCTATTGATACATTTCGCATTTTATTGAAAAAACTAGAAATGATGAGAAAAACTGTAAAGCCTGCAATAAATAAATAGGAATTTTGATAATATATTAACTGAAGAAAAACCATTTACATAAAGAGTTTCGAGTTTGTGTCAAAGATCATATAAAAAATTTAAAAAAATCAATAATGTTCGCGGAGGGTTTTTATTTATAGCAATTGTCATAAAAATAAAGGAAGATAGTTTATGAAGAATAAACATTGCTATCAATGCTAGGTATAAGTTTTGGAACAGTTTTAGGGAAGTTTTGCTTTGATATTTTGCTTTGATAGATTATGTTATAAACAATATTAAATTATTTAGACAATTATGTTCGCTAAATTGCATTAATTATTATCTAACTGTAAGTGTAAGGTGGAAATAAACTTAAACATTTCAGAAAAAAGTGCAACTTTCTAACATCATTTAAAAAGAATATTCTCAAAAATGATAATTAATTGCTTAAATGATTAATTATGATGCTTTAACCTAATTATTACCCTAACATATTTCAATTTATTTTTTCCTAGAATATAGGCAGAAAGTCACGGTTCGTGCAAGTAATTATTATTTCTACTAATATTCCCTTTAAATAATGCTACATGGTTGCATTTTTTTGAAATGTTCAAGTTTTTGTCCACTTTTCACTTAGAGTATGGTAATAATTAATATAATTTAGCGTTTTCTTATAGAATGCGCACTTTTTTCAATCAGAAAAACAAGACAATGAAAATATGTATGTTTCAATACCAATGCATGTTATGAATTGTAATAATATAAATTTATTGAAATGATAGATTTTTCAGGGTAGTTCAGAATAAAATTTTATGTAAAATAAGAAACAAATATTGAAGTAATCATGATAAATAAAATTTGTACTTTATATTGCAATGTGTGAATAAGTAATCCCAGGCTGAGGTACATAAATGAATGTAATATACATTTGATAAAAAAGTGTTGAACATAATGTAGAAAAGTTCGCATTGAGGACAAAATCGAGTGTAAAGCACGAGATACATAATTTTTTAAATATAATATATTGATATTTTTATTTCTGAAAATGAAAAAATTGGAAAATGATGATTATTGATCGGTGCAACCTAGCCGATTAAATATCACATTCGTTGGAAACACTAGTTTACAAAATTAAATTTTTTTTTCTGCCCACCACGTTTCAATACGATTTTTCCATGTATTCAAGCACACTCAACACGAAAATCACACACAAAAGGTTTTTTATGGAAGCGTTTTCGAGATATCAATTATCTAATTTTTTTTCAATTTTCAGAGTTCCGACGTTTTTGAGCATATCTCGAGTTCTAATTGATTGATTTCCCTAAACGAGCACTCAAATTAAATGCAACTGAATTCTGTACAACTTTCTGTTTCAAAGTTTTCAGATAGGTCTAGTAGTTCAGCTGCTAGCGATTTTAATAAGTTGAACAAGTTGTATTTTTTGGCAAAAAACGAGGTCGAAAATTCACATATCGTCCTGGGAAGAATAGAAATCGCAAAAATTAGTCATGGCAAGTTTTGTAAGGTTTCAAAAAAAAAATGTATGATAACATTGGGAAACCTTCATTTTTTACAAATAAGGCTTGTAGGCGTAATTTTCAAGAAAGCGAGTGCAAATTATGGGAACCTCTCAAAAAAGTACTATGAGTTATATTGAACCTAATTATTACATTTTTGTAGTTTTTTCACAAATTATTTGTCATGGACTAATAAACAAGTTTCAAGTATTTTGTATTGATTATTAATCGTTTGAACCATTTCTATTTGTATTAATATTATCTTGTACAAATTTCATTACAAATTATCAGTATCCTAATAACAAGAATAACTAATTAGGCTATATAGAAATGAATATGGTCAATTCAATATTATAAAAATTATTTATTGTGCAAGTTTAAATTATGATTACAGTAAGGTAGAAAAATGTAGTTTTCACACATTTAAAAAAAGACTCTATCAAATTCTGATGGTATGCCTCATTCTTTTATTACTTTCACAGAAATATTTAAATAATTTCTTTTTCTTTGAATAGTATTGTTTGAAAAAATATAATAAATTCACACCTTCAAGTATTAATTTTAAAGTTGAAATAATCAGTTTATATCTTTCAGAAGAAGCAAGAAAATCAGTAACTTTGCAAAAAATTATTTAAACAAGTGGAAATCGCTCAAAGAACAATGGTAAATAGTACAAGGAGAAGACATAGCAGAAATATTAATTTTCATTTTGCAATAATTAGTTCATCTTCTTATTATGATATCGACAATTTGTGACGAAATGTTGAAAAAATATTGTTTAAACAAATACAAATTATTTAAACAGTCATTATTTAATTTAAAAAATACGTGAAACTTATCGGAAATTTTATTATTCGAGAATTTTATAATTCCAGAATTTCATTATTCGGGGATTTTTAAATTTGGGAATTTTCCAATTCGGGGATTTTTTAATTTGGGAATTTTGAAATTCGGGGACTTTTTATTTCGGGATTCTCATTATATGGGAATTTGAAAATGAGGGGATTTTTTAATTTTGGAATTTCAAAATTACGGAATTTTTTAATTCGGTAATTTTATTATTCGGGAATTTTATTATTTGAAAATTTCATAATTCCAGAATTTCATTATTCGGGGATTTTTTAATTTGGGAATTTTTCAATTCCGGGATTTTTTAATTTGGGAATTTTGAAATTCGGGGACTTTTTATTTCGGGATTTTCATTATATGGGAATTTTAAAATTAGGGGATTTTTTATTCGGGAATTTCAAAATTACGATATTTTTTAATTCGGTAATTTTATTATTCGGGAATTTTATTATTTGAACACTTTATAATTCCAGAATTTCATTATTCGGGATTTTTTAATTTGGGAGTTTTTCAATTCGGGGATTTTTTAATTTGGGAATTTTTAAATTCGGGGATATAATATTTCGGGATTTTCATTATATGGGAATTTTAAAATTAGGGGATTTTTTAATTCGGGAATTTCAAAATTACGGAATTTTTTTATTTGAAAATTTCATTATTTGGGAAAGTTATTATGCGGGAATTTTAAAATTCGGGGATATTCCAATTCGGGAATTTTCTCTTTCGGAAATTTTATTATTCAGGATCTTCATTTATCGGAAATTTTATTATTCGAGAATTTTATAATTCCAGAATTTCATTATTCGGGGATTTTTAAATTTGGGAATTTACCTTTTCCTCAGAAAATGTACTTTCGAAATTTTCAATGTTATTGTTGTTATTGAGGCCTATAGCGCTTTTGAGATGTTGGGAAAAAATTTTTTCTTCAGAAAACTTTTCCTCAGAAAATTTACAATAGAAATTTTTGATGTTATTGTTGTTATTGAGGCCTATAGCGCTTTTGAGACTTTTGGGGAAAAATTTTTTCTTCCGAAAATTTTCTCTCAGAAAATTACTATCGAAATTTTTAATGTTACTGTTGCTATTGAAGGCTACAGCGCTTTCGAGATTTTTGGGAAAAAATTTTTTCTCCAGAAAATTTTTCCTCAGAAAATTTACTATCGAAATTCTTAATATTACTGTTGTTATGAAAGTCTATAGCGCTTTTGACATTTTCCGGGAAAAAATTTTTTCTTCAGAAAACTTTTCCTCTGATAATTTACTATAGAAATTTTTAATGTTATTGTTGTTATTGAGGCCGATAGAGCTTTTGAGATTTTTGGGAAAAAATTTTTGCTTCAGAAAATTTTTTTTCACAAGATTACCATCGAAATTTGTAATGTTACTGTTGTTATTGAAGCTTTTGACATTTTTCGGGAAAAAATGTTTTCTTCAGAAACCTTTTCCTCAGAAAATGTACTGTCGAAATTTTCAATGTTATTGTTGTTATTGAGGCCTATAGCGCTTTTGAGACTTTTGGGGAAAAATTTTTTCTTTCGAAAATTTTCTCTCAGAAAATTACTATTGAAATTTTTTATGTTATTGTTGTTATTGCAGCCTATAGCGCTTTTGAGATTTTTGGGAAAAAATTTTTTCTCCAGAAAATTTTTTCTCAGAAAATTACTATCGAAATTTAGAAAAGGATGTTAACTTGTCAGGTTCACACCTTTCCCTGGACCGTTGCACTTGGTTGACAACTGCACTGGGACCTATTCGCTGTTTCTTTCTGGGTTCAGTAAGCGAATTCGCAGAATCTAAACATCGCTGACGGTGAAAAAGGTTCTGTACTGGTTTCGAATTTAGATCGCTGCACATCTGTATGCAATTATGTCACTCAAATTCGCGCTCTAGCTACCGTCAAATGAAGATCGAAAAGTGTCATACGTCCGTCTACTCAAGTCATCTGGTAGTTTGTTTCCTGAAAATTTCCATATGGAATGTTTTTGATGAAAAAGTTTCGTTAAGGGGTCCCTTCTAACACATCAAAAATGCTAGAACAGATCAATTGCCAAACCGGATTTTTGTTCGAAAACAGTTTCAAAGTAGTAAAGAACTGTGACGAGAATTTTGAGTGTGACTGACTCGAAGGTACGAATTCGTAAGTGAGGTAGGGTATTTTTCCCTGCATTTTGCTAATTTTAATTGGATGTTTATTGTCAAGCGACAATTTGGAAAGGAACCACGGAGGGAAGCTATATTGGGAATCGTTGACTTCTAAAAAATGCTGACTGTCATCAAGTGAATCAAAGACACCTGTGAGTCCTTACATTTAATATTTTTAAACTATGATTTGCTTTTGATTGACTAATAATTATTTATTTTTCCCAATTTAGTTTATTTATTTTAGTATTATATGACTGTAAATTATTATCAGTTCCTAATTTTGAAAATGTTTCGTGATAGTAAAAAATTGTTGATTACGCAAGGGTGATCCAAATATTATTATAGAGGTTAATTATCATATGTCAGATCAGCTACAGAATGCTCTTTTATATTTTTATACATTCTGTGTACAATGAGCATAAGACAGGTGAGTTTACACATTCTTATTCCTGAAAATTACATTTTAATCAGACAGATTTTCTCGATTCGTATTTTTCAAAAATGAAATTGAGGAAATAAATCCCCGGTGTTTTCAGGTTCACAAGAAATTTTCGTGGCCATTGAATTTGAAAAAATCGAACTCTTAAAACTGAATATTGTTACATTTGAAGTAATCAAAACTGAACTGCACATTGAAACATTCAAAGAGGATCTCTTAAATTTTAAACTTTTAAAATTGAAGCTTAAATATTTTTTCAATTCAAACGCCTGATAATTTACATGTATAAAATGGAAGCTTGTAGCACTTTACAATTTTTAACTTTCACAAATTAAACAGTTCAAAGATTTCTGATGAAAAATATAAATCTACGCTTAAAATTTTGAATAATCTAAATTAAAACTAATTCTCCCTTTCAAGTCACATTAATAAAAATGTTAAAAATAAAACAGTACAAAATTAAAAATAAAAGTTCCCCCCTTTCATCTAATTATTAAAAAACCAAAATATTCAATAAAAATGTTCCAAGGGAAAAATTGGCCTCTTCCAACTCGAAACAAATCTTTAAAAAAAAATGTTCCTCTTGCAATTCAGAAAAAATTTAAAAAAATGTCCTCCCTTCCAACTCGATAAAAATCTATTTTAAAAAATTTCCCTCTTCCAATTCAATAAAAATTGAACATCGAAATTTCCTCTCTCCAAACTCAATAAAAAACTTAAAAATAAAAAGTTTCCCTCTTCTAAATCATAGAAAAATTTAAAATAAAAGATTCTTCCGACATTTTGATAGTTTTAGCGTTAGCTGAAATCATACCAAGTGCATGAAAACGCTGTTCAAGAAATTCTACGAAGTCATGAAAACCGGGAAACCGTTCCAATTTGTTGATATCTGTTGAAGCTGCAGCAGCTCTAGAGACAGCCTGATGATCTTTGACACTAATTTTAGCCTCCCACATCTTACGAGATTCAGGATATAGGCGGCTGGCTAACACATACAGCAACCATATTCCTTAATTCGTTACAGGCATTTCAAAATTTGTCAGCGCGCCCACAACACGCTGAACTTCATAGCTAAACGCACGCAAATCTTTCGCAGATTTATTTTTTGAATATAGTCAATCCATCAAGGCAGTTGAGAGATTATTTTCAGTCAGGTGAAGGTTGGAAAATCGCACTTTTAAAGCCTGTTATGTTGATAAATAATTCGCGTTGGTCGTAGCCACGTCTTTGAGTAAATCAGCCGCGGAACCCGTGAGACTTCATTGTGAATACTGCAACTTCGTCACGTTGCTTAATCGCGAATCATCATGAACAAGAGAGGAGAAAAAGTAAAAAAAGTCCTCCTGATTTTCGTAATGTCATGAATATGTCGGGAGATCTAACTTGCGTAGTTTTGCGCTTTGAGAATTAAAGTCCGAACTGTCTGTCCATTGGTCCATGCGCAAGAGCAGAATCACATATCACGTCATTAACTGTGTGAGGATCGTTAACGGCATTTCCCTTCACAATAATTTCAGCATGAGTCACGCGAAGCTCTGCACACTTTTTTCACGGATGCGAGTCACTTTTCGACAATATCGGCTGTAAGGCTTGCCGGAGCGCCTTCCTAAAATCGCGCGTCGTGTAGAATTAAATACCATGAAAATAATCAATGATTTCCTTTATCGTCCCCCTTATGGTACAGGTGAATTTCACATACTGCAAATACTTGCTTCGCCAGGCCTGCAACTAATAGAGAAAAGCCAAATTCCAGAAAATTATTTTCCTGGTTGAAAAAAAGTCGCCAGAATGACAATGAATCGCCAAGGTTGATAACGCTGACTGCATCCTTTGACTGTGACGTCATCGGATTTCAAATTTTTGTAAAAAGCTACATGATTGTCATTTTTTCTTTAAGAAATTAAAGAAATAAACATTACCGATAACGTTTTGTTTCTCAACGTTCAAATACAAATTTTTAAAATTATACAAAATATTTATAAGTAAAGACAATGGAGAAGAGCGGCAAAAATGGTAGAAAACTGTGCGGCTTTAGATGTGCCCCAACCTCCACAGAGTATCATTATAATTTGTGAAGCTTATTTTGAAGTTCAGTTTATCATATCTCCACAATATCGTTGTCGAAGAAAATAAGTAACTTGAAATTTCAGCATAGTTTATGCTTATAACCTGATATTGTATTAATTATCAGCTCATACAGACCAAGGAAACAAAAAATAGTGAATTTTTGAATTTTCTTATACAAGCTTAAAAAGTGAGGTAAAGTTTCTTGAATTTTCATTTACCTAAGGCTGCGATAAATCTTGCAAAAGGATTTGGCGATTCGGAAAATGTCCACCAATCGTGTAGCAAGTAATTTTCACGGCCGGCCGCACCGATAGTCATTCTTTTTATCCAATAGCGGACCTGAAGTAGGCTTTGTTTTTTCAGTCTGATCTTTTTTTTTAAGTAACTGGTAACGGGGAATTATTTTACAGTACAACATGTAAACCACAATCATCCACGTCATTCAATCAGTTAAAAGAATTTAAAAATAAGAAGAAAAAAACTTTGATCCGTCGTCAGATTTTTATTTTATACTATTAGAAATATCAATTTTTTGCAAAATTAACAAGTACAATATTTTGAATGCTGAGAGTTCTAATCCACAGTGAATTATTTTCGTTGAAAATAACTAAGTGTAAATAACTAATAGCTTATGTGACATTTGATAATTTAAAAAAATAGATGAGAGGTTCTCGTTAAAATGAAATCTTGTCTGTTATTTTTCTTCCGGAAAGAACCACCTACAGAATTTTTAAAACCCAAATTTTAATGATGCCACAACAAAAAGTGCAGTATTCTTTCAAAATCATGAAGTGTAAAAGTAAAAGCAAGAGAGGACAACCGATTTTTCATTGAACTGCCTGAAAAAAGATTATGTGAAAAAGAATTAATTGTGGAAACATTTTCTCACACATCTGCGGTAACACAATTAATTAATTAATAAAATTTATGTAAGATATCAATGTGTGGAATAAACAAAATTTTCGAAACCAGCATTCAGACATTACAAAAGATTCAGGAAGTATTGAAAAAATACGAAAATAATATCGACGAGAAAGGCACTTATAGAATAACATAAGGAAACAAATATGAAATTTAAAATAATTTCAACAAATTTTTTTGAAATGCAGATTTCTGAAAAAAGGCAACAAAATGTTTAGAAGCTTTTTGAACAAATTTTTATTATACAAAACATATTTTAAGATCGTGTTTAAAAATATTTTAAAACACACCAAAAGATATGATGAATTGTCAACAAAGCAATAAAATTTTTAATTTTTTAATTTTGCAAAAACTACACACTGAATTTTTTCTTTTTGGTTTGTTTAGACATTTCGATAGGTCGTTTTAGGTCTAGAAATTAATTTTCTTAGTTTCCAATTTGAAAACAAAAATTTAATGCCCCGAAATTCTATGCATCTTGAATTTCGAAATACACATTTTTTTATTTAAAGGTTCCTATAGTACTTCAAAATGTATCTTGTGACTAAAATTGACTAAAAGTCACTAATGCGCATTAAAGAAGCAACTAATGATTTAAAATGATTTAAAATAATTTAGGATAATTTCATAGGAATTTAAAATTAATTTTAAAAAATTTAAGTAAAACTCGAAAGAATTCAAATGAATACGAAAAATTCAAAAAAATACATTTCTGTAAAATAAGAGTGAATTTAGAAGAATTCAAGGGAATTCAAGAGACTTTGATGAAATTGATAAGAATTTCTGTGACTTGAAAACAGTTAAAAAATATTTTAAAAATTCACGAAATTCATTAACTTCAGAGTGAATTAAAAAAAATTCGAGGGAATCTAAAAAATTTTGTTGAAATGTCTAAGAATTCAAAGAGAGTTGAAAAGATTTGAGGGTGAATTAAATAAAACTGAAAAATCCCATTGAATAAAGTAGAATTAGGTGAATTAATGGGACTTCAATTAAATTTCAAATAACTCAGAATAAATTAGAATAATTCAGGATACATTAATAAAAATTCACGGTGAATTCTATATAATTTGAAATTAATTGCAAAAAATGCCGAAATCCAATAAATTTCATTGATTTCAGTGAAAGGGAAGTGAATTTAGAAGAATTCAAGGGAATTCAGGATTCATAATATTTTAATGGATTTTAAAGAATTTATTCACAAGAATAAAGGGGTTTTTTAGGGTTTCAAAGATTTTAAACAACTTTTAAGATGTCAGGATATTTAAAAAGATCCCAAAGAATTTTCAATTGATCAAAATAATTTTAATGAATTTTTGAAAATTATGAAGGATTTTAAATATTTTAGGGTATTTTTACTATATTTCAATAATATTAATCAACTTTGAAGGATCTTTTAAGATCTTAAGGCATTTTTAAACATTCCAAGGCATTTTCAAGATGAATTTCAAAAGATTCGACGAAGTTTTCCATTAATTTCAATATTTCAAGGGATTTCAAGAGATTGGAAATATTTTGGGGGATTTTAAAAGATTCCTAGAAACTTTTGATACATTTCAATCATTTAAAAAAATTCCCAAGGATTTTAGAGATGTTCACACATTTTAACAGATTCCGAAGAATTTTGAATTGATTTTAATAATTTGAAGGAATTTCAATAAATTTAATAAATTCTAGGGTATTTTAAAAAAATTCCAAGGTATTTTCAATAGCTTTTAAAAGTTTCAAGAGATTTCGCAGGATTTCAAAGAATTTGAAATATTTAACGTGAAATTTTAAAAGATTCCATGCAATTTTTGATTTTAATCCTTTAACTGGGCGTCAAAGGATTAAAAATATATTACTGTATTTTGAAAGATTACCAGGCATTTTTAGAAGATCACAAAATTGCAAGGGATTTTCAAAGATTTTAGTTATTACAAAAGATTTGAAAAAATATTCATCTACTTATAAAGAATTTCTTAGAATTTCGGAAGATATGAAACGATTTTAGATTACGCCTAAAAATTTCATAGTGAATTTCTCAAAAAGACGTAGTGAGGCAGTGTGAGGAAGTGTGAGTTGGTCAGGTCGAATCCTCTGTTGGCTGACAGCTGCTGAGCCAGACTATCCTAATTGAGTGGACGCAGTAAATAACATAGTCAGAGACCGTCTCTAAGTATCAATGAGGCTGCGTGAGGAAGCGTGAGTTGGTTCACTCGAATCCTGCGTTGGCTGACAGCTGCTGAGCCAGACTATCCAAGTCGAGTGAATGCAGTATATAAGGAAAGAAGAATTTTCCTAGTGCAATTCTAAAAACGATGCAGTTAGGGAGGGACTTCAAGTTTCCGAAAGGCAGTGCGAGAAAGTTCAAGGTGTATTCACGTCGAATCCTTTGTTGGCTGACAACTGCTTAGCCAGGATATCTAAGTAGAGTGAACGCAGTAAATGAAGTATGAACGCTCTTCCTAGTAAATTTCTAAAAACGATGTAGTAGGGGCCGACTTTGAGTTTCAGTACGATAGTGTGAGAAAGTGTAAGGTAGTCAGGTCGATAATCTGTTGGCTGACACCTACTTGGCCAGATTATACAAGTCGAGTGGATGCAGTAAATAAGGAAAGAAGACTTTTCCTAGCAAATTTCTAAATACGATGCAGTCAGGGAGCAACTTTGAGTTCCAGTGAGGCGTGTGAGGAAGCATTAGGTATGCAGGTCGAATCCTCTGTTGGCTGACTGCTGCTGAGTCCGGCGATCTTAATTGAGTGGACGCAGTAAATAAGGTAGGAAGACATTTCATAGGGAATTTCTGAAAACGAACTAGTCAGGGACCGTCTCTGAGTGTCAGTGAGGCAGTGTGAGATGTGTGGGTATTATTGTTATATTCACCAATAAAAGTGAGTATCCCTGCATACGATAACATAAAAGTATGTGCAATCCTCATTTTTTCTAATTCAAGCAATGACTGATAATTGTGTTAATAAAGAATTTGATTGAGAATCTAACTAAACAATATTCTGGAGCTTCATTGAATCATATCATAAATATCATATTCGCGTTATCTCATATATGAGAACCATCAAGCTCATCTTTCTGATGTATTCACATTTCATAAGAATCAGTTTCAAGAGAAAAAAAATTATTTGTATTTGTATTTATTCATGAAAAGTTTCTAGGGCTAGGTAGCCCTACAAGGAACAGGTAATACATATCACAATTCAAAAGTGACGCTGATCAATATAACGATTGAAATTGAAAATAGATATTTACAAGAAGTGAAGAAATAAACTAAGATACACATAATTAGATGTGGTCTTTACTCAGTATTACTGTAAGTGTACATACGGAGATATACATGCTTAAGAGTAAATATAGTCATGTGCACGCTTTCATATGTTTTCAAACTCAAGGATTTGAGTTTTATCAATGTCGAGTTTCAAGGGTAGGATTTGATGTGTCAAATAAGTAACCAAAAAGGAATTTTGTAAAGTGAAATTGTGAAGGTGCATTTCTAATGCTTACGGGTAGTTTCTTCCAAAGGCGAGCACCACCAATTACAAACGAAGAGTTTGGAATGTGTCGGTTGATCTTTGTTAATAAAATGGAAGAGATTAGGAAAATAGTGCGGTGCTTCATCACTGAATAGGCTATAAATCAGGTTCCCCATTAAGAATTGTCTTCTTTTGGCAGCGTGAAGAAGTCCTGCTCTTTCTCTTATTTTTTCATAACTAAGAAGGCGAAGCAAAGTTAAACATTCCAGAACAAACCGCAACTTTTTAGCACTTATCTAGAAGAAGATAGTTATAAACAATTATAAATTGTTCAAAATATTTTTTTAACTTGCAATAATTATTACATCACTAAGTGAAGAGTGGACAAAAGTTAAAAATTTCAGGGAAACCCGCAACTATCTAGCATTACTATGGGGGAAGTAAGTTATAAAGAATAATAATTTGTTTAAAGAATTGTTTCTTGTTCAATCTAATTAATCATTGAGTCGCTTCAAATGAAACTAGCTGTGAATTTCGATCTTGAGTATTTCCACTTTGTTTTTATTTATAATTATATAGTGCTCATTTCAAGAGCACTTTGCTTCCCGTTAGCAAATGTATTTGTTTCCTCATCGAGGAAGCATTAATGATTTCTTAATTAATAGACAAACTAAAGTTTCCACTTTGATCAGTTTAAAAAAACAAATTCACAAAAAATACAAAATTACAAAATAATACAAAAATTTTTTAAAATACAATGACAAACCATACAAATCAAATTTTGTATTTCAAATGGTAATTTTCCGTTATTGCATCAATTTTGAATTATGTTAATGAAAAAAAATTTATATAAAAAACCGTTGTTTCAAATATTATCCATTATTATAGCTTCCTTACTCTTCAATCAAATGTGTCAATATTATAGGTCACTCAATTCGTCTCAAGCCAAGGAATCTTCTATATTCTTGCATCCACTTTGAATTATGTTGAAGAAAAAATTTTTACTATGAAAAACCGTATTTTCAAATATTATGCATCACCATAGCTTTCTTACTCTTCAATCAAATGAATTTTGACGAAAAAAGATGAATTTTTAACAAAATAGTTGAATTTTCAACAAAGCTGTTGAATTTTCGACGGAAAACGATGACTTTCTAACACAATAGTTAAATTTTCAAACAAAATAGTCAATTTTTCAACAAAATTGCTAAATTTTCAACAAAAAAAGATGAATTTTTAATCCAAATAGACGAACTTTTAACAAAATAGTTGAATTTTCAACCAAATTATTGAATTTTGAACCAAATTGTTGAATTTCCTACAAGAAAGATGAATTTTCGAACCAAGTAGACATATTTTCAATAAGGTAATTGAATTTTCCATCAAAGAAGATGACTTTTCAACAAAATAGTTAAATTTTTAACTAAATTGTTGATTTTTCAACAAAAAAGATGAATTTTCAATCCAAATAGACGTATTTTCAACAGAACAGTTGAATTTTCAACCAAAAAAGATGAATTTTTAACAAAATAGTTGAATTTTCAACTAAATTGTCGAATTTGCAACCAAACTGTTGAGTTTTCGACTGAAAAAATACGGCTTTTTAACATAATAGTTACATATTCAACAAAACAGTTGCATTTTCAACCAAATTATTTAATTTTCAACGAAATTGTTGAATTTTCAACAAAAAAGATGAGTTTTCAATGCAAATAGATTTATTTTCAACAGAACAGTTGAATTTTCAACAAAAAAATGACTTTTTAACAAAATAGTTAAATTTTCTACTAAGTCGTTGAATTTTCCACCAAACAGTTGAATTTTAGACGAATAAATACGACTTTTTAACAAAATAGTTAAATTTTTAACTAAATTGTAGAATTTTCCACCAAACTGTTGAATTTTCGACTTTCAACAATTTAAGTAAATTTAAATATTTTTAAATATCAAATATATTTTGACATTTTAGAAGTTTTAAAGAGTTTGAGAATATGTTGCAACTTAAAAAGATGTCCGAAAATTTGTAAAATATTTTTAAATTTCTTCTCAACTTCTAAAAGACCTGACTCGAATTAAACCTAATCTTGTGTAAAATCCTGTGAAATAAAAAAATGTCTTTAAAATTCTCTAGATTCTTTTTTGACACATGTGAAATCTTCAAGAATCTTTTTGAATTTTTTCAAGAATCCTAATGTCAAAAAATAATGTAGAAGATTTGAAGAAATATAATTTATTTTCACATGATTTTACATAATATTTTGAAATATTCGAGCCTTTTTGAAGATATTTTAGACTTTTAGAAGTTTGGAAGAAATACAAAATATTTGATACATTTTCGGAAATGCTTGCAAGTTTCAAAATATTTGTAATGTATTCAAAATCTCTTTCATTCACAAAAATATTTTAAAATATTTTTAAAAAATATATTGAAAGCTTTCCAAATTGTTGTAAGGCTTCTACAATTTTGGTTTGATATGTTCGAAAAAAATCGGAATTTTTCAAAAATCTTACACAATTTAAAATGCTTTTTCAATCTCTTCAAATCTTCTCAATATTTCTTGCATTTGATTAATTTTATTTTTTTGATTCTTTAATCTCATCTAATTGAAACATTTTGCCGTAGAATCTGCTATTTTTTTTTCAAAATTTAAGGAAATATTTTGAAATCTTTTTCAGTTTCCTCTTGGAGTTCATTTGTCAAAAATATTCATAAAAAATTTTCTCATAATTCTTAAAAAGATTCTTTTTCAATATATTTGTTTTCGAAATAATAATAATAGTATTATTTAACGAAGCAAACGTATAAAGCATAGTTTGTCATTTCGCCTTATCCTTTATTGTGAAATTCATATTTCCGCCAATTTTCAATAAATCGATCTGGAAATTTCCACAAATCTTCCTATAGTACGAAGGAACAAATGTCTTACTGGAAGTTGTATCAACTCTAAGGTTTCCTCTATACTTTTTGACTGCGTAGCTGAAAAAGCGGGGTTACCGATCTGTCTCAATTTTCAATTGAATATTAATGAACAATAGATGATTTTCAACTTTTTCCTTTCTCTTTAATGCATCGCTACGGTATATTTCGATCGTATACCAAGTTTAAAACAGTTTCAATAATATTTGTCCAACTCACGACGATTTATTTCTTAAATACGTTTGGACAATCCTTCCACCCGATCTCAAACTCTGGGCGAGTTTCTCGATCCAGACCTTTAATCCTTGACTATTTCAAGGACATTGTTGAGTCCTGTCGCCTCTCACCATCGTGGTGATAGGTTTCGGTGAGCCCCTTGCCTCTCACCATGTAAGTGCTTTATTTCGGTAAGTCCCCTCATTCTCACCATCAGCGTGGTTGATTTCGATGAGTCCCCTAGCTTCTCACCATCCGGGTGCTGGTTTTCGATTGAAATATCACAAGAAGTACTCAAAATGTTGTTCTCGCATTTCGAGACCTTTACGATCGAGAGAAAACAATATCAATTTATATAGTATTCTCATCTCTCTCTTTCACGCGCTAACTGCTTTTCATTTTCGTCATTATCGCACGAGCGCTGCAGGCAACTTCAAGTAAATACTCTAACCTCTTGTCTACTTGTCTCTCACAAACTTTAGTGTGCATTAAACCGTAATTTACTGCTGGGCAACACGATACTAGAAAACCAAGAATCTCGGCAAAGTTTCTTATTGAAATAAGTTTATCTTTGCATAAATTTTCAAGGCATTTCTTTATTTTCAGCAACTTTTCGTCAGTCAATGGTACTGTCATACCACGAGAATCGTAAATGAAACCTTAACATTTGCATCGATAGCTTGGTTTCAAAGAACTCTTAGAGTCTTTGAAAATAAATCCTAAAAAGCTTAAAAAAACTCGAGTTTCTGTGTCATTTCTTTAGCACACCGAAAAAGAGTTCCCAAGAAGGAGCCAATCATCTGAATAGACGACAGATTGAAAACCTAACTTCCGTAAGTACGCAGCTGCCGCTTTTAAGATTTTTGAAAAAACACAAATGGCGCAGTGCTTAAACAAAAGGGTAGGCAGGTAAATTCGTATAACTGACCGTCAAATAAAAAGCCTCAATATTTACGACAAGACTCGTGCACCGAAATAAGATAATAGGCATCTTGCAAATCTACGTTAGACATAAAGCAATCTTGTTTCAATAATTTTTTGACTGTGCGACTATCTTCCAATTTAAATAGTTGAGGCGTTAAAAATTCATTCAATCTTTGCAAATTTAAAATAAGTCTGTTTTTACCATTTGGCTTTTTGATCGAAAATATATCTGAGACAAACTGTCCCTTGACAAAGTTACATTTATTTATAGCGCCCTTATTTAGCAGTTCTAAAAGCAATTTTAAAATATTCGCCTTCTCGTCAATAGACCAATAGCGTTCAGCTGGCATAGACCTTTGATTTGGTACAAAAATAAAGGGTAATATTACTTTCAGTATTCGTTAATTCTGCCATTCACTCCAGATGAAAAACTGTACATATGACGTGGGAATAATTGTTTAAACAATTAAGAATTAGTAAAAAATACTTAGAAACTGGTATTTTATCAAATATAAATAATGAATTTAGAAAAATGCAAAAACTACGGTCTTTAGCATGAATTTTACATAAAAGGTAAGACCAAAAATTAATTTACAAAAAGTTAATAAAAGGTATTCCTTTTTCCACTTTCTTAAAACCGAGTTTCACCCGTTTGAAATCTCATTTTAATTTCAAAAGCCCGGGGACACGGGTTTATATTGACCGATTTAAAAAAATAAGAAATTTATTTTTTCCGGAAAACGAACAAATTGGGCGCATCAATTACCAAAAATTGAAAGTTGAATTTTTGGACCACCCGAATAAAGCATCATTTGTTAAATTTTATTTAAAAAATGAAGGAAGATATTAAGTTTTCCTTAAATATCCATTATTTTATATTTCGTTAAGACATGTACATTTTTGATATTTCTTATGATATATTATGACAAGGTAATTAAAAATCAGATATAATTTTTGTTCTTTCTTTTCATTGTAAAATACGAAAATCTTTCAATAGTTCTAAGTTAGCTGAAAAGGTTAATAAACGTCATTTTTGCAATAAAAATTTAGGCACACAATATTAGTTCGTGAAAAACAAATTATTGTATAGACTTACACCGACAAATAATTTTTAAATTAATAAAGATATAATTTTTTCTTTAAGGGTATGTAGCATATTATGATATCACGTATTACCGAGCTTTAAGGCAGGATTCTACTTTCAAACGGGCGAAAAATGCTATTAATTCCTTTACATTCTTCAAAATTTCATTTAACAAATAAGCCATTGCAATAGAAGATTCATCATTTTAGTAAAAAATCCATCACTTTGGTTGGAAATTTAACTACTTTGCGGAAGTTTGATTATATTTTTAATAATTCAAGTCTCTTGTTAGAAACTGCTCCCTCTTCGTTAAAATAGAGAAATACGTTTCAATTATGTTTGTTTTATTATAATTATAAAAGATTCGATGTAAAAAATGTGAAATGAACAAAACGCTGGGCTTTGAATACTAAAAGTTAGGAAAAACGAGAAAATTGGTAATGGAAAAATCATGAAATTTTAAAAATGAAGTTTTACGGTCACCCTAATATTTGAGTTCCACATTACTAACAGAAATTAAATTATTGTTGTGAAGAAGAGCCGTCTACTGTTATCGTTTTAAAATTCTCTACGATTGTGTATTTGCTGCCCAAGGGAGATTCCTCGATTTCTTTTGTGGTCATTTTTCTAACCTCGCTGCTGTACACGTTTATTTTTACCCGTTCTTGTGGGCCATATCTTATTGTATATATTCCACGGAGAACTGCATTATGTCGCTCTATTGTTGCAAAGATATCACCACTGGACGTTGACAATACAGCTTGTCCGCCTGTTAGCATAGGCACAACGGCACTTCTATCTCAGGCGGATAGAAGATAGACTGGCAGGAGGATACATGACCGGAGAACGAAGAGAACAATGCCTGGCAGGAGAAGACCTTTCAGGAGAATAAGAAGCTCTGCCACAAGGAACACCAGGAATGGGGGCCCCGTTAGATAAACACTCGAAATTCGAACCTAACTCTGCAACAACAAACAGAGAATGTGGATTTTAATAAATTGCAATATTTGGCGTATTTTTAAAAATTCCAAGGAATATTTAGTGTCTTAAAAAGGATTTCTGAAGATTTTTTAGGATTGGAAATATTTTAGGGTATTTTAAAAGATTCCACTAAATTTTCTGTGGATTTTGATATTTTGGAGGGATTTCAAAGGATTTAAAAAATTTTTGAATACCTTTAGGAATTCAAAGATATTTTCAAGAGATTCAAAAAGTTGAGAGGGATTTCAAAAAATTCAAAAGAAATTGAGATATGTAGGGTATTTTTGAAAATTCCAAGGAATATTTAGCAGCTTTAAAAGGATTTGGGAAGATTATGAAGGATTGGAAATACGAGTATTTCAAGGTAATTAAAAAAATTCCATGAAATTTTTTGTGGATTTCAATAATTTGCAATATTTAGGGTGTTTTTTTAAATTGCAAGGAATATTTAGGACCCTAAACAGGTTGTTTGACGATTTTATAGGATTGGGAATATTTAAGGGTATTTTAAAAGATTCCATGAAATTTTCTGTGGATTTCAATAATTTGGAGGGATTTCAAAGGATATTTAAGATTTTAAAATACCTTTAACAATTCAAAGATATTTTCAAGAGATTTATAAAGTTGAAAGGGATTTCAAAGGATTTGCAATATTGAGGGTATTTTTTTAAATTCCAAAGAATATTTAGGAGCTTCAAAAGGATTTCTTGATATTTTAAAGGATTTTAAATATTTTGGGGTATATAAAAAGATTCCATGACATTTTCAGTGGATTTTAATAAATTGCAATATTTGGCGTATTTTTAAAAATTCCAAGGAATATTTAGTGTCTTAAAAAGGATTTCAATGCTTAAAAAGATTTGAGCTGCCTAAAATCTTTGAGCTGCATCAAAGCTTTGAGCTACTTGCGTTTCGAGATAACAGAATATTTTGAGCTACTAAAAATGTTTAGGTGTCAAAAAAATTTTGAGCTACAGAAAAGTTTTTTTTTTATTATTTTCTAAAAACAGTCGATATTATATTTTTTGCAGAAAAAAAGTTTTGATCTATCCGAAAATGTTGAGCTAGTCGTATTTATCAGACTTCTGAACAGTTTTGGGCTCCCTACAATATTTTTAGCGACTCGAGTTTTTTCTTTCATTGGTTTGTACAAACAATGTTTATTGTATTTATCTGCAAAAAATGTTTGAGCTATACGAAAATGTTAGGCTACTCGCATTTTTTAAGTTTTGAGCTACTCCGAAAAATATTTAGCTGTTGATAATTTTTGAGCTACCCAAAAGTTGTTTCTTTGATTGGTTTCTAAATTTTGAGCAGAAAAAAAGTTTCGAGCTGTCCAAAAATGTTGAGCTACTCGTCTTTTCCAAACTCCTGGAAAGTTTTGAGACCCCAGAATATTTGAGCGACTCGAGTTTCGATATAACCACAAATTTCAAGCTACCGAAGAATATTTGACCGTTGAAAATTGTTGAGCTAATCAAAAAATTTGAGCTATCCAAAAGTTTTTTCTTTCATTGTTTTATACAAACAGTGGCTATTGTATTTTTCCGTCAAAAAATGTTCGATCTGTACAAAAATGTTAAGCTACTCGCATTTTAATTCAGAAAGTTTTGAGCTATTTGGAATCTTTGAGCTACTCAAGTTTCGATATAACTGAAAATTTCGAGCTACCGAAAAATATTAGCTGTGCTGAATTTCACATTTATTGAATTTCAGATAGTTTAAATATAGAATATAATAAATATCTCATTCTTATATGGGTATATATTGGTAAAAGCACTGAAAAGTTTCTTTGTGGCATTACGAAAAAATTAGAAAATAATAATTTCAATGAATTTTTCTCCATTGGGTAAGTCGATTGAAAATTTTACAATTTTTAATTAATTTTTTTCCATGGAAATTTTTTTTTTTCATTTATTTGTGCTAAGCTTATAGAAACCTTCGACCATTTTTTCTATTTTTTACGAATCCTGAAATATGCGCCATTTTTGCACAAGAACCGTAAAAATCCGGATCCGTAAAAAAAAAAGAAAAAAAATTTTCCATTTTCGTTTCTCAACTTTTTACTGATCTTGAAATATGAGCCATTTTTACACAAGATCCATAAAAATTGGATAAAAATTTCAATTTTTTTTTGTAAAGTTTATAAGACGGAAAAAAGAAAGCAACAAATATTTTTGTCGAAATATCATATTCCAAAAAATGAGAAAATATACACTTTTGTTAATTTGTAACTAAAGTTGCAAAAAAAAATTTTTTACTTTTTTTATGCTCGTTTTAAATATTTAAACATTTTTTTGTTATTGCAAGTTTAGGTATAAATTAGCAATATTGCGTTTTTCGTCATTTTTCGAAATATTATATTTTGACAAACATTTTTTTATTTTTTTCGATCCAAGGTCATTTACTCCCATAAACTTTAACCAAAAAAATGAAAACAAACTATTCATTCACTTCCATAAACTTTACCCAAAGAAAAAATAATTACATTTTTTTGGATACATAAATTCAAATTCCGAAAACAAATTTAATAAAAGTCTCTCTCAAAATACTTTCGGAAGCTTCTCTACCCAACTTGAACGTTCGATATATACGTCGAATTTCATCACTAGCTTTTGCTATTTGGCTCAGTATTTCTCGTTCCTATCGGAACATGTCGAAGCGATGGTGTCTCAGACTGTACTTACTTGATCACAATCAAGGACTCTTATATATAAGAGAATGAGGAGGAGAATGAGGAGGTGGAGGAGGAAAAGTAGGAGCTATCCTATCATGAACGTTGTATATTGCTTCATACGGCTCCAAACGATCTTGTAGATGAGCTGGAATTTTGTATTGATAGTAGACATTCACTAAAAAGCCCTGAGTGTCAAGCAATTATTAATAAATTCCATCAAAAACATGTAATATATTAGTGAATACTTTTTTAAACCTAGGTTAAGATGTCTATAATGAATGAGATGTATTAAAAAAAGTTTAAGATTGTTGTTGAATAAAAATTTATTTACATGCGATTGGTAACGTAGGCTCCTGATGTAGCGGCAGAGGTCAATCTATAGCTGGGGATGTATACTATTAACGGCCTGCAATATAACCATAAACTTAGCTTGGAACAGAACCTTGCCGAATGATGGTAACTTAGCATGAAACAGAATTTATCAATTCCCAAGTATTATTAATTATTTAAACGATTTTTATAAGCAAATCCAAGGCAACTGAGAATGTCTTTCCGATTACTATTTCCTACAATGATTCGCGAATTTAAATTAATTATGGATTATTTGAACAATTTTTCTAAACATATTCAGAGTTTGTCTATTTTCAAAGGAATCGTCTCAATTTTTCACGGAAGCAACGAAGTATGTATTTCAAATGATTCAATGGTTCTATCTTTCTTCCTCAACTTTTTTATTTAACCTCTCTCCTAAAACAACTACATATACTTTATAGAATGTTGGCGTGAGTGTTCTTCCCCAATCACGTTTAATCTCCTCGCATTTGCCTTTCTTCACTATGGGTACCACTACTTCTTCTTTCCATAACTCTGGTCGCCCTTCGTTTCTTCATACTCCATTGCATATTATCCATGATCATTCTCTAACTCTCCTAGAAAATCCATAAAATATTTCCGATCCTTCATCTCAATATCTTGGTTTACTCTTTTCCTTATTTATGTTCCTCTATTTACTACCTCCCCAATACTTCTTTCATCCTAGTCTCCTCCGCTTCTTTAAACCTTCCTCTTTCGCCCATTTTCTTCTCCACTATTTTTTTTCTCTTCTTTATTTTTCTAATTCCTTTCTCGCTTACTTTATCTGTTCCTTACATTTCTCCTATCTAATTCTGACTTTTTTTCTCTATTTTTTTTACCTATGCACTTCACCCTCTTTATTTCTCCTATCATCATTTCCATCTCAAGGATTACATTTTCCTCTCCAATTTTGATATTCCTGACCTTTTTTTTAACTTTTCTTTTCCTAAGATTGATCTATCCTCTCTTCCTGCTGTTTTTACCGTTCCTTCCTTTTCCGGCATATTTTTGATACTCTTTTCTTCCTCTAATGTCACTATTATGGAAGAGATATCCAAATCTATATAATCCTCTAGCTACAGTTACTTGACCTTCTGTCTTACCTCATCGTCCACTATCACATAATCACAGTTCCTTTTTCTCCTCCTCAACATTTATAGTCCTCTTTCTCATCACGTCTCCTCGAAATCTTCTGAAATATTTGAAAATCTTCGTGAAATCTTTTGAAATCATTGAAATCTTTCTGGAATCGTTTGAAATCTTTGAGAAATCATTTTAATCTTTTGATATCATTGCAATTTTTGAAATATTGGTAGAATCATCGAAATCTTTGTGAAATCTTTAAAATATTTTGAAATTTTTGATCATCTTTGTAAAATCTTTTAAAATATTTGTGAAATCATTGAAATCTTCTGAAATCTTTGTGAAATCTTTGTTACATCTTGGAAATATTTGTGGAATTGTATGTGATCTTCTGAAATATTTGTAAAATATTTCAGAAATCTTCTTAAATCTTTGTGCAATATTTCGGAAATCTTGAAAATCTTCTGAAATGTTTTGAAACCTTGAAATCTTTGTAAAATCTGTTGAAATCTTTGTGAAATCTTTGTGAAATCTTTGTGAAATATTTGCGGCATGGTTTGAAATATTTCTAAAATCTTAGAAATTTTCTGAAATATTTAAAAATCTTTGTGAAATCATTGAAATGTTTGAAATATTTTTAAAATCATTGAAATCTTTGTGAAATCTTTAAAATCTTCTGAAATTTCTGATAATCATTGTGAAATCTTTTGAAATATTTGTGACATCATTGAAATTTTTGTAAAATATTTTAAATCTTCGAAATATTTTGAAATTTTTGTGAAATCTTGGAAATCTTCTGAAATAATTGAAATGTTTTCAAATCTTTGTGAAATCAATTAAATCTTTTCAAATCTTTGTAAAATCTTATAAATCTTCTGAAATATTTGAAAATCTTCGTGAAATCTTTTGAAATCATTGAAATCTTTCTGGAATCGTTTGAAATCTTCTTTTAAAAGATGACGTCATGACTCCTCTTACATCTTTACTCAAAAATGTAATCTCGTTATTTTATTTTATTCATTAACTGGGTTGCTACAGGTCAGGGAATTCTAAAGTCAGGGAAAATCAAGGAATTTAAAACTGGTCCGGGAAAGTCAGAGAGAATAGTTTATTTAAAATTTTTATTTTTTTAATTTATTTATTATTAAAAATTTAACTTGACTATTTGGTTGGAAATTCGTTTTTTATAGGTAAAAAATAATTTTACAAACGAAAACTGTAACTATGCATTCCATTTTTGGTTGAAAACGTATCTCTTTTTGTTGAAAATTCATGTATTTCGTGAGGGAAAACCTGAAAGAGTCAGGGAATTTTCGAAAATTGAAGTTGAAATTTAGGGGTGTTAGGAACAAGTAAGTTTTACAAACATAATTTTATCATTCTTTTGGTTGAGAATTGATCTTGTGGTTAAAAATTGTATTATTTGGTTGAAAATTAAATTTTGTGTTGAAAATTCAAATGCTTTGTAGAAAATTTTAGATAATTTTTTTTTCTTTATTGACTGTAAAATCTTTCTTGGTTGAAAATTCAACACTTTTGCTGAAAATTAATCTTTTTGGTTTAAAAATTCAGCTGTTGTCGTAGAAATTTGTTATTTTTTGCCTAAACATGCAACTATTTAATGGAAATTTATCTCTTTTGGTTGAGGATTCATTTCTTTGGTTTGAAAATTAATTTTTTTAATTGAAGATTTATCATTTTAGTTGAAAATGTATGTACTCTGTTAAAAAATCATCTTCTTTGGTAGAAAAATAATCTTCTCGTTGAAAATTTATCTTTTTAATTGAAATGTACTTGGGTTATCTTGATGACTCTCCTATTTAATACTCTTTCCAAAATTTGATGGAGAGTCCCTTCTTCCAGGTGATGATTGTGTTGGCGATATTTCTATAAAAAGCAAAAACAATTGATGAAATTTAATCAATTTCAAAAATGTATTAAAAATAGTGAAAGTGTAGTTCGATTATTCTTTTTGATCTCGTATAAGTCCGTTACATCCATTTAGTTTCTGTATTTAAGGTGGTAAATAATTTTGAATACAAAATAAAAATTTCGAACAACATGATAAGATTCTTGAGAAGATTCAAAAAGATTTCCATAAATTTCAGATAAGTCAAATCAAAATTTCAAGCAAGAAGTTGATCTTTAAACAAATAATTGAATTTTCAAATAAAAAGTTTGCTTCTGAGAGAGAAATGTAATACTAGATATTTCAGTTCAAAAATATTTTTATTTCAAATAAAAAGCCTTTAAATTTATCCTGGAAAAACAAATTGTCAACAAAATAGTTGAATCCTCAGCTAAAAAAGATCTTAAACATTTGAAATATTAATTTTCAAAGAAAAGAACAAATCTTCACCAAGAGAGATAAATTTTCAATCTGAAAAGACGATTTTTCAACCAAATTATTGAATTTGGATCCAAAAAACATCATGCATCCCAAAATAAGAAAATAAAAATTTAGGGAAATTATAACTTGAAGGAAAAATAATTTGCAATACTGAATCAAAATTTCGAATAACTATAGAAGCAGATTTAGTAATATTTTATAAATTTTCGGAAATCTTCAGAAATTTGAAACATTTCTAAAATTCCCAAATATATTTTAAATTACTGGAATTATTCCTGAAATAAAATAATTAAATAGAGTCATCCTCAGAATACGTATCAAATCAGGTTTGAGATTTATGTTACTTGATAGAGAAAAATCAAAATTCAGTCTTTATGTAATTTACCATTATAAAAAAAAATTAGTCAATAACCAACTAATCAGTTCACAACATAAAAAGCCTTAAAGAATTATTTTCATTGAAACTTTCATTTAAATTTTACTATATATTTTTTTTAACTTGAAATTTCATTTCTAAAAATTGGAATCATTAATAACCTTTCTTATTAATTTTGAAAAAAAATAAAACATATGTATATATAATTTTCAAATTTGAATTTAGATACTTATTTCACAATATTACAAACATTTTTAAAAAATCATATCATTATACTAGAGGTATTTTAAATAAAAAATAAACTTTTATTATATAAATAATAGCCAATATTCAATCACATAATCCTAAAGTAAATAACCAATTTATGTTAATTAATTGAAAAAAATTTAAATTCAATCTTTATGCAATTGCATATTGTAAAAAAATTGATCAGCCAATAATTCATAAATCAGTTTACAAAATAAAAAGCAATAAGCAGTTATTTTCATTGGAACATTAAAAAAAAAACTTTATATTTGTCTGAAAATTTAACTGATCAATAACCGTTTAAACTGAATTCATAAAGAACTAAAGCATATTGACATATAATTTTGATATCAGAATTCAGATATTAATTGCACATCACAAAACTTTACAAAAATTATATAGATGAAATAGGGGTATTTTAAACATAAATAAACTTTTATTAGACAGATTATATCCGATATTCAAATACAAAACGTTAATGTGAATAATCAGTTTATGTAACCATTTTCACCCCTTAAAATGTGAATTGGCAACAACAAATTTAGTTTAACTAAATAGATTAATTTATAGAAAAATAGTTGAATTTTTAACCCCAAAAAGACGAATTTTCAACCAAAAATATTAATTTTTTTAACAAAAAAGACGAATTTTCAAATAAAATGATGAAATTTCAACGAAAAAAATAAATTATGAAAAAATATTTCAACTTTTACACAAGTAGTTGAATTTTCAACCAAAAATATTAATTTTTTACCAAAAACACGAATTTTTAAATAAAATAATGAATCTTCAAGCAAAAAAATTAAATTGTTACAAAATTGTTCAAATTTTAAACAAGTAGTTGAATTTTCAACCACAAATATTAATTTTTTACCAAAAAAGACGAATTTTTAAATAAAATTATGAATCTTCAATGAAAAAAATTAAATTTTGAAAAAATAGTTTAAATTTTAAAAAAGTAGTTGAATTTTCAAACAAAAATATTAATTTTTTACCAAAAAAGACGAATTTTTAAATAAAATGATGAATCTTTAACCAAAAAAATTAAGTTTTGACAAAATAGTTCAAATTTTAAACAAGTAGTTAAATTTTCAACCAGAAATATTAATTTTTTACCAAAAGAGAATAATTTTTAACCAAAAAAATTAATTTTTTAACAAAAAAGACGAATTTTTAAATAAAATTATGAATCTTCAACCAAAAAAATTAGGTTTTGACAAAATAGTTCAACTTTTAAACAAGTAGTTGAATTTTCTAAAAAACGATTAAATTTTCACCCCTTAAAATGTGAATTGGCAACAACAAATTTAGTTTAACTAAATAGATTAATTTATAGAAAAATAGTTTACGTATATTGTTTCTTTTCCTATTTGTAAATTGTAATAATCTGAAAAGATTGGTTCAGAATCAACCACAAAACGTTTTTTTGTGTCAAAATTATTTTTTTTTAATTGAAAATTTAACCATTCCATTTTCGGTTGCAAATTTTTGTTTTTTGGTTAAAAATGTCATTATTTGGTTGAAAATTCATGTTTTTGGTTGAAAATTCATTTTTGTTGTTGAAAATTCAAGCACTTGGTTAAAAGTGGAATAACTTTGTTAAACATTCATTTTTTGTTTGAAGATTCACTATTTTAGTTGAAAATTCATCTCCTTGGTTAAATATTCAACTAGTTGGTTAAAAATGTTTTTTAGTCAAAACTTACTGTTTTAAATAAAAAATAAAATTATTCTGGTTTTTGTTGAAAATTTATCTTTTTTATTTGAAAATCCAACTATTTAGTTCAATTTTTTTTTTTTAAATTCAACTATTTCTTTGAAAATTTATGTATTTGATTGAAAATGTAAGTATTTTTGCTCAAAATTCCTCATTTTCAATAGTAAATTAATCTTTTCGGTTGAAAATTTATGTTTTTGTTCACATGTTCAACAATTTGGTTGAAAATGAACCTACTTTGTAGAAAATTCGACAATTCAATTATTTTGTTGTTGGTGAAAATGTATGTATCTTTTTGAAAATTCGTCGTTTTGGTCGAATATTTATATTCTTCTTTGAAAATTAATTTTTGTTGTTGTTGGAAATTCATCGTTTTCAATAGAAAATTAATCTTCTCGACGTAAAATTCCTGTTTTTCCTTAAAAGTTCAATTATTTGGTATTTAGAGGTCATCCAAAAATAATGTGAGACGTACTTTATTGAAAGTTTTACCTTTTTGGTCAAAAATTAATCTTCATGATTGAAAATGAATCTTTCTAGTTGAAGATTGAACTATTTAGTTAAAATGCTTATATTTTGTAGAAAAATCAATACTATTACTAAAAATGTTAATAATTTCAAGTGTTCTGGATTTAGATAATAAACAAGTTATTTTATTAGTTAAAAATCGATCTATTTCAGTAGAAAAATCATCTTTCTGGTAAAATCTGTCTTGTGTGAAATATTCTCTGTTTTGGTGAAAAATGAACTTTCTTATTGAAAATTCATTATTTTGGTGAAAAAATTCAACCTTTGGGTTCAAAGTTGAAACAGTATGTTAAAAATTATTTTTTCGGTTTTAAATGAAACTATTTTGTTGAAAAATTGTTTTTCTCTTTAATTTAAAATTATATTATATTATTCTATTATATATATATTTTTTCTTATTTTTTCGAAGAAAGAGCTTTCCCCATTTGTAACTCCATATTAATTTGAAAAGCCCAGAACACAGGTTTATTTTGATTTATAACCGATTTAAAAAAAAAATTAAATTTATTTTTCTGGAAAATGATCAAATTGGAACTTTGGTAAAAAATTCAATTATTTTCTGGACCATTCAACTATTTTGTTTGAAAGCCATCTTTTATGGTTAAAATTTTCATTCTTTTTAATTAAAAAGACAATTATCATATTTTTTATCCAGAATTAATGTTTTTTTGATTGAAAATTCTACTATTCGGTGGAAAATTTAATTTTTGTTTATTTAGCTTGAAAGTTCAACTACTTGATTGAAAATTTACATTGTTAATCTCTATTGAGTTTCCTTATTTTTAGGGTTCAATATTCAACCCAAAAGATGAATTTTAAATCAAGAGGATTAATTTTCTACCAAACAAATAGTTGAGTTTTTAACTAAAAATTATCGATTTCCACTCAAAAATGGAAAAGTTAAATTTCCAGTTGAAAAAATTAATTTTTAAACTAAAGAAGTGAATTTTTAACCCAGAAGTTTAATTTTCTAACAACAAAAAATCATGTTTAACCCAATGAAAGAAATTGTAAATTGTCTCAGAAATATATTATATTTTTAATGTTTAAACAATGCAGAAATGTAGTTATTAAAATAACAGCCTGCCAGTCCGTTTATATAAAACCTGATTTAATACGAATTGTGTGGGAAAAAATTGGTTAAACAAATTAAATTTGTTATTAAATATCTATATTAAATTAGGATTTTTAATTCAGTAAGCCGTAAATATGAGAAATTGTAACAAAATATTTTGTATCCATCAAATACCTAAATAAATAAAAATTTTAAAAAATTAAAAATTTCTAACAAAACAGTTACTTTTTGAACCCAAAAAGATTACTTTTTAACAAAGTACTTAAATTTCAAACCCACGAAAATGAATTAACAAAAATTAAAGCTCAACCTAAAACAGTTGTATTTTTAACCAAGCAGTTGAATTCTCAGATGAAAAATATTAATTATCAACCACATAGTTGAATTTTCAAATAAAAAAGATAAATTTTCAACAAAAAATGGAATAGTTAAAAAAATGAATTTTCAAACAAAATAGTTAAATTTGCAACCAATAACATTAATTTTCTATTAAAATTATCAATTCAACCAAAAAAGACGAATTTTCAAGAAAATAGTTCGATCCTCTACCAAAACATTCTTAATGTGTGCGTTCACAAAGTTTCCAAGATGGAGACGCGGCATACCTGTTTCGTCTTAACCAAACATTTATTGTCTTGTAACGTAGTTTAAACAATAGTTTCATTACATAAATGAAAAACACAAATCTTTCTAGAGGTATGGAATCAGTTTCTTACATCTTCTATCAAATTTTCCGTTTACACTTCGTTTATACTATTCACCTATTTCGAACTTAACCGTATACTATACGTTTTCTAGCGCTACCTATAAAGATTTTTATATTCTTCTTAAAAAATGGAACTCACACACAAAGAAAATTACACGGAATCTTTTCAAAACTGTTTCAAGGTATTCTTTTTCTATATTTTAATACATTTTGTCATTACTTCATATTGCTTCGTTCTTATAATTGTAATATGTTTTTTATACATATCTAGTAAGGAAAACCAGCTGT
Source organism: Andricus grossulariae (assembly GCA_011634705.1). Classification (NCBI taxonomy): domain Eukaryota; kingdom Metazoa; phylum Arthropoda; class Insecta; order Hymenoptera; family Cynipidae; genus Andricus; species Andricus grossulariae. The sequence continues at coordinate 247,636,524 of JAABKJ010075445.1, forward strand.
GTTTCCGAAACGTAATCGATTCAAATTTTTGAAATAAATTTTAACCATTAGTCTGGAAGATGTGCTTATTAGGTTTTCACCTACATTTATAAATTAAAAATTTTCCTATATGTAAAAAAAGACACTTTCATTTTCATAAACTGAAGAAGCTAATGCAGTCTATTGGATTTTTTTTTTCTTTTTTAATTTTAATTTTTCTCAACTGGGCCCAACCTTCCAATAATGGGAAGTTTGCGTGGAGCAAGCTACGCCCCTCACGGATGGCAGTTAAGTGTCCCTCTTGGGTTACAGTATTGTCGAAGAATTATAGGCTGGTGGGTTGACAGCTTTCCAGAAAGTGCAAGAATAGTTTGGAAAACTCTGCGCCAGAGAATGTCCACCAGATGACTATGTCTTGTCAGCTCAACTATTCAATGTTTGATTGAAAATGTATCTTTTCTCATTGAAAATTCATGTATTTTGTTGAAACTTCGTCTTTTTTGGTCGAAAATTAATGTTCTTTTGTTTAAAAATTGATGTTTTTGGTTTCAAATTCGACTATTCTAGTTTAATATTCATTATTGTTCGTTGAGAATCCATATTTTTTAAATATAAATGCAATTACTTGGTTGAAAGTTAAACTTTTTTGTTAAAAATATTTTTTTTAAGATTCATCATTTTAATTGAAAATTCATCTCTTTAATTGAAAATTCAACTATCTTGTCGAAATTTTTTTGTTTTTTGTTGTTAACAATTAATTCTATGTACTGGAAATTTAACTATTCCAGTTGAAACTTGAATTATTTTGTTCAAAATTGTTTTTTTTTTGTTGACAATTAATTTTCTTAACTGAAAGTTTAAGTATTTAATTTTTTGTTAAAAAATTATCATTTCTAGTTTAAAATTCATGTATTTTGTTGAAAATTCGTCTTTTTGTTCAAAAATTAATCTTCCTGATTGGAAGTTCATCTTTTTGGTTGAAAATTTAACTGTTCCAATTACAGATTCGTTATTTTATTTAAAAATTTATCTTTTTGGTTAAAAATTTAAGTATTCCAGTTGAAGATTCATCATTTTAATTGAAAATTCATCACTTTGGTTGAAATTCGAACTATTTTGTGAAAAATTGATGTTTTTTTTTTGTTTTTGTTGAAAATGTATCTTTTTTAGTTGAAAATTCAACTATTTGGTTAAAAATTCGTCGTTTTGGGGAAAAAAATAATTTTCTTGTTTGAAAGTGAAACTTTTTTGTTGAAAATATATTTTTTGTTATTGAATACCTAAAAATCTTTCAAATAAATAAATATTTCTTTATATTTTTTTTAATTTCTTGCAAATTCCTTGTAATCTTTTTAAATACCCTAAAATATTTTAAATCCTTTGAAATCTTTCGTAACTTTTTAAAGCTCTTGAAAATTCCTTGGAATTTTTAAATATACCCTTAAATCTTGAAATTTCTTTGGAATCCCTTCAAATGATTGAAATCTATTAAAAATTCTTTGGAATCTTTTAAAATATCCTAAAATAGTTCAAAATCTTTTGAAATCCCTTGAAATTTCCTAAAGCTCGGGAAAAATTCCATGGAATGTTTTAAAATACCCTAAAATATTAAAAATCCGTTTAAATGTTTAAAATATATTGAAAATTTCTCATAATATTTTTAAATACACCAGAAATCCTTTAAATTCTTCAATTCTCTTGAAAATTCCTTGAATTTTTTAAAATACCCTAAACAATTTAAAAAAAACCCAAAAATATTTTAAATCTGTAAATTTATATGAAATTTTATTAAATACATAAAAATCTTTCGAATAAATAAATATTTGTTGATATTGTTTTAAATTTCTTGCAAATTCCTTGTAATCGTTTAAAATACCCTAAAATATTTCAAATCTTACTAAATTTTTTGAAATACCTTAAATTTTTCTAATGTTCTTGAAAATTCCTTGGAATTTTAAAATACTCTAAAATCTTTAAAATTCTTCCAAATTTTTGAAATCTCTGGAAAATTCCTGTAAATCTTTAAAAACATAGTGAAACTTAATATGTCTTTTAAAATCCTACAAAATATTTTGAAATTGTAGGAAATTATTTAAAACTGTATGAAACTGTTAATTTACAACAGCAATTTTTAACAAAATGGTTAAATTTTGAACACAAAAAAGATGAATCATCAACGAAAAAAATGAATGTTTAACAAAAACTTTCAACCAAGTAGTTGAATTTTGACCCAAAAAAGGTTTTTCCTCTAAAGTGTCAACTTTTGAAGTGAAATTTGTCATATTACAGGATAAATGTATAAAGAGAAGCTCAAATTTGTAACAGAACTAGCAAAATTGAACTGTTTGTGTTAAGTTTTGATTTTCAAAACTATTATTTAAATGTAAATAACAATGAAAATATATATAAATGGTTATTTTTCATTTATTGTAGAAATACCATTTTGCCTATTAATTAACAATAAAGTTACCTAATTTTGCTCGTGTCAAAAATAAACTGAAATCTGGAATATTTGTGAAATAATAGAAGTCTTACTGAAATCGTTTAAATCTATCCGAAATCTTTGTAAAATATTTAAAATCTTTGTAAAATCTTCGAGATATCATTGCAATCTTTGTCAAATCTTTGTGAAATCTTTGGAAATCTTTGCGAAATATTTGGTAATATTTGTGAAATTATTAACTTTTTTTAAATCTTTAGGAAATCATTGAAATCTTTTAAACCTATCCGAAATATATGAAATCTTTTTGAAATCTTTGGGAAATAATTGAAATCTTTATTTCTTTGTAATCCATCTGAAATCTTTGTGAAATAATTTAAATCTTTTTGAAATCAGTTCAGTTCATATTTGAAATATTTTTGACATATTTCGTAATATTTGTGAAATTATTTAAGTCTTTGGGAAATCATTGAAGTCTTTGCGAACACTTTTAAATCTATCCGAAATCTTTAGGAGCCTATATTTCAAATATTTCTAGTTGAAGTCTCACTAAAACTTTTTTTTTAAACATGACTTTTGGGAAAATTCTTTCAAACATATATGATCATATAAAACCTTCTTAGTTAAAGCGTTAAGTACATGGTTACTAATTTGACTATTTCGCTAAAAGTTAAATTATTTTGTCCAATATTCAACGGTTTTGTTAAAAAGATATATTTTCTTGTACGAAACTTCAACTGCTTCGTTGAAAGTTCGTACTTTTGGATTGAAAATTCTTTTTTTCGTACTGAAAATACATCTCTTCTGGTAGAAGCTTAATGACTCAACGAATTCAAATACCAAGTAAAAAATTTTCTTAATTTTCTAAATTATAAATATAATTAGCGTGTTTTTCAAGTTTTATTTCATTTTTTCTTGAATCATGATGATTAGACGTAGATTTTTTTCAAGGCTATAATAATGGAATCACTTTAAGTTAGTCACAGAATCTCTGTTAATATCAAACAATTACTCGACTTCTTCATGAGATTTTTATTTTCTCGTCTTTCAAGATATACTCTAATTTTTGTATTGCCTTGTTACTGAGGAACTATGGATGTGATCAAATTCATATGCAGCAATCAGATCTTCGCCAACTGTGTTTTATTTGATAAGCTGTTTTTGTTCAAAATATTTTTTCCTGGAATCTTTCTTACGTAATATTTTCAACGAGAAAAACAAAGGAAATTCCATTTATTGAAAATTATATTCTAATTTAACGTTGAGCTATTATAATAAAATGTAATAATAACATTATGTAAACATCAATATCGGCATACTTCGATTAGCATTTTGAATTTTTTCCATTCTCTAGATTCTATTATATTGGTACGTGACTGTAATTTTCTGAACTGTTAGTTTTTATCTGTATTGTATTAGCGAACAAATTTAAAAAAAATTTGAATAAACATAAAAAAATACACTTTGACGCCTAATGATAGACGTCAATATAATAAGAATAATGCTGAACATCACATTTGAAAGCAGTAACATTTTTGAAAATTTCAATATCATTTTTCTGTCATAGTGTCAAATTTTGTGTCAAATATTTTAATCCATTATGTTCTATTTTCTGTTTTGGACATCATATTTGAAATCAGTGACCCAAAAAACAGTTATATATACAATTTCATATTTTTTTCCAAGTTTCCTGTGCGTTTGTCCCGCTGTATTCAGCCAGAGGAAACGTTCAGAAACTACTTCAAATTTCCAGGGGAGGTGATTTAAAGCAGAATTCTATACCACTGATGGAATATATGAACATAAATAACAATTTTTCAAAACACTTGAAAAATTTGGAATATGTGACTTTATTTTACGAATAAAGCATAAAAATACAGACTTTTTCCCTTAATAATAAACCGAAAATTCAACTATTAAATGCGTCTTTCTTGGTAGAAAATTATTCTTTTTGATTGAAAATTCAATAAGGTACCTTATCATTAATTTCATTTTTAAGCATTTTTTCTTTATTATTCCCCTAATTTCGTGATAAAATCACCTCAAGAATTGGTACACTTACCCTGTCATAAGAGATCTTTTAAATCGCATAAACGATCAATTTAAAGTTTTGAAGATTACAAGATTTTTAGAAAAAGAATCTGAATGATTTTACGAAAAATTTTTCAATCTTGCATGCTTTTAAAATATGTTAAAAAATGAATATTTAACAACATTTTAAAACATTACAAAAGATTTTCGAACTTTTGATAAAATAAAAAAATACTTTTAAAATTAAAATGATTTGACCAATTTTTAAAAAAATGTAGATTTTTGGAGATTTGGAACAAAAAATTTAGAAGCTTTTTAAGAATTTTGAAAGGTTTGAAAAAACTAAACAAAAATTCTAAATTTTTATTTTACAAAATTTATTTGAGGAGAATATTTAAAAATATTATGGAACATTCACAAATATTTTTTAAATTGTTAAAATAAAATCTGCTAGGCTTTAAGACAATTTTTTTAATTCTGCAGAACATTTTTAAATAATAAGGAATATTTCGAATGATTTAAAAAAATATTCAGAAGTTTTGAGAAGAATAAAAAATAATTTAAAATTTGAAAAGATTCTAACAAATTTTAAATAAAATGTAAATTTTTGAAGGTTTTGAAATAAAATTTGGAAGTTTTGAAGGATTTTGAAAGGTTTCAAGATAATAAAAAAAATTTTAATACTCTAAAAGATTTTAAAACATTTCGAATAATTTCCTAAAATTTCAGAAGAGAAAGCAGAAGATTTTTGAGAAAAATTTTGCAATTTTTCAAGATCTTTTAAAGTTTTGAAAACATACAAAAATGATTCAAAACTTAAAACGATTTCAGCAAATTAAAAACAAACTGTAGATTTTTTAAGATCTCGAAACAAATATTTATAAACTTTATCAGTATTTTTAATTTTTTTAATAGAATAAACAAATTTTCTTGAGATTTCTGGGAAAATTTAAATATTTTTTTATTTTACAAATTTTATTTTGAAAGAATATTTAACAAAATTTTACAGCATGATTTTCGCAACAAATTTCAGAAGTGAAAACCAAGAGCAAATAATAACTAAATAGATGAGACAGTAATCGTTTTTTTTCACATGTAGTTATTTGCATGCTTGTGCTTTTTGTTGCGCTTCAAAAAAAAATTATTTTATTTTAATTTCCAAGAGCCAGAATAATTTGAAGATTGTGTCTTCAGAAATTGAACTTCTTCAGAACTATGCATTCAAAACGCTCTACAATTTTCTTCTTAGCCTTCCAATTTTTCATATATTATAATATCCAAGTTTCTCAAAAAATTGTTGAGGAAAAACGTCATGTTCAATGCCTTCTTTTTTTGCATTTCTTCTTCTTTTTGAGGTTTTTAAATTGTTTTTAATTAATGCATTATTTTTTCTAAAGATACCGGGGAAATTTTAATTTGAATTCCTTTTTTGAAAAATTAATTTTAGGAAAATAATAAAAAAATATTTTTTTGGCATTTCACGTAATTTCATAGAATTTCAGAAAAGAATGTAGAAGATTTTAAAAGAGAATCCATTAATTTTTCAAGATTATGGAACTCAAATTTTTCCTAAATTTTTCTGCAATCCTACAACATGAAAAAGTTTTTATAAATTTTCTAAATATCTATTCGACAAAATTCAAATCTTCAAATTTTTATTCAATTTTCTTGAAAAATCTAGACAAATTTTATTTGAATATCTTTAAAACAAATAAAGAAACAGATTAAATAGTTATTCTTAATTATTTTTCTATTAAAAATCATTTTTCCATTCATAGTATAAATACCATGACAATTTCTTTTCTTCCTTCGCTAAAAAATCTTTTTGATTGAAAATTCCCTTTTCAGTTTGAAATCCCTGGGGAGGGTCTAATTTTTGTTAAAAATTCAACTGATATCTTTTTTGGTGGAAAAATAAACTATTCTTTTCTAAATTTATCTTTTTGGTTTGAAAATTCATCTAAGAAATTTAATCTGTTTTGGCTAAAAATGCAACTATTTGGTTGAAAATTAATATTCTTTGGTTGAAGATTTAAATATTTTGTTGAGAATTCGTCCTTTTTGGTTGAATTCAACTGTTTTTTATTCCAAATTAATATATATTTTTTAGTTGAAATATCCACTATTACATTATGCCTTAAAAACTTATCTTTTCGGTTAAAAATTAAACTACGTTTAAGGTTGAACCACTTAGTTAGAAAATAATTTTTTTGTTGAAGATTCATCATTTTAGTTGAAATGTATTAACTTAGTTGATAATTTAACAATTTCGTTTTTTTTAAAATTAATTTCTCTCACTGAAAATTTACCTTTTTCCTTTTTGGTTAAAAATGTATCTTTTCATTTGAAAATGTATGTATTTTGTTAAAAATTCATCTTTTTTGGTAGAAACTTCATCTTCTTGGTTGATAATTCGTCTTCTTGGTTTTAAAATTCATCGCTTTTGGTAGGGATTTAATTTTTTGTTGTTGAAAAAGCAATCTTTACATTGTTCTAAGAATGTATGTTTGTAGGTCTAAAAATGAATTTTTTTTTAAATTGTAATTATCTTGGTGATAATTCAACTCTTTGGTAGAAAATCGAACTATTTCTTTGAAAATTCTGTTTTTGAAGTTAAAACTTTTTTAGTTTAAAAATTTAACTATTTTATTGAAATTTTATATTTTTCATAATTATTTTAGAGGTTGAAAATTTAACTAATTGTAAATGTCATAGAGATCTACAAATTTACTCTCAACCATTTTGCTGATCAGACGCATATTTTTCATTTTGATCCTGAAAAATGTCATTGAAAATAATAAATTTCATTTTTCAGCAGAACTATGTAAGATACGAAAAAAATGTTATGAAGTAAAATTGTTTATCTCAAAAAGTTCTACATATTTGTTCTCGATCATTTTTTTAGATGAGACGCACATTTTTTGTTTTAATTATGAAAAATATTGTTAAAAAAAATTCATTTTGCAGCAAAAAGATATGAGATACGAAAAAAACGTTGAAGAGTAAGATTTTTCATCTGAAAAGAATCTACTAATTTACTTCTTCTTAGTCAAAATTGTAATTCTTTCATAAAATTCCTTATTTCAAATCCTAATTTAATTTTTTTCGAGAATTCCACGTTACAAGTTCAATTTGTTACTTTTTTGGAAAATATCTTTTTCCCACTCCAAATAATAATTTTTTTCTGAAAAATTCTCCATTTTAAGTCAGAATTATATTTCTTCTCGAAAATTTCATCTTCCAAGTCAGAATCATAATTTAATTCATTTGAAAAATTCCTTATTGCATATCTAAACTATAAATCTTTCGTGCAATTCAGAATTATAATTCTTTTCGAAAACTTCTTGTTTTAGATCTACATTTGAATTTTTCTTCGAAAATGTGTTGATCAAAATCAGAATCATAATTCTTTTTGAAAATCCTGCGTTTCAAGGCAAAATTATTGTAATTCTTTTTAAAATTTCTTGTTTCAGATCTAAATTATAATTCTTTTTCGAAAATTCTCTGTTCCAAGTCAGAATCACAAATCTTTTAGAAAATTATTTTATTTTATTTTATTTCACTATTATTCTATTTTACTGTTATTTTATTTTTACTTGTTTTTATTTTATTTCAATATCTTTTATTCTTTTTATTTCAATATTGTTTTATTTTATTTTACTATTATTTGATTTTATTCAAATATTATTTTATTTCACTATTATTTTATTTTACTTCACTATTCTTTTATTTTATTTTGATATTATTTTATTTTATTTCACTATTATTTCATTTTATTTTTCTATTATTTAATTTAATTTTATTATTACTTTATTTTTTCACTATTTTTTATTTTATTTTACTATTATTTCATTTTATTTTATTTTACTATCATTTTTTTTTACTATTATTTTATTTTACTATTATTTCATTTTATTTCACTATTATTTTATATTATTTCATTTTACCATTATTTTATTTTATTTCACTATTATTTTATTTTATTTTACTATTTTATTTTACTATTTTATTTTACTTTACTATTCTTTTATTTTCTTTTAATATTATTTTATTTTACTATTATTTCATTTTATTTTATATTACCTTACTTTACTATTATTTTATTTAATTTGTTTTCACTATTTTTTCATTTTCTTTTATTTTATTATCATTCAATTTTATTTTACTATCATTTTCTTTTCTTTTACTATTATTTTTTTACTAGTTTACTATTACTTTACTTTATTTTAATATCATTTTATTTTATTTCACTATTTTATTTTACTTCACTATTCTTTTATTTTATTTTAATATTATTTTATTTTAAAATTATTTTACTATTATTTAATTTGATTTATTTTCACTATTTTTCTATTTCATATTATCTTATTTTATTTTATTTCACGGCTACTATTATATTTTTGGTTCCGAATCTATCTATTTTGGTTGAAAATTCTATTCTTTTGTTGAAAATTTAATTAGTTTGTTGAAAACTGAACTGTTTTCGAATTTTTTCTTCAAACGTCTATAAGTTTTGACCTAATTGAGATATTTTTTATTCTCTTTTTTATTCTATAACGTTTAAAATTAACAAAATGGTATTGGGTTTTCTGAAAACATTAAAAATCAATTTTCTCAAAAAACCCACCTTTAAATTTTTTGCTAATTTTTTTTAAACTTGAACTTTGATAATGAAGATATCTTGTAAGTTTTATGCTTGCTAAATAACTTTTATAGTCAAGAGAATTCGTTTTTTTTTTACAATCGAATTTTCTACTTTTTCTTGGAAACAATGTTCTTTTGCGATATTTTTCATAGTTTACTTTTTACTACTACTAATTTTTTCAGAAAAACCGCTGCCATTTTGTTAATTTTAAACCTTTTTTTCACTTTCCCGGCGCATTTTGAAAGAAGGCGATGAAGGCTATTAGATTCAAAAAGAAAATAATAAATATCTTAATCAGGTCAAAAATTATAGAGATTTAAAGAAACAATTCGAATATAGTTGCATTTCCAAGAAACTAATTAAATTTTCAACAAAATAATAGGATTTTTGATCAAACGAGATGAATTCGGAAACCAAAATATAATAGTAGCCTTTTCAATTACAAAAATTAACTTTTACCCAAAAATTGAATTGGATTTTCTCATTGGGTTCTTTTGAATTTTCAAAAATTTTGTAAATCGCAATTTCCAATTTCCAATTTTAATTCTAAAAATTTATTTCGAAAAGAGAAACTTTAAATAGATCAACTTTTACCATTTTCGTTGGGAATTTATCCTTTTTGATTGAAAATTCAATTATTTTGTTAAAATTTCGTTTTTTGTTTGGCTGAAAATTATCATTTTTTTACCGTAAATGTAACTTCCATTTTTGGTTGAAAATTGGCACTTTTTAATTGCAAATTCAACTGTTTCATAAAAAATTCATATATTTTGTTGAAAATGCCTATTTTTTTGGTAGAAACTTAATCTTCTTGGTTGAAAATTCATTTATTTTGGTTGAAAATTAATCTTTTTGACTGAAAATTTCACTATTCCATTTTTGGTTAAAAATTAATTCTTTTTAATTGAAAATTCAACTACTTGTTGGAAAATTAATTTATTTTGGTGAAAATTCGTCTTTCAAGGTATAAAATTATTTTCCTTCGTTGAAAATTCATATTTTTTGGTAGAAAATTAATCATCTTGGTTGAAAATTCAATTATTTTGTTGAACATTCATTTTTTGTATTGAATTCAACTTTTTTCATGATAAATTACATTTTTTGTTGTTAAAAGGTCAACCGTTACATTCTTCGTTGAGAATTTATCCTTTTTGATTGAAAATTCAACTATTTTGTTGAAATTTCGTTTTTTGTTTGGCTAATTTTTTTTTTTTACCGTAATTGTAACTTCCATTTTTTGTTGAAAACTGGTACTTTTTAATTGAAAATTCAACTGTTTTATAGAAAATTCGTATTTTTTGGTAGAAAATTAATATTCTTGGTTGAAGATTTAATTATTTTGTTGAAAATTTATTTGTTTTGTTGAATTAATTTTTTTTTATTGAAAATTGCTTTTTTTAGTTGAAAGTTCAACTATTTGGTGAATTTCACAATGATTTCAAAGATTTCGGATGAATTTAAAAGACTTCACAAAGACTTGTATCATTTCTCAAAGACTTCAATAATTTCACAAATATTACCGAATATTTAAAAACCATTTCCAATACTTCGTTAAGATTTTCAAAGAATTCAACAAAATTTCAGTATTTTAAATTTAAATTCAAAAAGATTTATCAACGATTTCTATGACTTCCTAAGGACTTCAAAGATTTCACAAAGATTTCAAATATTTCACAAAGATTTTAGATATATTTCAAAGATTTCACAAAGACTTCAAAGATTCCGCAAAGATTTCAGATAGATTTCAAAGATTTCAGATATATTTAAAAGATTGAACAAAATTTCCAACGATTGCCTGATGATTTCACAAAGATTTCAAATATTTCAGATAGATTTGTAAGACTTCACACAGCCTTTATTTATTTCGCAAAGACTTTACAAAGATTTCAATAATTCCACAAATATTAGTTAAATATATAAACACAAATATTTCAAATATTTCGCAATGATTTTTTGAGAATTCACAAAGCTTTCACGAAGATTTCAAATATTTCGCAAAAATTTCAGATAGATTTCCAAGATTTCGCAAAGATTTCCTGATGATTTCACAAAGATTTCAAATATTTTACACAGATTTCAGGCAGATTTCAAATATATTTCAAAGGTTTAACAAAGATTTCTTGATGATTTCACAAAGATTTCAAATATTCCGCAAAGATTTCAAATATTCCGCAAAGATTTCAAATATTCCGCAAAGATTTCACAAAGACTTCAAAGATTCCGCAAAGATTTCAGATAGATTTCAAAGATTTCAGATATATTTAAAAGCTTATGAAATCATTTTAAATGTTCTCTTAAAATTAATTTACCAAATAAAACATTATTTAAATCTTCCCAGGAATTTTAAGAAATTTTTTTTATTTTCTTGGAACTCTTCAAAAGTTAAAAAAACCCTCTTTTTTAATTTTTAAAATTCTTCATTTTTTCTTAATTTTCTTGAAATTGTTTCAAGTTTGAAATGATTTTTGAAATGATTGTCAAAAATAATTTTTTTTTTAAATCGAGCAAAAAAAAATTGATTTAATATCTTCCAGATATTTTTTCGACAATTTCGGAAATCTTTTGAAATTTTTAAAGCTCTTTCAATTTTCACTTGAAATAATTATTTTTAAATAAAAAATCATATAAAGTTTTTCCAGGAATACTTAAAAGAAAACTTTTTTATTGTCTTGAAAGTTTTCAAAACCCTTAAAAATCTAATTTTTTTAAAGTATTCAAAAATCTACATTTTGTTTTAAATTTCTTGAAATTATTCAAATTTCTATATATAGTTTAAAACGTGTTTTAGGTTTTTTCATCAAATTTTTTCAGAATTCCGCTAAATACAAAAAAATGCCTTAAAATCTTCCGGATTCAATTTTGGAAATATTTTGAAATAATTATCAATTTTATCTTAAAATTAATTTTTCAAAATAAAAAATCATTTTTTGAAAAATTAAAAAATATTTGTAACCTTGCAAAATTCAAAATTTTTGCTTTCAAATCTACAGTCTTCCTCGAAATCATTTTTTTGCAATTTTTTAGAAATTTCTTAATATCTTTTAAAGTGATTCGAATTCTTCATAATTTTTTTTCAAATGAAAAATTAAAAAAAAATTGCTTTAAAATATTATTCTATTTCTTGTAGAATATCGATTTTTTTCAGTTGAAAATTCTAAAATTTGGTTGAAAATCCTCTTTTTTTGGTTGGAAATTAATTTGTTTAACTGCTAATTTAAGTATTCAATATCTCTTAAAAAAACTGATTTTTTTAGTTGAAAATTCTAAGATTTTGTCGAAAATCCTCTTTTTTTGATTGGAATTTAATTTGTTTAACTGCAATTTTAACTATTATATTTCTCGTAGAAAATCGATTTTTTTTTCAGTTGAAAATTCCAAAAAGACGTTTGTTGAGAATTCATTTCTTTCGTTTAAAATTCAATTATTTGGTTTAAAGTTAAACTTTTTCGTCGAAAAACAATTATTTTTTTAATGAAAATATAACAATTTTGTTGAAAATCCTTTTTCTTTATTGGAAATTAATTTTTTTAGCTGCAAATTTAACTATGCCCTTTTGCGTTGACAGTTGATTTTTTTAGTCGAAAATTCTAATATTTTGTTGAAAATTTGCCTACTTTGGTTCTATTAAATAGTTTTGTTATTTAAAATAAAAATATTTTTTAGTTGAAATATCAATAAAAAGACCAACCAAAAAGACGTTTGTTGAGAATTCATTTCTTTCGTTCAAAATTCAATTATTTGGTTTAAAGTTGAACTTTTTTCTTAAAAAATAATTTTTTTGGTTAAAAATAGAACTACTATTCATTGATTTAAAACATGTCATTTCATAAGGAATAGTTTTTTAAATATAAATATTATGTTTAAAAATCTTCCTTTTCGAGAAAATGTTTGTTTGAAGAAAAAAAAACGCCCCCGGGTGGGCTCGAACCACCAACCTTTCGGTTAACAGCCGAAACATTGAAACTAGTCCAAACAAATTATCCAATTTACATACTTTAAAAAAAAATTAATCTTAAAAATTAAAAAAATTGTAATCCCGTTTTCAAAAATTAAGGAATCTCAGTCATAACTCTTTAAAATTGCAGAACTTTTAATTGAAGAATTTTCAATTATAAATCTTCAAAATGGATGTATTCAAAAAAAATTCCAAATTACATACGTTTGAAAAATTAATCTTAAAAATTGAATAATTTGTAATCCTGTTTTTAAAAATTGAGACATTTTAATTATACCTCTTTAAAATTGCCGAGCTTTTAATTAAAAATCAGGAAAATTGAAGAATTTTTAATTGTGAATCTTCTGCATTGAAACGATTCCACAAAAATTTTCCAAATTACATACTTAAAAAAAAAAATCTTAGAAATTGAATAATTTTTCATCCTTTTTTCAAAATTTAAAATTAATAATGGTAATTCTTCATAAAATTATACAGATTTTAATTGAAAATCGTGAGAATTGAAGAATTTTAAATTATAAATCTTCAACATGGATCTATTCAAAAAAAAATTCCAAATTACATACGTTTGAAATATAAATCATGAAGATTGAATAATTTGTAATTTATTTTTCAAAATTTAAGAATTTTCAATTGTAGATCTTTTAAATTGCACAAATTTTAATTGAAAATCATAAAAAATGAAGAATTTTCATTTGAAAATCTTCTACATTGAAACGATTCCAAAATTTTTTTCCAAATTACATACTTTAAAAAAAAATCTTCAAAATTAAATAATTTGTAATTGTGTTTTCAAAAATTAAGAAATTTTAATCATAACTCTTCAAAATCAAAGAAATTTTACTATTTTGTTTGAAAACCAATGCGTTTTGGTTGAGGATTCAACTATTTTGTTAAAAATTAACTTTTTTGTTAAAAATAATCTTTTTTGGTTAAAAATTAAACTAATTGGTTGAAAGTTTAACAACCTTGTTAAAAATTCAATTTTTGGTTGAAAATTCACCTCTTTAGTTGAAAATTTTTATATTTTTGTGAAAATGCATTTTGAAACTGAAAATTTAACTTTTCCATTTTTTGTTGAATATTTATCTGTATTTGTTAAAGATTCAACTGTTTTGTAGAAAATTGGTCTTTTTGGCTTAAAAATTCAGCAATTTGGTAGAACATTAAACTATTTGGTTGGAAATTAACTTTTTTGTTGAAAATTTATTCTTTTCGGCTATAAATTTTTTTTTTTTTGTAGAAAATAAACTATTTTGTTTAAAAAAATCATCTTTTTTGTTCAAAAAGTCAACTAATTGGTTGAAAGTGGAACTGCTTTGTCAAAAATTCAATTTTTCTCTTGAAAATTTATATCTTTGGTTGAAAATTTAACTAATCTGTTGAAAATTAATTTTTAAATTTAAATTTTAACTTTTCCATTTTTGGTTGAAAATTTATATTTTTTGGCTGAGGATTCAACTGTTTTGTACAACATTCGTCGTTTTGGCTCGAAAATTCCTATATTTTGTTTAAAATTCGTCTTTTTTGTTAAAACCTTAATTTTGGTGAAAAATTCGTCTTTTTGGTTGAAAATTGAACTATTTTGTTGAAAATTCCTTTTCGTTTGATTGAAAATGATTTTTCATCTGGAAATTTAATTATTCCATTTTTGGTTGAAAATATATCCTGTATAAGTTGAAAATATATTTTTGATTGAAAATTCATACGTTTGGTTGAAAATTTAACTATTTCGTTGAAAATTTATTTATTTTTTTCATTAAAAACTTATTTTTCTAACTTAAAATCATACTATTATATTTTTTATTGAAAATTTATCATTTTCAGTTGATAATTCATCTATTTTGTTAAAAATTTGTCTTTTTTGGTGGCAATATAACCTTTTGGGTTGAAAATTCAGCTGTTTTTTTTTAGGAATTAATTATTTCGTTGAAAATTTATTTTATTTGTTTAAAAATTTATTTTTTAACTTGAAATCAAACTGTTCTATTTTTTGTTGAAAATTACCTTTTTTGGTTGTAATGTAACCTTTTTGGTTGAGAATTTATTTTTTTGATTCAAGATGCATAATTTTGGTTGAAAGTTCATTTCTTGGGTTAAAAATTCAACAAATTTGGTTGAGAACTGTTTTTTTTTATGTTGGAAATGAATTTTTTAAATTAAAAATGCTGCTATTTTATTTTTGCTAAAAAAACGGATCATTTTTAGGTAAAAATTCACTAATTTAGTTGAAAACTCGTCTTTTTAGTCAAAAATTGAATTAGTTTGATAGAAAATGCATATTTTTGGGTTGTACATTCAACTTTTTTTTCAAAAGTTCGTCTTTATGACTTAAAACCTCAACATTTGGGATTAGATTTTTTTTCTGTATGAATTGAAATATCTATCTTCGTTGAAAATTCAACTCTTCTGTTGAAAATTCGAATTTGTTGGTTTGATGTAACAGTTTTTTTTATTGAATATTTAAAATAAATTAAAAATAAATGTGCAAAAAAAACTTTTTCGCCTCTTTTGTAACTGCATAGAACATGTTACCTTTTAACAAAGTAGTTGAATTTTCAACCGAATAGTTGAATTTTCAACTAAAAAATATAAATTTTCAACAAAAAATGGAATAGGTAAGTTTTCAATTAAAAAATTAATGTTTAACAACAAACAAACCAATTTCTTACGAAGCGCTTAAATTTACATAAACAGATCAATTTTAAATTAAACAGTTGAATTTTCAACTGAAAAGTACAAATTTGCAACCAAAAATAGAATCGTTCAATTTTCAACCAAAAAGATTAAGTTTCTAACAAAAAAGATAAATTTTCAACTACGTAGTTAAATTTTTATCTATAAAAGATTAATTTTCATCCAAAAATGGAATAGTTGAATTTCAAATTACCAAATTAATTTTTAAGCAAGGAAACACGATTTTCAACAAAATACTTAAATTTTCAACCACGAAGATTCAATTTTTACCAAAAAAGACGAACTTTCAACAAAATATATGAATTTTCTACCAAGTTGTTAAATTTTCAAACAAAAGACGAATTTGCAACAAAATATTTTGTTTTTCAACCAAAGACATAAATCTTCAACCAACAAAAATTTCTTTAAACAAAAAAGTTTAAGCTTCAGCCCAAAAAGACAAATTCTGAACGATAAATTTAATAGTTAATATTTCCACCACTAAAAGACATTTCAATTTCAATCCAATTGTTGAATTTTAAAGTCAAAAACCAGGAACATGAATTTTCAACAAAAAAGTTTATTTTCAGTTCAACAAAATTTCTTCGGAAAGCCAGGTTTAATATTTCAATGTGCATGTATGTACACTCAGAAAAAATTTTGTGAACCAAAAGAAATATCGGTTGAATCAAAGTCTGTTAGAAGGCACAAATGTGGATGTTTATGACAAATGGACAAATGGATGTTTATTAATTTAACCAGTCGAACCAAAATAATGTTTTGAAATGATTTAAAAGGCCCTGAACCAACAAAATCATGAACAACTGCAATGATTTCGACAAAAGACACATCTGGCATCGTTAATGAATGAAAACAGTGATATTTGTAAAATATCGGTTTTTCTTCCTTCAACAATCTTTTGTGAACAATAACTTGAAGAGGATACAAATCTGGTTCGAAAGGTGTCGTTAAACATTATCAAAAAACGCATACTGGTAGTAGCCAATAATGGATATTTATCCATTTAACGAGTCTAACCAAAATAACTTTTCTTACAATTGCTTAATTGAGTTTAAACAAACAACATCATAAATAACTGCAAAGGTTTCTACAAAATACCTGAAGAGATTACGATTTGTACACATCTAGCATTTTTAAAGATTGAAAACAATGATATTTGCTAAATATCAGTTTTTCTAACTTCAACAATGTTTTGTGAGCAATAGCTTCAAGAGGATGCACAGCATTATCGAAACGCGAGGTTAAACATCAACAAAAGAACGCATATACTGTTAGAAGCCACAAATAGATGTTTATTAATTTAACCATTCGAACCAAAATGATTTTTTGAAATGATTTAATTGGCCCTAAACAAACAAAATCATGAACAACTGCAATGATTTCCACAAAAGATACATCTGGCATCGTTAATGAATGAAAACAGTGATATTTGTAAAATATCGGGTTTTCTAGCTTCAACAATCTTTTGTGAACAATAGCTTCTAGAGGATGCACATCTGTATCAAAACTTGCCGTTAGTTGAATGGTATACTACTTTGTTGAAAATTGCTTAATTTTCTGAACAATTACCTCTTTGGTTGAAAATTTATCCCAAATAAGTTCAAAATTCAACTATCTGGTTAAAAATGTATGTATTTTGTTAAAGATTTGTCTGTTTGGGGCTTTGGTAGAATTCAACTGAGTAAAAATTCTTTTTCTTTTGCTGAAAATCAATTTTTTCAACGGGAAATTTAACTATTCTTGAAAATGTATTTTTCGAGTACAAAAGTGACCTATTTAAAAAAAAAAGTACTATTAAACTGGAAAACTTAAATTTTTTGTTGAAAATTCATCTTTTTGGGTAGAAAAATAAGACTTTTGGTTGAAAATTCATCTTTGCAGGCTAAAAATTCAGCTATTTAGTCAAAAATAAACTATTTGGTAAAATTTATCTTTTTCGTGGAAAATTCCATTTTTTGTGTGAAAATTCTTCCGTTTGCATTGAAAATTCATGGCTTATAGTACAAAGTCATCTTCTATGGTAAGAAATCTATTTTTCTCGGTTAAAAATAAACCTTTTTTGTTAAAAGTTAAACTGTATTTTAAACATTTGTCTTTCTGTCATGAAAATTCAACTATTTGGTTGTTAATGCAATGGTTTTGTTACAAATTATTTTTTTTCCTTCAGAAAATTCATCTTTCTCGGTTAAAAGTTAATCTTCTTTGGTAAAATATTAATCTTCATTGCTTAAAAATTTGAAAAGTGATTGAAGTTATTTATAAAAAATTTATAGATGCGTTTTAGGTGCACAATTTTTGTTTATTAATTTTTTTTAGTAGCTTGCGTCGTTTCTTGAAAAAAAAATTTATTTTCAATGTTATCAGTTAACAGTGTAACTCGTTGGTTGAAAATTCATAATAATATACATACTTTTACTTAATTTAATTAACATAAATGTTATAAAAATTAAATTAAATGTGTGAATAAATAGGCTGATTTCTTCGCAGAATAAACTGAAAATGCCTTTGTATGACTACCAGTTGTCATATTTTGTAATTGAAGAACATTTCTTTTTTATTTAAACCATTATTATAAAAAAATATCTATTTATACCATTCTTTTACGAATAGGCTCAATTGTTTCTACAGATTCGACTAAAAATATCTTACTAATTACTTTTTTCGTTATATTTTCCAAATCAACAATCACTATTCATTTTTCAAAGAATTCTTATAAACAAATACCTATTTTTACCTCTTTTCCACGAATAGAGTCAATTTTTTTATTGTCGTAACTATCACGTATTTGGCTTGAAAATTCCACAATTGCATTGAAATTTTTTTTCTTTCTTGACTGAAAATTTTTTTATATGAATAATAATTGAACTAGATAGTTGAACATTCGTCTTTGAGGTTTGAACATTTATTTCTTTTTGCAGAAATTTCATATTGTTTTATTAAAAATAGGTGTGGTTATAATTAATCTTTTTCAGTTGAAAATAAACTGTTTTGTTAAAAAATTCGTATTAATTAATTGCTCCAGCTAAAAATTAAACTATTTGGTTGAAAATTAACTTTTTTTTAATTTCATATTTTCCGGTTCAAAATTAAACTTTTTTTTATAAAAAATTCATTTTGTAAATACAAATTTTGTTTTATATAAGTTTAACTATTCCATTTTTGACCAAACGTTTATATTTTCAAGCTCGTCTTTTTGGCTTGGAAATATCCGCACTTGTGTATAACGTTCCATTTCACGTAAACACATTAGTATTCGGCGTTTTTACTAATTACAAGCTCTGTTATAACAATTAATCCATTATTTATATGCCAATCGAGAAAAAAAATTGCTTCTAAAAAAACAAGTTGAAGTCAAAAATTATTGTAAAATATGGAAATGCTTTATTCATTGATTTTCAAATTATTAATTTTGCGGTTTAGATTCACATGATTCAAATGTAAAAATCGTGATGCAAAATTTAAAATCTTATTGTTTTTAGCGACTTAGTTTATGCCTCAATTTTTAAACAAAATTGGGAATTGTTAACTTTTTAGCCCTTCAAGTTTGAATTTATTTTAAAAGTTTTTCTAATAATTAAACTTTAAGCGTTCGCAATATTTATAATTCTTCAATGTTGAGACACTGAAAATGATAGTCATTTTGTTGACTAATTATTAATATATTTATTATTTGAAAATCTCAAATTCGAGAATATTTGATTTGAATTTTCAACAAAATAGTTGAAGGTTCAAGCAAAAAAGACGAATTTTTTAAGAAATATTTGAATTTTCAACCTACAAAGATGAATTTTCGAACCAAAAGACGAATTTTCAAGAAATGAAATTGAATTTTCAACCAAGAAAGATTTTTTAGTCAAGAAGGAAAAAAAATCAATCAAATTATTTAATTTGTATAGCGAAGTGAAACCAATTTACTACAAAATAGTTAAATTTTCAACCCGAAAATATGAATTTTCAACCAAAAAGCTGATTTTCAACCAAATAGTTGAATTTTCAACAAAAAAAGTTATAAGAAGAATAATAAGGTTAATTATTCAAATAAAAAGATATTAGATTTTTACAACAACAAAAAAATAAAAAAAAACAGAATAGTTACATTTCCAACCAAAGAGATTAATTTTCAACTCAAATTATAATTCTTCAACTAGAATGGCAGAATTAACAGTTAAAAAATAAATTTTTAAGCAAAACAGAAAGAGTTTTGAACAAAATATTACAATTTTCAATCTGAGAGACGAATTTTCAACTAAAATAATCAATATTGAACGAAAAACAGACTTTTCAACAAAATTGTCGAATTTTCTACAAAAAACTAAGTTTGAACCAAAAGAGATGAATTCTCATTGAAAAATGTAATATTTTATATGTTAGGCAAAAAAGGTTTTAATTTTTTAAAAAGGAGTTGAATTCAATCAAAAAAAGACAAATTTCCAACAAAACAGCTGATTCTTCAACCAAAAAGTATACTGTTCTAGAAAATTGTTTGATTCTAACAAAATATATGAACTTTAATGAGAATAAAAGAAATTTCGAACCAAAAATCGAAAAGTTATATTTTTAAATTAAAATATTAGACTTTTAAAAAAAATCACAGAATAGTTATATTTCCAAACAAGGAGATGAAATTTTAACCTAAATTATGAATTCCTATCTGAATAAGTTGAATTTTTAGTTGAAAAATGAATTTTTAACCAAAAAACCGAATTAAATTTTCAACCAAAGAGATGAATATTCAACAAAATACATGGATTTTCAAACGCATAGTTGAAATTTTACGTTAAAGACAAAATTTCAACAAAAAATGGAATAGTTAACTTTTCAGTTAAAAAATTAAATTAAAAAAAAAAACCAAATATTCAACAAAATAGTTCAATTTGCCACCTCAGAGAGGCAATGTAGCGGTCTAGCAGGTCGGCACGCATGGGGCGAGTTCCCTCAGTAGCGGGCTGGATTGCCTTTGTACTGCCAGCGCTCGATCAGCGCCGCAGTCCATTCAGGCCCCAGGCGGGCCAGTGCTTCGGCGATAGTGTCATTGCTCTGGTTCAGCAGCTCGGCGCTGTTCGCGGCCAGTGCGACATAGAGGTATTCGCCACGACTCAGGGCACCAACACAGTCAAGGTCGCCCTTGGCCACGCGCAGCGCCAATGCGTCGAGGTAATCCAGTTGATCGGCCATTTGGTCATTCTCCTTCTGTGGTTGGGTGTCGCTATCGGTTGGGTTTGGGGTGTCTATTCAGAGCGTTCGCGTTCAATCCAAAGCTGATCCTGACTGAACACGATGTAACTGTCCCGAGCCTCGGGCACTACCTTTCTAAACTGCGCATCTGTCATGTCGTCGAGCCGGCTGAGGTCGCCACTAGCGCTTAGCCGTTCAATCACCTCAGTGGTGAGCCCTTCGTAGCGATTGAGATAGACGATTGCATCCATCCCCGCACGTTTGGCGCTCGCGATTATGGATTTCCAGTTACTGCCGCGATCTTTGCTTCGGCGAATATTCTTCGCCTTCAGATAGGCCCGGATGACACGGGAACCCTTGCCAGCTCGCATGGAGGCCTGTGCGGATGTACCAAAATGAAGCCCACCGTCTACCGTTTTGGGCGGATCGAGGGTGTCGAACTCCTCATTGGTTCGATGTTCCAGCAGCAATGGGGAACCCGAGGAGTCAACCACCACGGAAGGGCTGAGCCATTTTTTGAAGTCATCCTCAGCCGAATCTAGCCCGCTGCGCATAGGTCCGGGTCGACCAACAGACGCAGCGCCTGCCGCTGCCGCAGGAGTAGGCCATGGCCACGCATATGCTCTCCCGTGCCAAACCTGCACTGGCCGTGGCTGTCCTGGCAGGCTTGCTGATCGGGCTGGCCTCGGCATTGGCCGGCGGTGAGGCCACCAGCGATACACGACTCAGCCAGCAACGTGACAGCCGCGAATTCCGCAGCGACGAGCAATTGGCCCAGGACTGGGGCCTGCAAGCCGAAGACTGGGCACGCTACCGTCAACTGCAGCAAGGGCCGTTGGGTGCGTATTCGCCCAATCTGGACCCGCTGACCGCTCTCGGCATCGAGGCGCGCAGTGACGACGAGCGCCGCCGTTTCGCCGAATTGCAGGTGCGCGCCGAATCAACCCGAGTGAACAAGGAGTTGGCTTATCAACGCGCCTACGACCAGGCCTGGAAGCGCCTGTATCCGAACCTGCTGCCCGTCACCCTGCTCGACGCCCACAACAGCAGCCCCATCCCTCAACCTGGCAACGGGCGCCTGGCAGTGTTCATCGAGGACAACTGCGTGGCCTGCAACCTGCAGGTCAGGAAGTTGCAGGCGACCGGCAGCGAGTTCGACCTGTATATGGTCGGCAGCGACAGCGACGATGCCCGGCTGCGGCGCTGGGCCCAACGTGTCGCGCTGGATCCGCGCGCCGTGCGTGAGCGCCGGGTCACCCTGAATCACGATGCGGGCCGCTGGAGCAGCTTGGGTGTGGCCGGAAACCTGCCGGCGCTGGTGCGCGAGGTGAATGGGCAATGGCAACGTCAGTGACCGGCCACTGCGCGGCGCTGGTGCTGGTTCCGGCGCTGCTCAATCCTTCCACTCTATTCGTCCATCACCAAATCTCGACCCCATACAGGACCCCTGATTTCGCAAGTATATCCATTAGATAAAATCTCCTACTACGACCACCTAGTTTTTCTGCGGTCATCACTCTCCATGCTGCATTGGTTGCTTTCTGTATTTTCCCCACCATGCTTTTGAAATGTTTTCGGTAGTTCTCCACTCAGTTTTATTCTTTTTCCCTTCTTCTTCCATTTCTAAGAACCATGATTTCTTATTTTCCCATGTTTATTTCTGAATTGTTCCTGCTTAAATACCCTTCTAAAAGATTCAGCATTTCCATTAAGTCCTCTGGGAAGTCTGCTATTACTGCAAGATCATCTGAGAATTTGAGGGTAAAATTCTCGTTTTCTCTATCACTGACCCTTCTGTATTTCCCCTTTCCCAAATCTCATTCATGTCGTCGATAAAAAATATTGTACAGCGTAGGGCTCTGTGGGCACCCCTGCCTTACCTCTCAGCTTTTTCTCAAGCTGTGTGCCAATTCCTCTTCAGTTATCACCTGATTCTGAATCTCTACGTAAATTGCATGTATCATTTCCAGCATTCTTCCTTTGATCTCTATATTATACAGTTTTTTAAATTAAATTCATCTATCTGCCCTATAGAACGCCTTTTTGAAGTCTATAGTAGTTGCATATAATCTACAACTTTTCCTTTTATCATGTTATTAATCAAAGAATTTGAAACGAAGATATGGTCTCCTGTCGTTTTTTCCTTTCTAAACTCCCCTCTTGGCTTTCTTTATAGAGGCCTTCTTTTTATATTCACACCCGGATACGTTTGTGCAATATTGAGGCCAAAATTTGATAACCTATACCCTAACTTCCAGACCTACAATTTCTTGGTTTAGAATATTTCCATTTCATGTCCAAAGATACCCGAAAATGTTTCATTCCCCTATCTCTTCCGAAACCCCCTCGTTTTCAACCCCTTAGATAATAAAAAAGCAAAAATATTTTTAAAAAAGTTCTACATTCCAGACCTGAACTTTTATAGTTTCGGATATCCGAAAATGTTTCGTTCCCTTATCTCTTCCGGAACATGTTCCTTTTCAACCCCTTAGATAATAAAAAACCAAAAAAAAATCCAACAAATGTTCGAAATTCCAGGCATAAAATTATTTTGTTTCGAATGGTTCTATTTAATATCCACAGATATCCGAACATGTCTCTTCCCATTTTTTTATAAACACTTCATCTTTTTGTTACAAAATTCATCTGTTTGTTTGAAAATTTAACCATTTCGTCAACAATTTATTTTATTTGCCTGAAAACTTATTTCTCAAACTGAAAATTAAATTATGCTATTCTTGTTTGAATTTTTTTTTTTAGTTGCGGACTTTCCGACTTTTTGAATGGAAATTCATCTGATTCGTTGACAATGTAACTTATTCGGCAAAATTTATTTTATTTGTCTGAAAACACATTTCTCTAAGTGAAATTCAAACCATTCTATTTTTTGTTTGAAATTTTTCTTTTTATCTATTTTGTTGAAAATTAAATTTTTTGGTATCAATATGACCTTTCTTGAACATTAAACGATTAGGTTGAACATTCCATTCAAAGCTAAAATGTTTGATTGAAACTTCAACTATTTCGTTGAAAATTCATTTTATTTGGTTACAAACTTATTTCTCTAACTTGAAATGAAACTATGATCCTGTACGGGTTCCTGTACAGGTTCCTTTGCGAAGAAAATTGAGGCGCACGTTCCTGTACAGAAACTTATATAGGATCCCTCACAGAAAGCTATCAAAGTCATCAACCTTTGGAAGGATCCTGTACAGAAAGACGTATAGGGTCCTTTACTGAAAGTTATCGCGAAAAGTCAATTCGCTTACAGCTATAAAGCTGCTTTCCTTTTATTCCTTTGAAGATCCAACTCACCATCGAGAAAGCCAAGCGGCTAGCGAACCCTCGCGGATTAGTTCCTACACAGGTTCATGTATAGGATCCTGAACATGTTCCTGTACATGAACCCACATCTCAATTGACTCTGTGGAGAAACCTATACAGGATCATTCAAAGGTTAGCTTGTATACAGGTTTCCTTTACAGGATTATGTACAGTTTCCTTCGCCAAATTCCTGCACAGGAACCATCAAGATTACCTGTACAGGTTCGTGTGCAGTTTCGTGTACAGGAAAATGTGCAGGATCCTCCGAGGTTCCTGTACACGAATTTTCAACTAAGAAGTGAATCAAAATGCATATTTTGTTCGTCTGCAATAAAAATCAGTAAATTTCAATGTTGTTGGTATATATCAAAGTATACGAAACATATCAGAGATCAAAACTCAGAAGCGAAGAACAAAATTGATAAAAATCAAAGTAAAATGTCGAATTTTGGTATTAACAGTTCAGTTCAGAACAAAATATGGGATGTAGAGACAGTTTTAGATGCAGATGATCCCTCCATTGCTACTCCGTGGAATAAACATAAGGTTTCACCGAAAAATGCGATAACTGCAAAAACTCCGACTCTAGGAATTCTCCGAATATATATGTTCTGAACTATCTAGTAAATAAGAGGATTAAAAGGGAGAAAGGGGCAATGATAGCAATGTTCGTGGACTTAAAGGCGGTGTTTGACTCATTAGACCGAGGCGAGATAGAAAAAGTTATGGTAAAAAAGGGGATACGAGAGGGATTAATAAAGAGAGTATCGGAAATTTTAAGAGAGACAAAAAGCAAGGTAAAGGTAGGAGAGCAAGTAGGAGATAGTTTCTGGTTCGTGAGAGGAGTAAGGCAAGGATGTCCTCTGAGCAGAGCCGTAACTAGGGCAGTGCCGTCGGTGCCCCCGCACCGGGCGCCGGTCGCGAGGGGGCGCAAAAGGAACAAATTAACTAAATATTGTCCCGTGACGTTTGGGAATAAGGGCGCAAAATGATCAAACCGCACCGAGCGCAACGAAGACTAGTTACGGTTCTGCCTCTGAGCCGACTTTTATTTAATATATTAATATCAGACTTGGAAGAAGAAATAAGGAGAAAAGGGTCAGGAGGAGTTAGGATAGGGAACGAAAAGATATATACACTGGCATACGCGAAAAAGACTAAGATAATGAGGTTTAGAAAAGGAGGGGGAAGAAAGAAAGAATGGGCGGGGAGATGGAAGGGAATAAAATTAGAAGAAGTTAGAGTTTAAGTATCTGGGATATACTACTTTGCAAACAAATGGAGATCATAGAGCTCATATAAGAGAAAGGATAACAAAAGAAGCTGGGTAATGAAACAGATATGGGGAATGGGAAAAAGAAGGTTACAAAAAATTGGAAAAGGAGAATGTGGTTATTTGATACGCTGGTATGGCCGGTATTAGGTTATGGAGCAGAGATATGGGTGACGATTGATTATGCACAAGAGTGGTAGGGGTCTAATTATCCAAGGTATGCCCATATATGGAAAGTGTCGCAGTAGGTAATATGTAGTATATCCCTTCCTAGTCCAAGGGGTAATTAATAGAGTGGCCAATCAGCAATGAGGGATCGTGATATGCCCAAATATAGAGAATGGGACAGTTACCAAAATATATGGTATCCCTTCCTAGATGACAAAGGCTGATATATTCTAATGCGTAGAAGGACATAAGTTTGCGTGTATTATTTGTGCGAGGCTCACCCTCCTATAGCTGTTATCTTAATGAAGATATTTATTGCTTTTCTATTGAAGATGCTGGCGTCCGTTGCATAGAAATAAATAGATCAAGATGATTAAATCATTTATATGAGTAGTGTGGATACCAGCATTTCGTAAGCATGTGGAACTGAAAATCTGGTCTGTTTTTAAGGTTGGCTTGCTGATTAATTTATATAATTTCAATTACTGTGTGACAACTTGCTGTTTTCGTTTTGCAAATTCTATGTAGGCCACTGGATACCAGCATTTGTACATGTATAGGATTTAAAATGTGGCTAGTTTTTACGGTTACCTTGCTGATTAATTTGTAGCCCTTTAATTGTTGTATGCCTGTTTGTTGTGTTAGTTATGAGAGCTTTTGTGTGTATCGCTCATTTTCGTTTACTGCGCTGTGTAGATGCTATAGGTACCAGCATGGTGTAAGCGTATGTGATCGAAAATGCAGTTAGCTTTTCTGGTTGCGTTGTTCATTAATTTATGTCTTTTAGATTAGCGTGTGCCTGTTTGTTGTGCGAAAAATAATGCGTAGCTCATCTTGATCTATTTTGGGAGCAAGTGCAATTTTTAAGATTAGCACCTGCTCCCGGCGAAATCCTGCGGTTGTCCTTATGATAAACTTTTAAATATATATGTGTATATTAAAGCATAGGTTTTTAAGCTTTCAAACTTACTATAGCGTTCTCTCTCATAAAAATGTAATTGGATCCTTATAGAATAAACATCGTGAGTTCGATCCTTGAAAACTCTCAAGAAAGAGAGTGGCAATATTTCCAAATATAGGAGGCTAATATAAACAATAAACAATGTCTGATGGTGACTATAGATAACACACACAAATTTTAAAATTGACCATATAAGATGCTTCTATATATGAGTACGAAACATCTTTTAAAATAAGGGGGAACGTGTGAAGGAGCGGTGCTCCTACAACTAAAATGTATACTAGCGATATCTGGAAAGCGCGGCCACAAGTTCCGAATTCAAAACTGAATAGTCCTTTCTAATAATTTACCACGAGTTCTCATTCGAATGTTGAGACTTCTTTTTATTGTAAAATACAATGGTAGGTTTAATTACGTAAAAGCACGTTCTCGCTAAGCATACAATCAGATGAAAATAGTAAGGAAGTACGTAAGGTAGTCAAATATAAATCTATATTCTCTCTCTATCTCTTTGTTAAGTTATGTTCAGCTAAACTTCTACGCAGTACGAAATACTACGCAGTACACGATAAATTGAGTCTTAAAATCAAAATTTGTTTATTTAATAGATGAATCACAGGCCTAATTTTAGTATCATTAATGGGTTTTCGCGCCAGTCAGACCGGATGCAAAATGGACTTTGGACTTGTTTAGACTTTTTCATGTTTAGAAATGTCAATCATCGAAATCCATATAAAATACATGAGTGACCTTATACTCGCGCTGGTTAGTGTCGCCACAGAGGTATCCAGAAGAATTTCGTATTGCGGAAGATAGAGACAGAATTGTGAGGCAAAAAAGCAAAGGGCTCATGGTATCGCCCTGAAAGACGCTAGTTTTCCAAAGAGGCATCAATCTCTCTATGCATCTCATTGTGTGTGGATGTACCTTCAAGCTTTCCAACAGACAGATGATAAGTCTGTGAGATGTTGAATCGAAAGCTTTCCGGTAGTCAATCCAGGCCATTCACAGGTTGTTCAAGGTGACTAGACTCTTGGTTTGATTGGGGCACCGCAGCTCGGTGGACAAAGGCTCAGCTAGGGAATAGAGCCAGCCACTCAAAGAGTCAAGAACCATTTCCTAATACCGACTGGAATACAAGTATTGCATGTAATTGGTATGCTAGGTAGTAAGATAGTTCTAATAGTGGAATGTCCACTACTATCCGTTCACGATATAAGGGCCTGTCCAAAACAGCTGCACATTTTGGTAATTTACTCGCAAGAAAAAAATCGCACAAAAACACAGCTGATACCATGATAAAGCTTACTTTATTGCGCTTAAAACAAGTCCCCATTTGTTTATGTACAAAAATTTGGTTGGAAAATATCCTTCGCGAAAAGATGAAAACCGTGTTTTTTTCGCGTCACACTGTCTTTACTTGACTTTCGATGATGACATCTTTGAACATAACAGTGTAAAAAATTTCAACAAAAATCATATAGATGCATGCATATTTTGACTGTACATACGTGAAAACAAAATTGCAATATATTAATAACAATTAACGTAAAATGCATTTGAACATGTTTCTTGTCTCCTATCTTCACCCTTATCTTAGTTTCCACAAATATTTCTTTTATCCTCTCTATTAATCCTTCGTCTATTCCTCTCTGTTTCATGGCTGCCCATAACACCCTCCTGTTAACTGAGTCAAATGCTGCCTTGCAATCGTCAAACAATGCGACTAGTTTCCCTTTCCTTTGCCCTAGGTTCCTATTGACTAGATAATTGAGCACGTAAATGTTATCTGTGGTTCCCATCCCCGTTCTAAAACCCGTTTGATTATGTGGTATACTTCCCTTTTCTTCCACCTGTCTTTCTCACCTCCTTCTAAGCACTTTCGCATAAATTTTATATCCCACTGACATGAGTGTGATCCCTCTATATTCTTCTACCCTTTCGCCCTCTCCTTTCTTAATCAACGGTAGTACCAGCCCTGTCTTCCATTCCTCCGGCCACCCTTTTCCTTTCCATACCTTATTGCAAATCTTCCACATCTCTTCTCTCACTCCTAATCCTCCATATTTCAGTGGTTCATTTTCCAAGCCATCTTCCCCTGTTGCCTTATTTCTTTTTAACCGAGAAATCGCCTCATTCACCTCTTCTCTACTAATCTCGTTTTCGCTGTCCTCGTCTCCCTGTACCGTCTTTCTTTTTTCTCCCTTTACCCAACTTTCCACCCCTCCTAACAGTCCCTTGAAGTGCTTCGTCCACTCTTTCATTACTATTTCTTCATTTATACCCTTACTTCCTCCTCTTTCCCCGTTTATCACTTCCCATTCCCTCCCTAGCTTTACCGCTTTCTCTACCTCTGCCATGTATCTTTCTTTCTCCTTCTGTCTTTTCTCCTTTATCATTCGTTCGTGCTGTTTAGGACAGCTGTGAAGATCTTATACAGTGTGTTCAAACAAGTTATTGGCCTGTAATTCTCTGGGTTGGACAAGTTTCCTTTTTTTCGGTAGAATTATAGTGCCTCCTGACACCAGCCACTGCGGAATGGGCGTCTCCGACTTTAAATATGAGGTAAATGTGCGAGTCAAATGTTGGTGTGTACAAGTAAACTTCTTCCACCAGAAGTTCTTGATACAATCTGCTCCAGGACCGGAGAAGTTCTTCGTGCCTCTAAGTGTTTTTTTCACCTCTTCGGCAGTGATTGAAATAGGGTGTTCACTGAAGAGGCGAGATGGGTCAGCGAGAAACTTTTGATTCTCCCTGATCCATTTCTCTTTCTTCTTTATTCTCCTCCTTGCGTCAGATAACAGCCGTATTTTATCAAAAATATGCTGCTTGATTGTCAGCAGCTTTGACTTGTTCAGTGTGTGATTCTAGATCCTCAGTTCTTGGGCGAACTTTCGAAGCCTTTCTGTGAATGTTCTACCTGATTTTATCTAGTCCATCACACATTGAACACGGGACGCATGCTGTCTTGCCCATCCAATCTTCCTGTTCAGTTGATGCAAGCGTCATTTGGTCTTTTGACCCATCTTCGGTTTGAGCCTTCGATTTAAATCAGCCAAAGCTCTCGCTGCTCCATAAACTGAGCAATTGATGGTCCAGATGTCGGACTCTTGCGAGATTTCTCCACGAAGAGAGGCATCCATTTCAGTCAGATCTTGGGGCTTAGCAGGAACTAGCATGTTAATGTTCCTTCTTGTCCTGAAATCGTGATCATCTCTCAGAAGGTGCCTGCTTTCCGCGGTTGGTATTAATGTTGGTTAACGTATTTCAGACACTTCTATATTTAACTATGCTTGAACTTTACTATTCACTATCAAAATGGAAACTTTAAATATTCGTCACGTTAACGCACAGTCTTCACCTTCTCATTGCCACGTATTTAAACATCATTTTATGTCCTGTTCCTATCATATCATAGCCGTTTCTGAGACTTGGCTTAAGCCTAACATTCCATCTAGCCTCATAGCAGGTGATCATTACACACTTTTCCGCAGAGATAGAGATGAAAGAAGAGGGAATGGAGTCTGTCTCTACATTCATGACAGCTTAAGGGGTGTACAGGTGGGAATGAGTCCTTCTGCCAATTACTCTATTACTGAATACCTTTTTATCAAGGTATCTTCGTCTCATGAAAGCATGTTGGTGGGTGTGATTTACAGTCCTCCTAATGCTTCCTACTGTAGGGAACTTGAAACTGATATTTTTTACCTTATAACAAATTATAATAACGTTGTACTTACTGGTGACCTAAACACAAATCTGAATGCAACCAACAACTTAACTAACTATTTAAAACTATTCAAACCACGACCTTATCAGCATTCAATACCAGTTCTCCTTTGTTCCCTCCTTTAGTACATCTCCTTTGTCTATACGCAATCTCACAAATATAAATGAAGCCGAATTTCTTGAGCACCTCTCTACTTATGATTGGAAAAGATTTTTCATTTGAAAAGATATAAATAGAAAGGTTATCTGGTTAACAAAATTTTTATCTTTAGCTTTTGATAAATGTGTGCCTCTTCATACCCTCAAAGCAAAAAAGAAGTCCACTCCTTGGATTACATCTTATATCAAAGACTTGATGAAAGAAATCAATTGGCTAGAGTTTTCTGTTGGATATCCTCCATTTTCCTCAGTCTTTTTTGTCTGCCATTCTCGATTTTCTGTCCGTGACGCGCTGACATACCCTATTTTGTCAAAGTTTTCTAGCAACTCAATAATTTGCTCGACCTGGGTTATCCCTCGTCCAATTATAGCGTATTTTATTTCCTCATTAGAATGTCTGGCTAATTTTTCAATTGTCTCTTTCTCTGACGGAGGTGTTTTCAATTCTTTTCTTTTTACACACACACACTGATCGCGTATTCGGCACGTGATGTATCTTTTCCTGCTGTGTAACATCCAAACTCAAGTTTTCATCGTATGTCATGTTGTACCTGCTCTGCCAAATATCTTTTCATACATTTTCTTTCGAACGACTGAAAGTTGTTAATCTCGCTTTTTATTACCTGTCACCAGTTTACGGCTGAACCAGATAAAGAATGTTCAGCCAGGTAATGTGTTTCATTTTCGAAGGATTGTATTGCCTCCCAGTTCTGTCGCATTTAACTGATGTAGGTTATGTGGGTTTTCTCTCCCTTAAATTCAGGTAAGATATCTTTGATGTTGCGCCTTTCTCTTGAGTCTTCCCTGTTATCGCTGAAGCTGCCTCTTTCGATTTCACTTCTTGGTGATGCTCTCTGATTGTACTGTGCACCTTGGTATCTTTGTTAGCAAGTTATAGTGATCTGTTCTCTTCTATCTTCGGTTGAGCCAATCTTATCTGCAGGATACTTTCCCTTTCTTATTGTTCTCGCTCTATCCACCTCAATTGCTTGTCTTATTCATGCTGAGGAAAATGGAGGATATCCAACAGAAAACTCTATCCAATTGCAATTAAACAATTTGTGGTTTGAAATAAAATATTTTTTAGTTATCAAATTAACAATTTTGTTAAAAATTCTTTTTTTTTTTGTCAGAAATTCATTATTTTAGTTGAAAATTGATTTCTTTGGTTGAAAAAGAAACTATTTTTTTTAAATTCGCCTTTTAGTGTTGAAAATTAAGCTTCTTGGTTAAAAATTCATTTTTTTTTGGTAAGAGATTCATTATTTTTAGTTGAAAATTGACCTCTTTGGTTGAAAAAGAAACTATTGTTTTTAAACTCGCCTTTTTGGGTTGAAAATTAATCTTCTTGGTTAAAAATGCATCTTTTTGATTGAAACATCAACTTTTTGGTTGAAAATTCAAATATTTTGTACAAAATTAGTTTTTTGTTAAATTCATATTTTCGGGTTGAAAATTCAACTTTTTTGTAGGAAATTCATCTCTTTTGTTGACTTAAACGATTTGTGGTTTAAAATAAAATCTTTGTTGGTTGATAAATTAACAAATTTGTTAAAAATTCATTTTTTTTGTTAGAGATTCATTATTTTAGTTAAAAATTAATTTCCTTGGTTGAAAAAGAAACTATTTTTTTTTAATTCGCCTTTTGGGGTTGAAAATTAATCTGCTTGGTTAAACATTTTTATTTTTTTGTAAGAGATTCATTATTTTAGTTGAAAATTGATCTCTGGTTAAAAAAGAAACGATTGTTTTTAAATTAGCTTTTTTGGGTTAAAAATTCAACTGTTTTGTAGGAAATTAATCTCTTTTGTTGAATTAAACAATTTGTGGTTTGAAATAAAATATTTTTTAGTTATCAAATTAACAATTTTGTTAAAAATTCTTTTTTTTAGTCAAAAAACTTGATCAAAGGGAAATCCTAGGTGAATTATATCATTTTACAAATGAAATTAATTATTATTAATGTGGAAGCTAAAACGAGCATACTTTGAAATTATCGTATGTGAATTTCAATGCACACTGTACACGCAATTTAATGCACGTTAGTGGAAAAAGCTTTCAATAAATGTGCACTTGAGTTCAGTCAGATTTTTCTAGGTAATTGTCATGAGTGAGAACTTGTGTGAACTTGTACAAAAGACAAGTTGGTTGCAAATTTGCCAATCTTTTTTAAAATTTTATCCTGAGCAATAATATTTGAACGTTTGAATTATATATCTGCAACAGCTTAAATATAGAATTTTTATAAATAAAAAATGAAGATATTAAACTTATTATTCTGAATAGTTATTCAAAGTGCTTCTTGTATCAATTATCTGTCCTTTCCCTGATTTTCAGGTTTTCCCTAACCTTCGGACACCCTGATTAAAGATACGTGAAAATAAGTCATTTGTAAAATGGTTAGGTTTTAATGATTCTTGTAATAGTTATAATATATGAATAGAGTATGGAAGCTTCTTTATATTAAATTATTAATATTAGGTTTTTTTCAAAACAAATTTTACTAATTTTAAATTGGTATATGAAACTAAATGAAGTAATTGGTCAAATCAAAAGGAGAGTTTTATCACGTATATCTAAAAGATTAGACTAAAGGGTTATTATAAAAAAAAAAAAACAGAAAATCGTAAGTATAAACACAGTTTTGAAAAAGGATACACCGGAAATTGGGTAATGTTAAAGAATCTGCTGGTATTTTCCAAGATTCATGCAAAATTTGTATATGATTTAGTTGAGGATTATCTCGTTTCGGACTTTGTCCATCAGTGTTTTCCCGCATATTATGCGCAGAGGTTTCATGCCAATCGCTATAATTTCACTCTTGTCCTTTTCTTGACATGTCCATGGCTCGCTACCGTATAGTACAGCCGGTACAAATAAACATTTATATACGGTCATTTTAGCTTTTTAAAATTTGTTTTTATCTTTAAAAATGGAAACGGCTCTACCGATAACCTTCTTACCCTGCTCATTTATGCGCCTATCTAACTCCTTATCTATTTTTCCGTCGCTAGTTAATAGGCTACCCAGATATTTGTATTGGTCAACTTGTTCTAATCTCTCATCATTTAGGACAATGTTGCACATTGTTTTCTCATTTTTTCCTTCAACCACCATTACTTTGTTTTTATTAACGTTACTTTTGAGGCCCATGTTCTTCATGCTTGTATTAAGTTTATTCAACATTCTCTGCAAGTCCTCGAGTACTCTCCTATAAACATAAATGACTCGTCTTATCAATAATTAAACATTAAAAAACCTGCCCCTTTCCCAATTAATCGAAAATCGATTGCTTTATGTTTTTGGACAGTTCGTTGTTTTCAGTGAATTAGCAAATAACTAAAAATAGAAAAATTTGTGCTTCGCAAGTTGTTCCCCCCTTTACTCTGTTTTCTTCTTTTTAGTATGAAGAAATGTAAACAAACCGTCTATAGTCTTTGTTTTGAAATTCTTACTATGAAAAGGACTCATAATCTCAAACTGTTTCGAAGGTGCCGATCGCTCTCTGATTTATTACATAAAATTGAATGAATATTTTTTGTTCTGTTACTGTAAAACAATATAATTAGACATTCATCCACACATCACTACTTTACCACCGAGCAATTCACGCCTACCCCGAAAGGGAAACGGCTTAATGATATAATAAAGGAATTAATCGGCCGTAGTACCCTGCTAACGCAAGAAATTGTTTAATGTTCTTTTTATTTTTGGGCTGAGGGAAATTTTTCACAGCTTCTACCTTCCTGAGATCAGGTTTTACCCCGTTTTCGGAAATTACATGGCCGAGCTACGTTATTTCGTTCCGGAGGAATCTGCATTTTTCGGGTTGAGGAAGTAACCCGGCATTTTGCATCCTCGCTAAAAGTTTTTTAAAATTTAATACAGTGTTCTTCGAGGGAACTGCTATAGATAACGATGTCATCCATATACACAAACATTTCGATCCTCTGCAATCCGGAGAGTACTCGATCCATGAGTCTCTGGAAAGTAGCCGGTTCGTTTTTCAGACCGAACGGCATCCTATTGAACTCGTAGTGTCCAAAAGGGGTCGAAGAGGCCGTTTTGTGTCTATCTGCGAGCTCTAGTTCGATTTAATGGAACCCGGAAGCGAGGTCTAGCACCGAGAAATATTTTGCTCCACCTAACTGGTCTAAAATATCGGTGATATTAGGGAGGTGATAGGCGTCGCCGATAGTTTTCTCGTTCAGGGCGCGATAATCGATCACCATCCGCCACTTTTTTGTTCCTTTGTAATCCTTTTGGGAACAATCCAAACTGGAGAGTTGTAAGGGGATTTGTAAGGGCTTTTATTTTCGATCAGCTCTTTACATTGTTTATTTACTTCGTCTCTGTGTTCGGGCGTGAATCTATGAGGCCTTTCGTGCACGGGTTCTTGGTCTACTGTCGTTATGTTGTATTAATTATTTACATTTACTATTGGAAATTTATGAATAAGTAATATGTATTCACAGTTACAATTGATTATACCTGTCTTGATTTCAACACATATGTGACATTGATAACATGATTAATATTCGGAAATTAAAATAAAATTACGTAGGTATTAAATGTCGAGCAGTACTGATGGTTATATCAATCTTAGGCGTTCATTATTTTATTCCGTTCTTCGAGAGATACTAAAACTGATCACGCTTTGGAACTTTGTACGTAAATTATTATTGCACTTGCATTTATCAGATTGTAATGTGATCATCCATATTTTTTCTCTTTCCTTCTTAACGTATATATACGTTTCAGTACTTAGGTTGGAAAGATTTGTCCAATTTATTCAGCCGTCAATACACTTTGCCAGGGTCCCAAATTAGAGATCAAGTTTGCTAAGCAGATCTTTCGAAAGACTTGCAAATTGTCCTAATAATGGCATTTTCTATTTTCATGACAATTCATGAAAAATTATTGGAATATATTTACAAATGTTACCGTAATTCATGAAGAAATTTCTATCGCAAGTTTTACTGCATTTAGAATATATTTCGAAACTATCACTATGAAATTGTTTTTTTAGACCAAATTTCGAAAAGTTACATCATTTTCAAAACTATGCTTACTTTATTTTGAAGACATGTATAAGGTTTAGCAGTCACATTCAGTACATTTCAGCTCGACTTACACATTATCGCCATGATACTTTTGAATTGAACACAAATTACAAATATCATATATCATTCATAATCAAGTAAATTACCTATATTGAGATATTTTTGAAACACGGTGGAATAATTTGTAACATCTTTTGTTTGGCTTAAAATTTTCATTATCGTTTGATTTTTTTAAATGTTAAAAATTCTATAAATCTGACAATTTTCTTTTTATCGAAAAAAGTCACCAAAATAAATTGTTTTACATTTTGAGTACTATGAATAACCCTTAATAGAACTTTTAAATCTTGAAAAAATTGTCTTAAAAATTTCCAAGATGCTCTAACTTTTTCAATTTTTTATGGGAAATAGCTGGCTAAGGAACTCGTCCTTCCTATTTACATGCTTAAAAAGTGCGCTAAAGCGTAATCCAATCCGATAATTCTGTCACGAGTTATCGTGTTCACAGACGATAATGACAGAGCAACAGACATACATCGACGCAAAAACGATTTTTTTGTTGACGAAAAGTCATTTTTCCGATAAAACCAAATTTTGATAAAAATTGATAAAAATTCATGAAAATGGATAAAAATTGATAAAAATGTAAAAATGAGTCGAAACAAGCTACCTTGGATATATTACATTTTTAGTTCAACAACTTCAAAACATGAATATGGATAATCCGATAAAGTTCGAAATATTTCGATAATTCTGGTCTGACATATTAGATCCGCTATTATGAATGTTGAAAATCCAACACCTAATTTAAATTCAGCGACCCCAAAAACATAAGAATCACCAATCTGATCAAGGTTTGAACATTTTTAATATTTCATGCCCGCCATATTGGATCCGCCATAATGAATTTTGAAAATCCAACACCCGATTTCGACTGAGCGACCCCAAAAACCTAAGTATTACCGTAAGTAAAATATATTCAAAAATACTTATTCGTAGGGTAATGGAAATTACAGAAGAAAAGATATGGGAAGTCCAGATTGTTTGACGTTTTGAAGAATGCATTGCTATTAATGTCTTTCGAAAGAGTTTTAATAGTGAAGATATCTTACGTGTATGGAATGACATTTTCTGTGAAAAAAGGAAAGCCTTTCGAACATCGAGTTTGAATTAGACTGAGATTGCAATAAATGATAACAATAAAATATCGCATGAATTATAAGGAATAAAAATTCACGTAGAGGCTAATTTTTTATCTTATTTTCGTCAGAATTACATACTGTCAGAATCTTGTTGATTCTTAGTGCAAAAATTTATCCCATTACTTTAAATGTCATTATAAATACATTACGTGCAATTTTGAACAATTTTGATGTGGAATTCTCGCAGGTTGCGTGCTTTTGTGCACTTTAATTTTCAGCTTTGAAGCTTTTAGATTTAAGTATGCAATTTGAACCATTCGCAAAGTGCCGGTTGTTTAGATTGACATGACTGCCACATTTAACATTTTGTGCGTTAACACTGTACATTTAAAATTTAATTTTGAATGTAATAACTTTAAAAAATATAATATTTAATCGTTAAATTATTCCTATATTGTGAATTTAAAAACTATACAGGTTTGGATTCTCATTTTCTGAATATTTAATTTTTGTGAGCTCTTAAGGTTTTGAAAATTCTTTAAATTCGTAGCAATATTGTTAATCTTTTGAAAATCGATGAGACAGGAACGTTTTACCAAGAGAAATTGAAACTAAAAAGAAGGAACGTATTGAAAAGATACGAAGTTGACTGTGTGATTGTTCTCAACATTGCAAACGTCTCGAGACAGCCTCTCAGGCATGACAACCACAATGCTGGTGGATTGTTTGCAACATTTGTGTGTGTGTGTGTGTGTGTGTGTGTGTGTGTGAAGGTGTGTGTGAGGGTGTGTGTGAGGGTGTGTGTGTGAGGGTGTGTGAAGGTGTGTGAAGGTGTAGGCTCCATAAGCTACGATCATGGTTTCTTAAAGCAACCAATTCCGACGCAACTGGAACGTGTACGTCATCCACTTCTGCTCCTTCTGTCCTAGAAGGTAAGCGGCAGACAGGAAAGTTGGAGATGAAGGTTCCACCTCTGGATACTTTTTTAGAGCTACCAATCTTTGTAGAATGTGATTTGGAACAGTGTTGGCGGACCAGATGAAGTGATACCAGAAGAACAGCCGTTTGCATCCGGTTCACGATGAAATGAGCCTAACGCTGGCAATCCGGAATCTTGTTGAGTTGGCTAATAAATTAAGCTTTCATACCTCCAAAACAGCCGATTATGAGAACTACAAGATGAACTTCATAGCCTTGGTACAGCCTACTCAGCTCGAAAAGAAATGCTTGATACTCCGCCCATTTTTCTTTCTCCTTTGCCGTGATATTCCCATTGGCTGGTGCCGAGAATTCAATCACGTAAATGAGTTTGGTCTTCACATCTTGGAGGACAATGTCAGGCTTCGTGGCACTGATACGTTGAGTAGTGGAGAAGGAGAAATTCTAGTAGATCTCACAATGATCATTCTCCACAACGGACTCGAGTTCCCCCTGGGCGCCCAGCTGAAAATTCCTATACAGGAACCTCGGAGGATCCTGCACATATTCCTGTACAGGAAACGGCACACGAACCTGTACAGGTAATCTTGACGGTTCCTGTGCAGGAATTTGGCGAAGGAAACTGTACATGATCCTGCAATTATGCCCTTTTGTACGACGGACGAAAACGGCTACAAAACCCTGAAAACAAAACTTTAATCATTAAAAGATTTTTTCCAGTGAAATCTAAATTTATTTCAAGAAATATCAACACCAGTGTTTAAAGTACCTATGCTAGCGTCTAAAGTACATCATCTCGAAAGTGCGCATGCGCAGCTTTTTCACCAGTGTCTAAAGTACGCCATATTCAAACTGCGCATGCGCGCAAATTGTTTCGCACACAATATGCTCTAATAAGGTCCTTTAGGCCCCATTTAGAAGCATGAATACGTCAACTTTTGAGGTGGGTGTTGCAAAAAAAGTATTTTGCTGGCCGAAAAGCCACAGTTTTGTATTCACTTATTTCATTTGTTTAGCATTTGTATTTTATCAAATATAATTGAACCTATGTTCTTTTCAATAATAGCTGCAGTAATTCAAATGATAAAGATAAATCCGAAATTGAAAAAGCACAAATTCCACAGTTTAAAAAAAAAGGTGTATAATGTTTCATAGAAATTGTAACTGACAATCACTTTCCCTATAATTGAAACTATTTCCAGGGAAGAACAAAAAATTTTTAATAAAAATTACAATATTGCTAAATACCTACGAATCGTAATATTTAAAATTAAATAACAACAACTGTTTATTGTGAATTTTAAATAGCAACAGTTACTGTAAATCTCTCTCACAAACATTGGAAGCAGTTTCAGTGTAACAAGAATTATTTTCCAGGACAAAGTTTTATATTTACTTATTTCACTTGTTTACAAAATGAACAACTGTTGTATTTGAACACACATAATGAAACATATACCACTTTTCCGAATATCTACATAAAATTTTTTTCATCAATTTGTGTATTCGTTATTTATTTTTTCATTATTTTTTATAAGTCGACCCGAATATCCATGCAATTTTTTTTTTATTATGTCAATCATGCCGCTTTTTCCTGTATTAAACAGAATAATAAGTAAGTGCATAAGTCTCATGTACTGTCTGACTCTCCACAATCCAGAAAAAATTATTTAAACTTGTTTTTCATATTTATTTTGTAACTTTTATGCATTTTTCCTATGGTATTGCATGGTTTTGTAGAATAATACTACTAGCGCCGCGCTCGGCCATTTTCAACTCTCATGACACATTTTTTACATTGGGCAGTACAGTGGTCGCGGCGCAAGACGTAATTGGAATGTAACTATTATTTCGTTTTATTTGCAAAACACTGTTTAATATTTCGAAAGGGCAACATTCCCGATCATGCACGTGCATCATCGGGAATACTTAAAATGCATATTCAAAATTGCGCGGAATGCAGTAAAAGCACCTCATGACTGGTAAAAGTGATATGTGGGTGAGGTTATGTGCACGCAAGGAAGTGTCTGTTTACATTTTTTATGAAGGAAAAATACTTGTCGACAAGTATTTTTCCAGCATAAAGAATGTAAACAAAGACACTTATATTTGCCCATTGCATTTCGTGGGAGAAAGTGGTCCATCTGAAAAGTTTCCCAACTACACTGTAAAAAAAAGTGTATGTAATATTACCTAGGGTTGTAAGTCCATGAAACGTTTCATTGAAACCAGCCCTATGCATCGCCAGTGTATGTGTATGAGGTAGTTGTTCTCTTAGCATCCGGAGGGGTATCGTAGTTCAAATAAATCCAACAGATGGCGCTTATAAAATTAATGAAATGTGACAGTTTAAAAGTTGATATTATGAAATATATTAAGCAAACGAAATGAAGCCAACAATGAAATCCAATATGAACCGTGCTGACGAGGGTCAAATCGGAAAAAATGTGCCTGGAAATCGTGTCTATTACCTTATACGGTCCATTTTCATATAAAATTAATGAAATGTGACAGTCAAAAGGTTATATTATGAAATATGTTAATCGAACGAAATAAAATCAACAATAAAATCAACGATTATCCCTGCGGACGAGGGTCAAATCGGAAAAAATATGCCCGGAAATCGTGTCTATTACCTTATACGGTCCATCTTCATATAAAATTTATGAAATGTGACAGTCAAAAGTTGATATTATGAAATGTGTGAAACAAAAGAAATAAAATAACAATAAAATCCGAAATTATCCGTGCGAACGAGGGTCAAATTGAACAAAATATGTGGAGAAATCGTGTCTATTACATTATACGGTCCATTTTCATATAAAATTAATGAAATGTGACAGATTAAGAGTTGATATTATGATATACGTCAACCAAGCGACATAAAATCAACAATAAAATACAAAACCATTCGTGCGGATAGAGGTCAAATCGGGCAAGATGTGCCCGGAAATCGTGTCTATTACCTGATACGGTCCATTTTTATATAAAATTAATGAAATGTGACAGTTTAAAAGTTGATATTATGAAATATATTAAGCAAACGAAATGCAGCCAACAATAAAATTCAATATGAACCGTGCTGACGTGGGTCAAATCGGAAAAAATGTGCCCGGAAATCGTGTCTATTACCTTATACGGTCCATTTTCATATAAAATTAATGAAAGCGAAATGCATCAAATCTTATCCATCTCGAGTACTCTCTCCTGAAGGCCCGGATAAGGAAAGCACAGGAGAAAAACGTTCGTGAACAGCTCCTCAAAAAGAAGATGCACGGCATCTTCCACAGAAATGTGGAGGATCTGTCGATGTCGTATGAGCTAGCGTTTGTTTTTTCTTAAATCACCCGGTTTGAAGTCGGGCACGGAGGGTTTCATTTTGGCATATCCAGACGGTGTCATTTCCACTCTAGCACACCGTCGCCACATTTTGAGCCAAGATATTCCCGATGATAGCTGCAGGGCGTGTCATGTACACCCCGAGCATCTGGGACACACAATATCTGGTTGACCAACTCATGCGGGAATGACCTACATCCAAAGGCATATTGCGGCACTAAGATTGCTTCATTACCATCTCTCTCACTCTGACGGCATCAGCTCAAATACGGCTCCGCTGAACGCTCCTAGGGAAATAGAGTCAATTGTCGAGAATGAGAAGCAACGGATATACTGGAACT
The DNA here is from genome assembly GCA_011634705.1 of Andricus grossulariae. Taxonomy (NCBI): domain Eukaryota; kingdom Metazoa; phylum Arthropoda; class Insecta; order Hymenoptera; family Cynipidae; genus Andricus; species Andricus grossulariae. The sequence continues at coordinate 247,677,884 of JAABKJ010075445.1, forward strand.
TCATATTCGCGACAATTGTTACTGTTGCGAACTCGAGGCCTGACATAGTTCTTCTTGACTTCGAGAAACGAACCATGTTCGTTATCGACTTTTCGGCACCAGCTGATAGAAACATCATAGCCAAGGAGAATAAAAAGAAAGAAAGATATAAAGACCTTATAAGGAAGTTTTGACGGTTATACCAAGAATATTCTGTCAAGCTATGTTTTGATCATCGGCGCTTCTGGAGGTGTCAAGGTTTTTACTGGTTCATAGCCTGAAAAGCATCCCTGCGTGTCAAGAAAATGCTGAGACACTTGCGGGGAAAATGCAGAAGGCGGTCATCCTTGCTCTAGACTTCTCCTAGCGTTAGATAGTACTCGTATTCTGTCAACAATATGCTGCCTGATGGTTAGTAGCTTTGACGGCATTCTATTTGCAGCTGGCGACAAATATTATACACGTATGTTCTTGGGATTTGGTCCAACTATTATATGTTATATCTTTTCATGAGGGTTTCTTAAATAACTGTAAGCTTTTGTTCCTATTTAGGGAGTCCGTGTGTAAATTTTCATACAATCCTGAAGACTTAGTGGCATTCCCGAGCTTCTTTTATGCTATAGAGCAGGGGTCTTCTGCGAGGGGAAATTTGGCCGTATTTACTCATTTGCCAGATGTATCGTTTCCACCACTACGCCTCTTTACTCAACTGTATCACTCTTTCAGCTAAGGGAGGAGGCGTAGTGCTGGGAACGACTCAGCAAGCCTGTCCAGTTAGGGGAAATCGACTCAAATGTCACATGTTCGAGTTACACCACCACATCCCTCTTCTCAGGTCCAGAGGCTTGGGGTGGTGGTCGCTCTCGTGAAGTTGAATGAGTAGAGGTCGGTGGTAGTGTTAAAATCCGATCTGTCAAATGAGCAATTTTTCCCTATCTGGGCAGGCCTGCTATAGACTATAGTGTATAGAGCCATGCAGCGCTGGTGCGTGTTTGATCACAGCGGCGCCAGCCCTGTTAGTCCGGACGCCATACCCACTTCTGTCGCATTCGCGTTTGATATGCAATGTTGTTAATGATTCTTGTTCACACTGATCTCCTGATTCCGAATCTGTGTGATACCCCTCTGGCATTTATGGCGTTCTCGAGATATAAGCGATTAATTAAATTTTCATAATCAATTAATTATTACAATCGCGTTAATTTTACTCTTGTCCTTTTCTTGACATGTCCATGTCTCGCTACCGTATAGTACAGCCGGTACAATTAAAGATTTATATATGGTAAGTACGTCTATGAAAGTAGTAAAATGCATCCATATAATATTAAAGCATTAATATAAATTATTTATAAGTGAAGTACAATGTAAATAACAATACATCATGACATAAATATAACTTTATAAGTGCAACAAGTTTTAGCTCCTGAAAACTATAGTCCATTAAAAATGATCAAAGTTAAGTAAAAAAATTAAATAAGTTGAATATTTAAAAAAATTGAATATTCCAAGTTGATCGATTACAAAGTTAAACGTTCAAAATTGAACCACTTGAATTTTAAATCTATATTTAAGTGTTGAGCAGTCTAACATTTTTTTTATCGATATCAAAATAAAATATTTAGGGTTTTATTAAAACTCTGAAGCTAAGATATTTTTTCGTTGAATCCATAAAAATTAAATATTTTTCAAATCTAAAATATTTCAGGTGCTCAAACTTAAACTATGTTTAATTTGAATTTAGGAGCATTGAAGAGTGTTAGTTTCAACCGGACATTCAAAGTATTAATTACAGTAAGAACGAAATGACAAACCTTGAAGAAAAAAATTTAATTATACTCATAAGTATCACTATTTTATTATTAATGATGTTATTTTTAAAAAAAGCAAATATTCTTGATTATGAGAACGATTTTACATTCTATCCTAAAAGAGAGGTCGCGATTATATCTCGAAAATTGAAGCCACATTCTCTCTTCACCTATTGGTTGGATTTAAATTCGCCGCCTATGCTTTAGAATCGAGATCAGAATCGAACGTATATGAATTTTAGTATACAGAAACTATGAAATTCATATACGTGAAAGAAACTTACTGTACACTTGATAAATTTGATATACATATAACTTCATAAAGGAAATTTAGTATATGTAAGTATACTAAAATTACAAAGTGTAATGAATTTGGTAAACATTTAGGAAATTGAACATGCCCGTGCATACTAAAATTGCAAACATTTCTAACAGTGTAATTGGATAGAATCCTCTATAGAACGCAAAATTTACTTCAGAACCTCCTAGTTGCTAATTTACCATATTGAGTTCGGGACTCGTTCCTTTGCGGTTTCCGTTTCCGGTTCCGATTTTGGTGCAGCATTCGCAAGTGTATTTCGTGCGTATTGCGAAACGTCGATCACAGGTAATTTGTTTGCTGTTGTACACGTGATCGTTAAGCCGATTAATGCAATCACGCGTGGCTACATTGAGATCGATGCGAACGTCAACGCTCCCTATAATGCCGGCATTATCTGTCATTAAGCGAAAACAACCCACCAACCATTTTATCTACATGTCAACTCACCCCATCTCCAACTCTGATCTACACTGAGAGACTTTCCATTCGAACAAACGATAAAAACGTCTAAAACTTTAGTATTCTGCAATATCAAAACACGGAAAAAAGTGATGAGTTTCAAAAATTGATATAGTGGTTTTCAACTGGGGAATTTCATATTTTTGTTACATTATGTGAAATAATTGTTCCATTATTTAGCATAAAAAGTGTGAATATTTTATATTCAGTACACTGTTAGAAATGTTTGCAATTTTAGTATACATGGGCATATTAAATTTCCTATATGTTTACTAAATGCATTACACAAATTTAGTCGTCGTCCGAACGTTAAATTGAGAACTTGTCTCGTCGTTTCGGTAGACAAGTTCAAATTTAATTGTACATTAACCATAGAAATGATTTAAATATAGACAAGCTTTAATTTTTTTGAGCAATTTGTTACCATGAAAATAATTCAGTCGCATTATTTATTGTCAGTGGCCTGTCCTTTAATGTATTCGTCGTCAAGAATGTTTTTTTAATATTGCGTCTTTTTTTCTTACATAAACTTCTCTCGCTCGCGAACAATCCGGAGGTACTAAACTTTTAATTTTATTAGGTATTTTAGATTTTTAAATGGGTGGACGGGTAGTCTGAAACACCCTTTATATATAGCATGCAAGGTTTGATATTTTCTCCTCCTTTGTGCTCGTTTCTTCTGTTATGTAAAATTTTTGTCATTGACATAGATTTTTTGGAATATTTTCAGTATTCCTAATGGAATTCTAGGTATAATTATAGCAACGATAAATAATAATGTAAACTTGACATATTTTAGTTATAAAATATTTTAATTGAATTTATTTTACGCATTTATTAGTGCGTTATCACTATGTTTGCATATATACATAGCATGCAAAGTTTTACAATTTCTTCTTTTTTGTGCTCTTTTCTTCTGTTATTTATATTTTTTTTCATTTTCATAGATTTCTTTGGATATTTTGAGTACTCATAAAGTAATTGTAGGCATATTCATAGTAAAGATAAATAATAATGTAAACTTGACATATATTATTTCTAAAATTTTCTAACTGAAATTATTTCACGCATTTATTAATGTATTATCACTATGTTTTTATATATATATATATATATATATATATATATATTCTGTGAATTTATGGAATTCACGGAATTAGGCAATTTATAAAAAATTCAACCAATAATTGGAATTCCACAATTTGAGAGAATTTCATGAATCTCTTGAATTCCGTGAATGATATGAATTCCGCGAATCCTATAAATTCCATGAATTCTTGAAGTTCCATGAATTCCATGAATTTCTTAAATTTGGCAAATTCCATCAATTCCGTGAGTTCCATGATTTCCGTGAATTCCGCGAGTTCCATTAATTCCATGAATTCGGTGAATTCCGTGACTGCCATGAATTCTTTGAATTTTAAGAATTCCACGAATTCCTTGATTTCTTATAATTCCTTGAATTCCGTTAATTGCTTATATTCCGTGAAGTCCTTGATCAAATTTGTTCGAATTATTAATTTATAAAAATTTGTGTTTTCATACGATATAAAGGTAACTGATAGTTAAGGAATTATTAATTTCATTTAATAAACTAAAGCGCGCTGCGAGAATTTGAACTTGAAGTTACATCTTTTTACAAGCGTGACCCGGTTTAGTGCAGCAGCCGTGCACGCGTGCACACGAGACGTCTCAACATTTGGTACAGCAGCCCGCCTAGAATGTGGTGCAGCCGTTGCATTTGGGTTATGGGTAGCTCATATCATGTGGGTAGCTGTTGTACGATAGGCTGTGCAGCTTCAGCGCCAAGCTTCTCTCAGTGTGTCTTGTTCAAAAAGACGCAAGGCTTGCACTGCGAACCCTCTGTAGTACTCATCGTCGCGATACATTAGCAAGAAAAAGAGAGACACTAGGAAAAGGAAAAGAAAGGAAATACAGTGCATGACTACATATTTTGGAGCCCCGTCTGGGTATGGGACAGGCTGCGGGACTCGTATCCCGGATTAAATCAATACAAGGTATTTAGAAGTTAAGGATCACGGTGAGATATTGTCTTGTTCATTTTCGTTGACATTAACATGACTGAGCATGATTCCTTCGCTACCCCACGCCAGTCCGTCATTAATTCAAAACATTGATTATTAAAAACATACATCGAGAAGAAAAACTTTAAATAGAAAAAAGTTCCATTTTGATATTCTCTACAAGTCAATATTTTTTTTAATTTAATTTTTTGAACTTTAAAATTTGGATATCACAAGACACTTGGACAATTCTTTTTCACGTTTTCGAGTGCTCGCCCGGTTCTTGCATCCCAGCCTTCAATTATTACATAAAAGGTGATAAAAGTACCCGTTTTATACACTGAAAAAAAAAGGATAGCTGCCGTCAACATATTCTGCTTAGCCTCCGCATGCTATATGGTTATGCTCCGCATCCTAGTAGTATTTTGAGTCGAACCATCTTGGATAGGCGCTGCTAGTATTTATCAGTTAGCTGGCGTTAGATGCGGACGGTGGCTATCCGGCATACTGACGCTACATATGCAATAGATAGGGATGGCAAATATCCCGGTATTTTAGTAAACCAGATCTAATATTTTTAAATGATTAATCAAAATCGATTACTCTCGCGTGATTTATTGATGTATTGTTGCTTTAAAGATTTTTTTTATCTATTTGTAACATTTGATAACAAGCTTATATAGCACCTAGTACAAATTTCGAAGTTAAGTCGTCGTGTCAAAGCGAGCGAGTAGAATTGTTCTGACTTACCTTCGAATCAGCCCTGTGCATCTCTCCATATTTCAGATATTAACCCTACAGTACAGTCGCTAATGACCCTGGCAGTCGATGCGACTATAAACATTCAACTAATAAAAAAAAATTAATCTTCTTGATCGAAAATTCATTTTTCTGGATGAAAATTCGTTTTTTTTTGTAGAAAATTAATCTTGCTTGTTGGAAATTCAACTTTTTGGTTGAAAATTTAACTATTTGGTAGAAAATTCATATTCTTTGTTGAAAAGTCGTCTTTTTGGGTAGAAAATTATTCTTTTTGATGAAAGGTGAACTTTTTAGTTGAGAATTGAACTATCTTGTTAAAAATTAATCTTTCTTGATTAAAAATGATCTTTTTGTTAAAAGTTCATCTTTTCCGATTTAAAAGTCTAAGGGTTGCTGAAAAATTATACCATACATGCTATCATAGTTGTAGATAAGTCACATTTCTTGGTTTAAAATGAACTTTTTTGAGGAAAATTCAGCAGTCTTCTGGAAATGTTTTCTTTTTGTCTTAAAAATGCAAATTTTTGATTGAATTTAAATCTTTTTTGTTTCAAAATCCGACCATTTAATTGAAGAAGCGTATTTCTATGCTGAAAGTTTAACTATTTGGTCATAAATTCAACTATTTTTTTGTAAATCTATTTTTTTTTCGAAAATTGAACTATTTTGATAACTGGGAAAATTTTCCATGTGATCTGTTTTTCTTTAGAGTGCAGCATTGAAGCAATTGGGACAATATTCCACACTCAGCATTACCTTAAAGAAGTTTATGGACCATCTTCTCACTTATAAAGCTGGAATGAAATACACGTTTCAAGGAAGAGGTGACAAAAAGCCTGCCTTCAAAAATCTACGCATGTACAAAGTACGTGGATTCCATGAAATGTCGACGTTTTGAGGCCCCCTGAGTCAGAAAAAATAGTTTTTACGTCGGTGTCTGTCCGTTTGTCGTCGTCGTCGTCGTCGTCTGTATATCCGATAACTTTCGAAAGACTAATCAGATTGGATTGTGCTTTGGCACACCGTTTCAGGGACAGAAAAGACAGATCCAGTTCGTTAACCAGCTATTTTGGATGAAAATTCAAGAAGTTGAGGCACTTTCAAAAAATTTCAGCCAATTTTTTTTCAAAATTCATAAATTCCATGGACGACTGCTTATAGTACTCGAAAATTAAAACAATTTATTCTCGAATCTTTTTTCAATACAAAAAAAATTGACAGCGCTACAGCATTTTCAAAATCAGCCCAAAAAAGCGAAAATTAACATTTTAAGTCAATTAAAGCATGATATGAAAAAAAGTCAACAGAAAAAAAGTGTTACTTTTTTATAGTCCGTCAAGATTCTCATGATCACTTTTTGAGTTCTCTTAAAAAATCGAAAATTCAAATTTTATTGGCACAAAACATAATGAATTATAACATTCTCATCATAATCAGAAGGTATTGGTTTTATGTGAAAAATGACTTTCGTGAATTTCATGAAATGTCGACGTTTTGAGGCCTTCTGAGTCCGAAAAAATAGTTTTTACGTCGGTGTCTGTCCGTCTGTCGTCGTCGTCGTCGCCTGTATATCGGATAACTTTCGAAACACTAGTCAGATTGGATTGTGCTTCGGCACACAATTTCAGCGACGAAAAAAAAAGATCGAGTTCGTTAACCAGCTATTTTGGATAGAAATTCAAAAAGTTAGGGCACTTTCAAAATTTTTTATTCGGGGACGTCCGTTAGCATGTTCGCTATCATTCCCCAAATTTTTAAGGCAAAATCTATATTATTGTAGGAAAAAAACCGGGGGAACCTAACACTGCTAAAATCGATCATTTTCTAAGTATCACATGCCCTTAAACGTTAAAAATGTGAACAAATACTGCTTTCAATGTTTATTGTGAGTCAGCGATTAACCTTCTTACTTTTGGTCGCTCTTTTTGAAAGTCGATTACTGGTTTCAGTTTTTTTTTCGAAATATATCTTTCATTCAAAGCATTTTAAATTCAATACTTGTCCAGCTGCATTGAGGCGGAAGTATACAAATGTTTTTGGTTTAAATTAAAATTTCTTAAAATATTCTACTTACTATTCACAACGGCAATTTATAACCTTCATAATTGAATAATTGTACGTAAAAAATGAAAAAGTAGACTAATTTCAAATTTAAAGCGTTTGTATTATGAATTAAGCCATTTAAACCTCCGAGAATTTTTTAAAAGTTTTTTTGTAAACTTTTTGAAGCACTTTTTTGTGTATAAGAATTGACTTTCTTATGCATCTACTAACCGTTTTAGAGCAGAAAGAAGTAAAAAGAAGCAAAATTATAAAATCTGATTTTTTCATTTTGGTTTTGATTTCGGAAGAAAAGGAAGAGCTGTTTAACAAACACCACAGGGTCCCACTGGGAGCAACTGCCATCTAAGAAATGACACCGGCTCCCAATAGGACCGCGGTAAGTCCCACTCATGGCCACGCCTCACAACCTTGCGATGGGTGGTCACAGGACACGACGAAATCACAACGACAGGCCGGCGAAACCCTCGTGTGTTTTGAGGACACGAAGCTTTCTAGTACATAAAATACCACAGACGCGAACCATCATGTTTTCCCATCTTCAAATGTTTTGATTTTTATAAAAAGCGGCGGTCGGCTTTGCCCTCCGGTGTGGGGCAAAGCCGACGATATACAGCTTGTTAGAAATAATAAAATTATTAAATCATTGTTTTATTCATGTAACTAATACTAATAGAAATATGATATACAGTAATGTAGGACTCGAAATGAAAAAAATGGATCAATTCTACATCTTATTAGCTTTAAAAAAATCATTGACTGTTAACTGGTTGGCGCTGCCCCTCATTACCCTATACACAAATAATTTTACACGCTTAAGGCGAGTATTATAGTGTAATGTTTTATTGTGTAGATCTTATTTAAATGTGTAGTGTTTTACGAAGTAAGATTTGAAAAATTATTTTATTTTTATTTTTGTAGAGCAAATGTATTTTTTTTTTAATTTAAAGCAATTATTACAAGTTTTTATAAAATGTCTGAACGAATAATTAATAATAAAATTATGTTTTTTCTGGATTTGTGTATGATTAATCTCAATTTTACCCCGGAATTGCTTTAGTACGTGAATATTTAAAAACATTAAAGCTTAATGTGACCTCAAATATTCAGTAAATATACACTGTTGAAAATGTTTGGGATTCTGCAATATTTCTATAATACGAGCGTAATGTAAAATTGCAAAGACGTTATTGGAATGGCCAAATTACAATGCGTGTAAACGGTTCGAAAGGACACGCGCCGTTTACCATACAAGTACTTAAGGGCATGCTCTACGGTGACCACGTGACCAAACCAGTCCTCGGTTATGAAATGTTTTTTTGGTGTTCACCATTACTTTACCACCGAGCAATTCACGCCTACCCCGAAAGGGAAACGGCTTAATGATATAATAATAATGATAATAATAATTTATAGTTGAATCTAAACGGAACTTAATTTCATAAGTCACTGATAAATATTCATCTGTTTATTGATTATTATTGACCTCGATCGCGGGGTAAGACAGAGTTCGAATTGCTCTAGTGATCATGAATATTTTCAGAAAACTATATTATCCACTGAAAATCATTTCGGCGACAGCGTCTCTTTCGCCCATTTTACTCACGGCAACTGTTAAGAGGGGATAGATACTTCAGCGGGTAGAGAGGCGCAGCGGGGTAGGTTAGGATTTTCGCCGACAGCGACGTCTACATTTATCCTACCCTACTAATACTTCTATCCCCACTCCGCCGCCACTTGCCGCATCTAGGTATATAATATCTTTTCTTTAGGGTACAGAAAAAGTGTAAAAATCACGGAATGACTGAAATTCAATTTCACCAAAACGTCACGACCTCAGTTTAATGAACAGTATATTTTTAATGTCATACACATTTCTTCCATCACGAAACGTGCGACCTGTAGTCCAAGAGCTGGTGACGTTTTTCGTGAAGTTGGAGTATAAGCCCTAGTTTGTGGCGAATATATCTGGGAAAGGACCCTTCTTTCTAAACCCGTAAATGATAGTCGCCCTGCCTGGGGCGTTTGGGCACCGGAGCTAGGTGAAAACATTGGAAATTTGCAGTGACAGTATAAGAGCCAATTTTCTTCTAGGATCTATTATTGATGCCCCAAGTTTACTATTATTTAATCGCCAGACCGATAGCTTGGGGATAACATACTGCCAGACACGATTGAATTTCAGAAACAAAATGAATAATTAAATCAATCTTACTTTAAATAAACAATTATTCTTCAATTTATAAAAGCTTCTAGCCTAACTTCTTCAAAGTGAAAATTTTTCATTTCAGTCGAAGTTGGGTCGACTACTGTAGTACGTTTACGTTCTCTTTTTCGGGACAGCAGTGTTCCCAAACATAAGAGCAGAGTTGCGCCACATTTTAAAACCGCCGCTTCACGCAAAATGGCGCTGCTGTCGCGTTGAAATCGTGGTTGTGTTGCCCTGCTACATTAAACGCAACAGCTGTCCTAAATTTCTTTCCGTGTATGTTCTTCAAAATATTCATTTGCGTTTAGCGTGTCCTAAGCATGGGAGACGGACAAGAGCAAGGCTTTAGCCATGCTACCATTTGGCCATGACACATGCTTTAGCCAGATATTTCTAAGCTTATTGTCATGCGTGAGCCATGCAAACTTTTTTCACGCAGGTAGCGCTTTTTTATAACAAATATATAAAAAAGATGGGTCTTTTTGAAAGTGAGCTAATGTTAATATTCTATCAATCATGACAAAACTTACGATTGTTATAAACAAATTGTTAATCAAACACGGAACTGTAACAGTTTCTTTAACACTAATGTAATGCGCATCTATCATAGTTTAGTATTTCTTAAATTGTTTGTATATCTAAAAAAGACATCGGCTCCCAGTAGAACCGCAGTAAATCTCATTCAGGGCCACGTCTGACAACCGTGAGATGGGTGGTCACAGGACAGCTTTCTGCATCCATCTCGCAAGTGCCGTGGCTTATTTTTGGCACGCGGGTATGGCTTTAAGGTTACGAACCAGTGATAGTTTTGCTTATATCTCCGGTATTTATGCATATGTTTTCTTCAGCAATACCTTTTTTTGTCTTAAAAGTGCGATCTATATATAAAAAGTAAGAAACTGGACATAATTTGAATTTTTCTATTTTTGCGTGACGATAGAGTGAATTTTTGATTTTTATTTTGGCGCAAAAAATGGACTTTTCTCATATATTTTGGGATATAACACGTAAACTACTAAACAGATTGGAAAACAATATACAGAGCGATTGTTGAAAATTCTATTGACTTTAATTTGAGACCTCGTGTGACCCAATTTTACGTTTAGAACTCGATATATGGCCTAGCACGTGAAGCCACCGCCGAAAAAAATGGAAAAAATTTTCAAATAATCATATCTCGAAAACCTATCCATGAAAAAAATGTTTAATGTGATTTTCGAGTTTAGCGAGCCAAAATACATAGGAAAAAATAGTGGCATTAAATGTACAGAACTTTTTTTTAATTTTGTAAACTAGTGTAATTATTGATTATTGACAAAATTTTCGTAAACAAATTCAGAATTTGGCTATTTTTAAATTTTTCTTACATGAAAACATACATGCAGCTATATCCTTTTTAATAATAAGCACAACATTTCTATTTGAACTATAATATTAAAATCAAAACCATTTGAACATTGAAAAAAAATTCATTTTTATAAGAAAATATATGCACAATACATCTAATAAGAATTACAGAACAAGTACAAATTTTGATAATGGTAAAAACTTTTCTTTTCATTAATTTCAGTCTTTTTTTCTTTTTGTTAATTGCTTCCAGTACTTTAATAATCTCTTCAATAAAATGATATTGTGCTTTTTTAAGATTTTTACTTCCTTATTAGTTTGCTGAGAAAGAGTTGAACTTAATAATGATTTCACATTAGCCTGATAGTCGATCACGTCATGGAAAGTTAAGGTTTTATTTTGATCTGAAGAACCACTAATTACACTCAAATTTGTGTTGATTAAGGTAGTATTTCCAGGATCAATGAATACAAAACCATCAAAATTACTGTTTTCTGAAGTATCACAACCGAATTACAAATCTAGTTTAGATAATTCCTTATCAATGTTAATTTTATTTTTCCTATCACTCTCAAGCCCGTTCTTATTCAACTTTACTAGCTTAGCTAATTGAGGGTTTTGTTTAGCAAGATTTCTGGTAATTGTTTTTCGAATATTCCCTAAATCTTTAAGGTCTTGTTTTGGCATTTGTAATTTTTCAATTCAGACATATTTCACAGCAATAATAAAAACATAAAATACAAATAGTATAAGTTACCTGTCTTTGCTCAAGTTTTTTGCGTAAAAAATGTGTATAAAAATTAACTTAGTTTAAATAAATTATATATTGGCTCTATTTAGTTTGGTTTCCCGGCCAATGCACCATAAAAAGGTTGTATGTTACGTCATGGAAAACGCAAAATACTTCCTTCTTAATTGAGTTCCTCGTTTTAGTCGAGATTGGAGATTTCGCACAGGGAAGAGGAAGGAGTAGCCAATAAATAAATCATAAATGAGATTTAAAAATTTATTATATAAAATGACAATTAAAACTTATTGATTATAAAGAGCTTAACACAAGAAGTTGACGGAAGACTTGTAGACTTTCTCTAATCCTTGGCCAGTACCTTTAAAATAAAGGAAACTCATATATTATGGCTCAAGGGCAGTTGCTCCCAGTGGGACCCTGCGGTGGTTGTTAACCTTTAGTTTTTAATTATATATATATATATATATATATACAAATTGGAAAAATTTTAACAATGTAATGATGGTCATAAATTGGATTGTTCTTGTGGTATGTCCTATGTTGGACAAACTAAAAGATCGCTAGAGACTAGAAGAAATGAGCATTTCTGAAATATTAACCATTGTACTATAACCCATAAAGAAATTGCTAGACACATTTACTGTGCTTATAATGGAGACTCAAATTATATCAAATGGGATGAAATTAAAGTAGTACATAAAGCGTCAAATTATTTTAAAAGAACCTTTTCTCGAGATGATGTATAATAAAAATGAGAATGACAATGCTTTGAACAATACTACTGTTTTGAAATTTTATAATTCTGCTTAGAATATGATTTTAGATAAAGTTTGTTAATGGAACTTTACCCTTTAAAATTCGTTATTCGAGTCGTTTGATCCTTTCAGAACTCGATCGTCTCGGGTCCTGCATGGTACATTGTACTATGCTCCCTTTTCAAAAATCTTTTTCTAGAAATCACGAATTTTTATTTAAATTCTAAATTCTTCATCACAATGAAGTAATTACCAAAAATGGTTTTTTCAAATGCTAATCTCATTTTTTTCTATATAATTTTGTTACATTCGCATCTCAATGAGAAGGTATTGGTTTTATGTTAAAAATGACTTTCGCGGATTCAATCAAATGTCGACGTTTCGAGACCCCCTAAATCAGAAAAAATGTTTTTTACGAAGGTGTCTGTCTGTCTGTCCGTCTGTCTGTCTGTAGTCTGTAGTATCGTGTAGGCACGATAACTTTTAGCTGGTATCGTTGCTGATTGGCTGCATTTTTTTTACTTGCGCGTGGCTAGACCTGGTGTGGGTTGGATCATGGACAGATCTGTCGATTCGGTCCCTAGCGTTGGACTTGAACGGTTGTATAGTGGTTACTCTGTGTTCTTCTGTTGGTTATGTGTGATATTAATTTCCAACGCGTGAATAACTTTCACGTTGAGCTTTTTTTTGTGTTTGAAGAAAGATCCATCTCGGATAATCAATTTTGGTACTGCTTGTGATTTTGAGGTTTGGAAACACTATGTGGATACATATGTTTTGTCAATTACAAGAATCTAATGCTCCCTTAATAACATTGAATAAAATGGCACCGCACATCCTCCGCAGCTCCTCTCACCCATCCACGTGCTGCTGCGCCAATTCTCGGAAAAATTAAATGGAGGATCATCCAATCCAGGTTTGACTGTATTATATTTCTTGTTCAGAATATAATTCTTCTTTGGTAGAAATTTCATCTTTTTGATCAAAAATGGAACATTTATTTTTTTGGTTGGAAATTCATTTCTTGGGTTGACTACTACTGTAACTACTTCTTTGAAAATTATTGTTATTTTTTCAAATTTTTTCAACTGACAGTTATACTGTTGGGGTAGGTTGAAGATTCGACTATTCCGATTTCCATTTATTTCTTCGCAATTATAGGAACTATTGGAATAAAAAAATCGCATACTTTGTGCAATAATTTTGTCCATATTTGAACATTATTGATTTGTATAATTTTCTTTTGTAGTTACTTTTTCTATACTCTCCCCTATAGTTGTTTCTATAATCGCAAACAAATTACGAGAAATTCATTATCGGAAAATCTAAATATATTATCGAGCGCGAAGCGCGAGAACCAACAGTTGCGCGCCCTAGGCGCGCTCAAACTTGCGAGCGAAGCGCGCGATGAGAATGTGCCCGCGCAGCGAGCAGATTTTTTTTTTTTTTCTATCAGGCATTTACACGGAGAAAAATGGATGGTCAAAGTTAGAGGGTCACAATTTAGAGAGCCAGTCCTTTCTTTTAGATGGCCGACAGAGCCATCCAGAATTTTTTTGACATAGTCTGAGAGGCTCTCATTTTATGACCAGTCTGACTGTTATAAGAAGGCTAGACTCACTATCAGGGACAAACAAGGCATCCTTTCGAAATGTTCAATAAGATCATCTTGTTTTCACTCATTTCCACCTTCCACGAAAGAGCAAATTACCCATCGCGGAGGGCCGACATGATTAGTTACCGTTGGCGTGTTTATTTAGAATGATTGAAATTTTGAAATTTTCACAACAAATAATAAATGTAAAGCGACAATCTAATGAATAATTAAATTTCACTCTAGGAGTCTTCCTTGTGAGCAAAGCATTATTTTTGAATAAGCGCGCCAACCTTAAGCAATCCGGTTGTCGACGCGGTGCATGCAGTCAGAGTTAGGATTGGGAGCAGTACCATGGTCTAGACCAGGCCGATACGACTGTGTATAAAAGAAACGGCAGAATTCAGCGCCACCTACCACCGTCTTAGTAACTAAGACTCTGTGAGCAAGCATTAATGCGTATGTATGCATACATTGATGTTTTGAGTGGGTCGAAATAAATTTTTAAGTCAAGATAAATTAAATAATTAATGCAAAATACAGGATGTACTAAACAGAAAATATGTAAAAATGAACTATTTTGTCTCTCTCCTGTTTCTCTCTCTGTTTTGTCACGCCTGAGTGCACATCGCACATCCCCCCGCAAACGCCTCTCACGTAACCCCACGGCGCGGCGTCAATTCTTGGAAGGGCACAATCCAGGGAAGCTAAATCCAGGTTTCAATGTAAATCGATTGAAATTGCTTATTCATTGTATTTTATGTCAGTTTATTATATCAAGTACGAAGAAACAAATTTTTAATTTGTTTTCTTTAAAAAAATATTTTTCACTTGAATATTATTAATAATAATACTCGACGAGTTAGTGCTCGCAGCATGAAGTTGGTTCGCAGAGATGCTTTTTTTTTAAAAGTAATTTTTTAATTGAAAAACAAATTGTTGGAAAACGTATTAGGTATTGTTGGGTCGAGAATTTAGTTGGCTAGAAAATGTTGCTTTTGATTTTAAACTGCAATGGTTTGTTTATCAATTATTATAAAAAAAGTGAAGTGATGGAAAATCTGTCGAGCGAAAAATCGTGGGGCTAAGACGACACCCTCCTGGGTCTTAGTCGACATTTGACTATAATGTTTGAAGAAAGAAAAGGACACATTTTTAAAATTTTTATTATTGCAGCCAACTAAATTCTCGATCCAACAATACCTAATACGTTGTCAAACAAAATTTTTATACATTCTCATCCTATAATGAAAAGGTTTTATAAGGGTGTTTGTCTACCTGCATGTATGTCTGTATATCTGTCTGCATCCTGTAGACACGATGACGTACTGGTGTCGACTTAGCCCCACGCGTCAATTTTGTATATTGGTATCCGAAAAACATTGAAAATCATCGGAAAATCAAAATTTAACAACATTTGTGGTGAGAGGTTCCATTTTGTGAGTGTGAACGAGTCTCGTATTGGATTATGTGTGGCTTCCCTTGTGTGGATTAACGTGTGGCGGACTGTTTGTCATCCCAACATTGTTACCGAGTCTCATGTTGGATTCGGTGTGTTTGCCATTGTGCGGATTAAGGTATGGGGGACCGATTGTCATTCCAATAATCATACATTCTCCCATAAGGTAATTTCTGACTTATTTTTGTAATCACTATTTGACTTTCGGCTTTTTCCTCCACTCATCGAGTGGAGGTTTTTTATTCCATAAAATAAACTCTCTCCTTTGCAGCAAAAATTTGTCTGTGGTTATTTGAACCCCAATACACTCCACTAGCAATTGGGTGCCTTATAAAATCTCAACCATTGGTACCCCGGGTGAGGAGTGGAGTGTGTTGGGCTCTAGTAATTAATTGTCAATTTGCGGTTATTGTAGCCATCAGTTGTCATGCAATGGAAGGAGGTGGTACCTAATTGAAGCATACTATGATAGAATGGTAAACAAATATCGAAGTTATTTTAGAAGAGGCCGGTTGGTTTATTGTCGTTTAGTTTTAACACACAGTTGTGGTGTAAGCGATTTTTTTGGGGGTTTTTATTCAAGCCTTTGATAGAAATGAAGTGAGTTTGAATTGATTATGTGTGGAACACCCCTTTTTTAGCGTATTGCACGCATTCTTGCTACTTCTCTTAGAGATTAATCTGGTCCCTCTATTCGTCTGTGATCTTCAGCTATTTTTTTAGGTGAGGATAATAAACGTGGAACAATGGCACCTGTCTCTCTGAAAAAACTAACGACCCTGCAGGGTTCGCGATCAGCCATCAAAATCCTTCGGAAATGTTTGGTCTGCTTTCTGGCTTTTGACTTTTGTCAAATTTTGTCGGCCTGTGTAATTGTCAACAAAATTTTTTTAGGTTTTTCTGTTTGCTTATTTTAAGGATATATAAATATAATTTTTACATGATTCTTGACAAAATTTAAATTAATTTAAATTAAATCAATTATTTAAATTAAATCAAGCAATTTTTTTGTGAAGAAAAAAGGAAAATTGCATAGAAATTATAATTTAAGGCAAAAAATATTTTTGTAGAAAAAATAAAAATTTCGAATACCTATTTATTTTTAAGTTTGTATAAATATATTTTTCCTAAGATTCTAAAGAAAATTTTCAAAGATTTGTCAATATTTCAGATATTTCAAATGAAAATTTCAACAGCTAAAAAAGTTTCAACCCTTGTTTGGCACACCTCCCTGGAGTAACGTACTTGGCACATGGGGTCGTCGAGGACCCCAGCGTGAAAAAATTGTTATAAATAATAAAGTATTAAATATTTTTACTAGACAATTTTTTTGTATCTTTTTGAATACTTATTTCAAGAGAGCATATAGGTTATATAGCTGAATATTAAATTTAAATAAACAAAAATAAATGGTGGGAATTGCATAAAGTTGAAAAATGCCAATTTTCATTTTAAAAATTCATAACTTTTTTTTAACCTCAATAGAATTAGCTAAAAAATTAACTGAGGCTTTTCCTAATGTATTGGTTCAAGAAAAAAAAATGTGTGAAAAAAGTTTTTTTAAAAAAGGTATTTATTCCGGGAAATGAAAGTGGGAATTTCGTGAAAAATTGAACTACCTGTTTTTGCCAAAATAACATAGAAAATGTGATGTCCTATATATATATAGTTCCCCCACTCTGACACCCCGTGCCGCATCTAGGCTTATAATATCTTTGGTGCCGGAGGTAGAATAGTGGAACAGTTTTAACCAATGAGGTGCCTGCAAAAGCTCTCGCAGTCACCTCATTAGTCAAAACTGTTCTACTAATCTATCTCCATCGTAGAGGGAAGATAGGTATAGAGGCGACAATGCCGACCAAGCTTAGGTGATTCGCGCGGGGAATGAGACGTCAGGAGTAGGACTTATTTCGGGAACCAGCGGTGCGCGGCGCTAGTGTCGAGAACCAGCGTATGTGAGTTAGAATACAGGATAAGCGTGACAAGTGAGGGAAATTGTAACTTTCCAGTTTTTCACCGTAACTCAGAAGCTGCTGCTAAATCTCGTCGATTTGGAATATTTGCCAAATATCAGGGATTGGGAGCGAAATGCTGGGTAAATGCTCGATGCGATCCAAACGTGCTCCTCTCCTGTTTAGATTTTCCGAGTGTTACGAACTAAGAGGTCCGCTTGCGCTACCCGAGGTAGGAAGAGTCGTGTCGTGAACGGAGAGTGAATCATGATCAAAAAATACATTCCCAATTTCGTCCCCACTCGCGCTCTACTACAGCCAGCCATTTGGTTATCATAAGAACCGTTAGTGTCTCAGTCTTCACTCAAAATTGAATTTTCAACAAAACAGAGGAATTTTCAACTGGAATAGTGAATCTTTAAGTCGAATAATTCAGTTTCCTATTAAAACGATGAATTTTCAACTCGAATATTAAAACAATTAAATTTTCAACCAAACAGAGGAATTTTCAACTGGAATAGTGAATCTTAATTATGTCGTTATGACATCGGCGTCAAAAATTGGCGGCCATTTTGTTCAGTCTGACAAATGACACTAAAATCAGATCAGAATGATCCGAATAGACAGATCATTATGATCTCGAAAGTCTGTGTACTACATTCCGTATACGCGTTCCGTTTCGCGTGGTTTCCGTCTTTATTATCTGCAAACATGGTCGGATGAAAAATTAAATTAAAGAACAAAGTTTTCATTTTCAAATACTCATATGCTTGAGCTACATTTACGCTAATAAATTAAACAAACTTTTCAAAGAGAAGACTTCACATATCCTCGCAGAAAGAAGTCGAATCTTTTAGCATTGCAAAGAACTGAAGCAAATGCCACCGGCCACGTTGATCAACTCGCGTAAATAAAAACGCGCTTGCGCAGCTGAATATAGTAAACACGTATATGAATTTTAGTATACAGAAACTATGTAATTCATATACGTGAAAGAAACTTATTGTATACTTAATAAATTTAGTATACATATAACTTCATAAAAGAAATTCAGTATACGTAAGTATACTAAAATTACAAAATGTAATGAATTTAGTAAACACATAGGAAATTAATTATGCCCATGTATACCAAAATTGCAAAGATTTCTAACAGTGTACCTTGGACAAAATATCGAACGACGAGGAATTGAGAACATTCCGCGATCAAAAATAAAAGTAAGTCACAAATGCACATATGCACATATGCTTACACTTACTGAGAATGAATCAGAACACTTGAAAATCAGTTGCCACATTTAGGCGGGGCAAGAGTTTTGTGCGTATGAAGTGTATATATGTAAATTGTTGGGTATCGTGTAGGTATATAGTGTATCAATTCCTTGACTGCCATAAAGTCCTTGAATTCCTTAAATTCCATGAATTCCTCGAATTCCATGAATTCCTCGAATTCCATGAATTCCTTGAATTCCATGAGTTCCTTGAATTCCATGAATTCATCAAAGTCCATCAATTCCTTGAATTCCATGAGTTTCTTGACTTCCATAAAGTCCTTGAATTCCATGTATTCCTTGAATACCATAAATTCTTTGAATTCCATGAATTCCTTGAATTCTAGGAATTCCTTGTATTCCATGGATCCTTTGAATTCAATGAATTCCTTGAATTCCATAATTTGCACAGATTTCGTAAATTTCAAGTATGACGTGAGTCCCATGAATTCCTTAAATTCCACGAATTCCTTGAATTACATGAATTCCTTGAATTCCATGAGTTCCTTGAATTCCATGAATTCATCGAAGTCCATGCATACCTTGAATTCCATGAATTTCTTGACTTCCATAAAGTCTTTGAATTTCATGAATTCCTTGAATTCCGTGAATTCCTTGAATTCCATGAATCCCTTGAATTCCATGACTTCCTTGAATTCCATGAATTCCTTGAATTCCACGAATTCCTTCAATTCCATGAATTTCGTGATTTCCATGAATTCCTTGAATTCCATGAATTTCGTGAATTCCATGAATAATTTGAATTTTGTGAATTCCTTGAATTAAATAAATTCCTTGAATTCCCGGAATTCCATGAATTCCTTGAAATCCATGAATTCCTCGAATTCCCTCAATTCCTTGAATTCCATCAATTCCTTGACTGCCATAAAGTCCTTGAATTCCTTAAATTCCATGAATTCCTCGAATTCCATGAATTCCTCGAATATTATAACTGAGTAAGTTTGTTACTATTTGTTTGATAAAAAACATGGAAGACCTGAAAGTCATGGAATTTTAAAACATATTCTGGAAAAACTGGAAAAATCATGGAATTTTGAAAAAAAGTACTGCATTTTTTTTATTCACAAGTTAACTTCAAAGACTGTTAATCAAAGTCCTGATACTTATTTTAATACATCACGGCGAAAAATGGTGGAAAATTAAAAATTTGTATTGAAAATTAGTTTAACTATAGTTTAATTATATATATTTTTATTTCGCTGTGTTTTGGTTCTTGTTTGAAAATTCATCTATTTGGTTCAAAATTCATTTTTCTGGTTGAAAATTGAACTATATATTTTTACAAATTTTTTATTTTTTGGTAGAAAATTAATTTTCAAGGTTAAAGATTTATCTTTTTGATTGAAAATTTAACTATTTTTTTAACATTCCTTGTTTTATGTTGAAAATATAACTATTCTATTTGCTTTTTTATTGTTTCAATATTAATCTATATAAAATATTAATTTATTGTTTATTGAATATGAATAATTAAAATTTTTTCTTTCAAAATGGTTGTTTTTTTGGAAGAAAATTAATTTTCATGGCTAGAAATTCATCTTTTTGATTTGAAATTGAACTATTTTGTGAAAATTCGTTGTTTTTGGTTGGAAATATATAACTATTCTATTTACTTCTGTATTGGTTAAGAAATTACACTGGTTTACAAAAAAAAAAGGTGAGGGCTATTTGACAAGACCACTTTATCCAAATGTATTTTGACGCGCTGAATACGAATCCGAGGTCTATTTACCTCCATCACGTCAGGTTCAAGGTCATTTCAAGGTAATGTAACAGATTTTCAATGTAATTTGTCAATTTGTAAAGCTCCATGTTCAAATTCTCCTCGAAAATCGCGCGAAACCGTCAAAAGTGACATGTCATCATGACAGAATAATCGTAGAAAACAGAAAAGAAATATAATATATTAAATCAATTTTGACCGAATTTCGTGATCGTTCATCTAGTGATGCTTGAAATTATTATTTATTTTCAGCTTTGTAGGTAAAAATTTCATCGTGATCGTTATACAGGATATCGGTTCGGTGTCTGGAGATGCAAAACTTTCCTCACAAGTAAAAATTATAAAATTGGGAACTTTTGAAAAACTTGTCTGAGAAATCAGCACACAAATTCACGCAAAAATTTGGGAAGTTCCTTAATTATGACATTCCGGAATGTATACAATTAAAAAATTAATGAATAATAAATCAAATAAACTGCTTTTATTCAATTAATATATTTTCTCACTCATATATTATTTAAATAATTTTTTTAATTGCTTAAATTTGGTAATATTGTAAACTGTCAGGAATCTCATTATTCCGAAATTTTCCAATTTAGGAATTTCGAATTGTCGGCAATGGTACAATTCCGTACATTTTCTATTTCGAATATTTTTTAAAGAATTTTGATAGGTTTCAAGGGGATAAAAAATATTCTTAAAATTCCCAGGAAAATTTTAATGAGGTTTAGTGTGAAAAATTTATTTTCAAAGAATATTTAAAAAGATTTTTCAAAATTTCACAAGACTTCCAAAATGGTTGAAATATAATTTCCAAGATACCAGGGGAATTTTTATAATTAATAATTTGAAAAAATTAGAAACAAAATATACATGTTTTAAGGTTCCATTTGTTTATTGGAATATTTTGTACAATTCTGAGCTATTGTTTATTAACATATTCTACATTTTTTTGGAAAATTCAGATAAAAGAATTAAAAATCAAGTACTCTAGAAACGTATCATATTTACAAGATTTCATTTTGATCGAATATTTTTTTCAGCATTTTCATCACGGTATAGGATTTCAAATTTTGTTTTTGACAAATTAAAAACCGGATATTAAATCACAGACTCAAAAAAAACCCATAAAAAAATTATTCTGAAATGGAACCATTTTTGGTGTTTCTTACAAGTTCTCGTGGCTCCAGTCCACAGCGCAACGGCCCTGCTCAAATTTGTCGCATCCCCACCACCTCGAAAATTGTCTTGAGACAGAAATTTTAACCCGGAGACCTATTTTCCGTCGGAACGAGTCTTGCGACAAAATTGGTCCAGGTGGTGGGGATTTTTTTTAAATTCGTCTTTTCCGGTAGAAAATGTAACTGCTTGTTTGAAAGTATACCTACTTTCTTAGAAAATTAGTTGTTTAATTAAAGATTCATAATGTATGTTAAGAATTAATCTTACGTAGAAAAATTAACTATTTTCTTACTAATTGTTTTTTTTTTTTTGATGGCGGAAAGTTAAAATATTTTGTTGAAAATACAACTCTTTGGTTGAAAATCAAGTTTTTTGTTAAAAATTCGTCTTTTTGGTTCGGAAATAGTAGAAAGTTAAGCTATTCAGTAGCAAATTAAGTTTTTTGGTGAGAATGAATCTTTTTGTATAAAAATTAAAAAATTTGGTTGAAAATTCATGTATTTTGTTGAAATTTCAAGTATTTCGGTGAAAAGTCCATATTTGGTATGAGATATTTGTATATCATTAATTGGTTTCAGGAACGGTGAAATATCTATATGGTAAACGTTGACGATATGATTACGAAGGTATACTTCAACTTTGGAACCTTACAGTTGAAATTCTACAATTAACGACATTTGAAATGGAAAATTTTCGAATTTCTAAAAGTTTAAAATTGAAAATTGTTCAATTTTTAAGATTTTCAAATGAAGATTCGTCAATTGTTGTTGATGTGTTTAGTTTAGAGTGATGTGATTCCTCATATGTTTTTTATTTTTTAGTGGGTCAATTTTAAACATTCACGATAGAAAAATCATCTATTCTGACAATGTAAAAATACAAATTTCTAAAAATCGGATAGTTTTCAAGATCAAAAGTCAAGAAAGCTGAATTCCAAATCTTCCAAACTGATGAAATTTCGAATATATGTCACATCTTGCGACTAGCGAAAAACAAAGCAGTTTATTAATTTACGTAAAGATCACGTTTAACCTGCCACGCATTAAATGTTATCATACTGTGTGTCTCAGAAAAGACACACTGAATCTATGTGAAAATGAAAATAAGTATTAACTCGCCTATATTGACTGATCTTTTGAAGTTGTATAAATCGAGTAGAGACTCCACGAGGCTACTGTACGAGATTTATTAGATTATTCTTATGACACGCGCCAGAATATTGACAAAAAACAGGTTCCAACTTGCCCGCATTGGATAGATTCAAAAATTTATGTGAGGCACCTAAAGACTCCGGCAAATTACGCTAAATATAAATTAGGCTATTCGTATGACAGGCGCTGAAATAGCGATGAGTGGCATTGGTCAGGTTGTCATGGTCACGCATCTTCCGGTCTCAAAAAAATGTCGTTCATAAATCGGTTTTCCGCTGCAGCGGCTACCCTGTGAAATCCGACGAAATCGCTTTAAATCCATTAAAATTTTCTGGAATTCCTTAAAATGTTTAAAAATTGCTCGAAATTCTACGTTATATAAATCAATCCTTCGTCTGTACTTTCTATTTTTTGCGGTTCAATGCGAAAGTATTATGCAGTTTGACTGCCGTACCACACGTATGGTAGTTCGATAAAATTGTCGCTGTTCGATACATAGGTTTAATTTAATTTAAATGTCTTGCAATAATAGCTTTTGATTTTTCTTAAAGTCCAAAAAGGAAAATTCAGTTATAATTTTTTCAAATCTCCACTCAACAGCTTCTTTAACTGAGCGCATAGCAAAATTAAAACTTCGCTGCTCTACGGTTCTGTTGACCGTGGAGAACGGACACAACAGGAGCTCTCGCAGAGGATAACCTGCATCACCATATGTTACATGATGTGGGGCGACTTCTTTTAACTGCGCGAAGAGGTTCCTTTCCCTAAGAATAACTATAGAGAAGTATTTTTCAGAGCGAAATTTTCCACGTACTCAGATTCAAATCATATTAATATATTTCGCATACTAGATTCGGATTATATAGATATTTTTCCCATTCTACATATTGGTCTTGCTGTATCGTCTATAAGAGCCCATCAGTTATGTAGTGGGGCTCCTTTGTTTATGATAGCCTCAACAAATTATGTTTTACACACCACAATAAGAACACTGATGTACATACTTTAACTTGGAATTATGTATTTAAAATACAATTTTACTCCCCGATCTTATGGAAATTCGCAACGCTAATATTATAGAAGCAACATATTTCGTGCTGAAATGATTCTGTGACTTGAGCTCGCACAGCATGTCCGATTGGAAATGAATTCGGCATTGGCATTGAAACAAAAGTATTTTCATTGTCTTGCTCCTATAATTTAAGAAAAGCGTATAATATTTTTAAAAAATTGTTACTAAATACGCATCATAGCGTAAGGTTATTCTAAGCTAATTTGTAGATATAATTTAGGCGAAAAATTTTGTTAAATAAAATGTAATGGTAGCTTATGTCCTTTTTTCCAAAATGTTATTTTTTTTTATTTTCAATGTATGTTTATAACAAAACTTCATAAACTATTTGAAGATATTTTTTGGTAGAACAACTTTTTTTGTCATTTTTTTCGTCTCTCGTGTCCTTTTTCCGAAAATTTAATTTTTTTATATTCAATCTTATATTTTACGATTAAAAGAAAGTCGTCATGTCCTATCAAAAAATTACTAATAACAAACTTGTAGATTCTTTTTAGGTTAACAACTTTTATCGATTAATCTTTTTTTTGTACCTTGTGTCACTTTTCAACAAAATTCAATTTTTTTACCTTGAATGTTATCTTTTACGATTAAAAAAAACTACGCGTCATATCAAGAAATTATTGATGACAAATTTGGATGAGTTTTTAATCTTTTTCAGAAGAGCAACTTTTGTCCACAAATTTATTTTTTAATTTTTATTGTGGTTTTTTACGAATAAAACAGAAACCACGCATCATATCAAAAATGATTCATAGCTCCTTCTTGGGACCACAATTTTTGCTAAATTAATTTTTTTCTGTACCTTGCATAGTTTGACCGCCAAATGGAATTTTTGATTGTTTATTATATGCATACATTCGTATGTTATTGAATATACTTAATTATCTCATAGCAGCAGAGTCTGCAATTACAATCTCTCATTAACCGAACATATGCTGAGTTATCGGTATTCTCTGAGTCATTATACTTCCATGGCAATATACTTCATGTATCTCATGATTTTTATCTTACCGACCGTAGTGCAGTTACCATAGTTAGGTTCAAACTCAGAGAAGATCGGTATTCAAGGATTTCACGGATTTCAAGGAATAAACAGAATTCACGAAATTCATGGGATTTTCGAAATTCGTGGAATTCGCGTAGTTCATGGAATTCGCATAGTTCATGAAATTCCAAGGAATTCATGGAATTCAAGGAATTCACAGAATTCGTGAAATTCACAGATTTCGTGGCATTCACAGAATTCGTGGGATTCACGTAATTCCTGGAATTCACAGAATTCGTGGAATTCACAGAATTCGTGAAACTTACAGAATTCGCGAAACACACAGAATTCGTCGAATACACATAATTCGTGGAATTCACAGAATTCGTGGAGTTCACAGAATTCGTGGAATTCACAGAATTCGTGGAATTCACAGAATTCGTGGAATTCACACAATTCGTGAAATTCACAGAATTCGTGGAATTCACAGAATTTCGTGGAATTCACAGAATTCGCGGAATTCACAGAATTCGTGAAACTTACAGAATTCGCGAAACGCACAGAATTCGTGGAATGCACAGAATTCGTGGAATGCACAGAATTCGTGGAATTCACAGAATTCGTTGAATTCACAGAATTCGTGGAATTCACAGAATTCGTGGAATTCACAGAATTCGTGGAATTCACAGAATTCGTGGAATTAAAAAGGGAAAAAGTCAACCAAAAACCAACTTCTCACTTTTTCCTTTCTCCGTCCTTTTTATACTACGAGGGGACCAACATGTTTCGAGGCCAATTTGGACCTCTTCATCAGGTATAGGAAATAACTAAAGGTGTGAAAAAATAATTATTTATTAAATAATTAATTTTTCAATAAATATATTTGATTACATTATCTTAATCAATTTTTTAATTAATACTGATTGAAATATTTCCTTTACAGATGTATTAATTTTTGCATACCTTTAGTTATTCCATATAAATAATCCCTGATGAGGTCTAAATTGGCATCGAAACTTCTGTTTTTTTTTTTGCATATGAAATTACATATTATTTCGAAAAACTTCATAACTAAAACAGTTAAATCAGTTAATTACAATTACATTTGTAGAACCAAATATATAAAAATTAAAAGAAAATTACCAGGAATTTCAAAGCATTATATCATCTCCATTTCTTTTAATATATCCAACACATTTCGTGAGAATTTCCTTCCCTACCAAAGAATCTCGTGATCACTGGGAAGAGTACAACTGTGCAAGAGCCAATCTGTGCACTTCAGTGGCCACTGGTACAACTGTGCACGTTGTTGGCCACAGGCACAACTGTACACCGGCCATCTGTACACGTCTACATTTTGACGTGCACAGTTGGGAGGCTCCCATCTGTGCACGTGAACTGTTGCGAGGGTACCATCTGTGCACGTCTAAATTTCGACGTGCACAGTTGGGAGTGTACCAGCTGTGCACGTGCACAGTTGGGAGTCTCCTATCTGTGCACGTGAACCGTTGGTAGGGTACCATCTGTGCACGTGTACAGTTGGGTGGCAAGTTTTGTAAGGTTTCAAAAAAAAAATGTATGATAACATTGGGAAACCTTCATTTTTTACAAATAAGGCTTGCAGGCATAATTTTCAATAAAGCGAGTGCAAATTATGGAAACGTCTCAAAAAAGTACTATGAGTTATATTGAACCTAATTATTTCATTTTTGTAGTTTTTTCATAAATTATTTTTCATGGACTAATAGACAAGTTTCAAGTATTTTGTATTGATTATTAATCGTTCAAACCATTTCTATTTGTATTAATATTATCTTGTACAAATTTTATTACAAATTATCGGTATCCTAATAACAAGAATAACTAATTAGGCTATATAGAAATCAATATGGTCAATTTAATATTTTAAAAATTATTTATCATGCAAGTTTGAATTATGATTACAGTAAGGTAGAAAAATGTAGTTTTCACACATTTAAAAAAAACTCTATCAAATTCTGATGGTACGCCTCATTCTTTTATTACTTTAACAGAAATATTTAAATAATTTATTTTTCTTTGAATATTATTGTTTGAAAAAATATAATAAATTCACACCTTCAAGTATTGATTTTAAAGTTAAAATAATCAGTTTATATCTTTCAGAAGAAGCAAGAAAATCAGTTACTTTGCAAAAAAATATTTAAACAAGTGGGAATCGCTCAAAGAACAATGGTAAATAGTACAAGTAGAAGACATAACAGAAATATTAATTTTCATTTTGCAATAATTAGTTCATCTTCTTATTATGATATCGACAATTTGTGACCAAATGTTGAAAAAATATTGTTTAAACAAATACAAATTATTTAAACAGTCATTATTTAATTTAAAAAATACGTGAAACGTTAAAAATACACCTGTCCGGTTGAAAATCAATCTGTTTTTGTTGAGGATTCAACTATTTTGTTGGAAATTCATCCTGTTTGGTTCAATTCAAACATTTGTGATTTAAAATGAAAATCTTTTCTCGGTTAAAATATCAACTATAACATATTTTGTTGAGAATTCATATTTTTTCGTTGAAAATTAATTTTCTGTGTTGGAAATTCTTCTTTTTATTTCAAAAATTTAACGATTTGGTTAAAAATTTAACTTTTTTGTAGAATGCTCTTCTTTTTTGTTAAAAATACACCTATTTGGTTGAAAATTAATCTGTTTTGGTTGAGGATTCAACTATTTTGTTCAAAATTCGTCCTTTTTGGTTCACTTCAACTATTTTTTATTTAAAATGAAAATCTTTTCTTAGTTAAAATATCAACTATTACATTTTTTGTTGAGAATTCATTTTTTTTTTTCGTTGAAAATTCATCTTTTTGTTTGAAAATTTATCAATTTGATTGAAAATTGAACTGTTTTGTAGAAAGCTCATCTTTTTTCTTAAAAATACAGCGGTTTGGTTGAAAATTATTTTGTTTTGGTTCACTTCAACTATTTTTGATTTAAAATAAAAATCTTTTCTTGGTTTAAATATCAACTATTACATTTTTTGTAGAGAATTAATTTTTTCTTTCGTTAAAAATTAATTTTCTATGTTGAAAATTCGTCTTTGTTCAAAAATTGATCAATTTGGTTGAAAATTCAAATGTTTTGTAGAAAGCTGATCTTTTTGGTTAAAAATACACCTGTCCGGTTGAAAATCAATCTGTTTTTGTTGAGGATTCAACTATTTTGTTGGAAATTCATCCTGGAAAGGGGGAAATTCTGTCTAACCCTATCCCTTTCCCAGCTTTTTTACAGAAAAGTTGTAGAGAAATTTCAATGAAGAATAATAATATTTTATTTCAATATTTGCAACAAATGCACGTGATGACAAAACATCAATTCAATGAGGTTGGCGAAATACCAATATAACTTATTGATTCAAAAGTAAATAGTTATTAACTGAATTATTATTTTTAGTCATAACAAAATTTGTGACTATCAGAATACTATTACAATTTCTATCAGTCTCTGTCAGAATTATTTTATTTGAAAATTTATGATCGAAACATCTTTTCTATTCATACATAAAATTTGATTTATGTCAATGAAAAAAGTTTTCCTGTTTAAAACAGATGTTTCAAATATTACGAAAGAGCATAACTTCCTTGCTGTTCAATAAAGTGTATTGATATTACAGGTCCATAGATTTTCATCAAATCCAGGAATCCTTTCCGTTATAGCATACATTATGAATTATGTTCATGGAAAAAATTTTACTATAAGAACCAGTTTCTTCAAATATTATGCATTACCATAGCTTCCTTACTGTTCAATAAAATATAACAATATTAGAGATGAGTCGATTCTTCTCGAACCAAGGAATCTGTTATATTCTTGCATTAACTATGAATTATGTTCAAGAAAAAAGCTTTAATATTGAAAACCGTATTTTCAAATATTATGCATTATCATAGCTTTCTCAATCTTTGATAAAATTTATCAATATTACAAGTCAATATTATATTATAGGTATATATATATATATCTAAAACTAAAGGTTAACAACCACCGCAGGGTCCCACTGGGAGTAACTGTCATCCAAAAAATTAAATTTTCTTTCTCTCCTCATTCCCTTCTTCCTCTAACTCCTCGCACTAAAATCTGTTATAAGCCTAATCCCTTCTTCACTTTATTTCATTAGTCATATCAACTGTGATTTATATATCTCCTCTCCCGCATATCTACTACCCACACTCCCACTATCTTCCTCCTCTCTCCTCCTATCTTTACCTCTTCTACTCTTCAATAATTTATTATCCTCCTCATTCAGTATCTTATTTTTAAATTTTCTATCTCTCCTCATTCCCTTCTTCCTTTAACTCCTCTTCTCGCATTAAAATCACCTGTTATAAACTTAATTCCTTTTTCACTTTCTTTCATTAGTTATATCTTCTGTGACTTATATATCTCCTCTCCTACATATGTACTACTTGCCTAATCCCTTCTTCACTTTCTTTCATTAGTCATATCAACTGTGATTTATATATCTCCTCTCCTGCATATCTACTATACACATCCCCACCATCTTCCACCTCTCTCTCTCCTCCTATCTTTACCTCTTCTACTCTTCAATAATTGATTACCCTCCCCATTCAGTATATTATTTTTAAATTTTCTTTCTCTCCTCATTCCCTTCTTCCTCTAACTCCTCTTCTCGCATTAAAATCACCTGCTATAAACCTGATCCCTTCTTCACTTTCTTTCATTTGTTATATAAACTGTGATTTATTTACATCCTCTCCTACCTATCTACTACACACACACAACCACTATCTTCCACCTCTCTCCTCCTATCTTTCCCTCTTCTACTCTTAAATTTTCTTTCTCTCCTCATTCCCTTCTTCCTCTAACTCCTCGCACTAAAATCTGTTATAAGCCTAATCCCTTCTTTCGATTCTTAGAATGCAAATTTGGGGTCAAGATTTATAAATGCCAAAAATCGACTCAAAACTTGAAGATTTTATTAATTTAGCACATTTCTATGAAATGTAGTCGGAGACGTTTTGCGGGACACAGATCACGAATTTGGGGTCAAAATTCAAAAATTGTCAAATTTCACTCAAATTTTGAAAATATAATTCATTTGGTGGATTTCCACGAAATTTAGTAGGAGGGGGTCGTTGGAGAACACAATACAAATTTAGAGTCAAAGTTCCAAAATTTGACTCAAATTATGAAAATATAATTAATTTGGTAGATTTCAATGAAATTTAGTAGAGGGGGATTTTTAGGGCACAAAAAATAAATTTGGGGTCAAGATTCGAGTCAAGATTCATAAATTCCAAAAATTAATTCCAAATTTTTTTATCTGGGAGATTTGTATAACTTTTTGTAGGAGATGGTTTTTCGGGACACAGAACACATATCTGGGATTAAAATTCAAAAATTAAAAAATTTGAATCAAGTTTTGAAAACATAATTGATTTGCCAGATTTTCATGAAATTGATAAGAAGGGGGTTTTAGGGCACACAACACAAATTTAGGGTCAAAATAAAAAAATTTGACTCAAATTTTGAAAATTTTAGGAATTTAGTAGATTTCTATAAAACTTATCAGGAGATGGTTTTTCGGGGCACAGAACAAGAATTTAGGGTGAAAATTGAAAAATTAAAAAATTTGACTCAAATTCTTTAAATTATATTAAACTGGTATATTTCCATGAACGAGAGGGTTTTTCGATTCTTAGAATGCAAATTTGGGGTCAAGATTTATAAATGCCAAAAATCGACCAAATTATAATTGTTTTACTAATACAAGAACATTTTTTACGAACTTTCAACCAAATAGTTGGATTTTTAACCGAGGAGAATTATTTTCTAACCGAAAAGACTAATTTTTAAGCAAAGACATGAATTACTAACGAAAAAAGGTAAACCTTCAACAACAAAATTAAATTTTCTACCAAAGGGATGAGTTTGTAACTAAAATAAGCATCTGAAAAAAATCACTTCATAACTAAATTGTTA
This sequence comes from Andricus grossulariae, assembly GCA_011634705.1. Lineage (NCBI taxonomy): Eukaryota > Metazoa > Arthropoda > Insecta > Hymenoptera > Cynipidae > Andricus > Andricus grossulariae. The sequence goes on from JAABKJ010075445.1 coordinate 247,708,761, forward strand.
AATTTTCTGAGCAGTAGATAATTTTTAACCAAATGAGATAAATTTGAAACGAAAAATATAATACTTGATATTTTAAGCCAAACAGATATAATTTTGAATAAAAAATAGTTGAAGTCAACAAAAAAGCCGAATTCTCAACAAAACAGTTAAGAGCTCAACCAGACAGATGAATTTTTAATAAAGCAGATTAGTATTCTAACGGGAATGACGAATTTTCAACCAAGTAGTTCAATGTTTGACTGAAAATATAAATTTTAGACCATAAGTAAAGAAATAAATAAAATAATATTTGTACAACAAACATTTTTCAACAAATACATATTCAACCAAAGATATGAATTTTCAACTGGAATAGGTATATTTTCAGTTAAAAAAATAAACTTTGACCAAAAGATGATATTCTATACAAGGGCATTTATTTTATACAAAAAGAAACGAATGCTCAACAAAATACATGAATTTTCCACCAAATAGTTGAATTATTCAGCAAAATATTCTAATTTCTAACTAGTTTCGGTACAGGTCACCAATCAGAATTGGAGTACTCCGTGTCCCAACTATCCCTTGAGGATCTCTGGATTACAAGTTCACTTTGAAGATAGAGGCATCTTTTTTTTCAAATATTAAAATTCTATTAATGAAGCTATTAAGAGTCAAGTTCTTCATGTAAATTTTGCTTTTGCCTGATTACAATAAATGTTAATTTGCTAACTTTACGGCTTTTCAGTGAACGCGTTTCTATTTATAAAATGGATTTCGAAACTGTAAAGAAGAATCACGCTAACTTTGGGTTTTTCGATATAGTTTGTGTATGTTTTGACTCTCTTTATTCAAAATAATATTTTCCCTCTTGAACAATATCGATAGTATTGCGAATCTTAGAAGTACATTAGAATTAATTTTTTAAAGACCTGCATTCTATCAAAGTGTTGAAGCGTGTACGACAATGACCAAAATTCTATTAAGATAGAGTGTAGTTCAAGCTAAAAAAAAATTTTAACTGTTTTTTTGAAACCCGGAAACTATGTAAAAACCTCCTGGCGTCTATTTTTCATATTTTAGAATGCAATAAGTTTCCCGAGATAAATTAATCGAAGTTTCGCAAAATTAGACATTGTTGAACGAAACTACTTTTTGCCAAATTAGAACTAGGGTAACCAAGACTAATAAATTTTCATGAACTAAAGTCCTAAACAGTAACTTTTATCGAACAAATTCAGTATTTATGAAAAAATGGTTCTGAAAAATACTTTAAGTAGGTATGAACATATACAAGACATTTTTCTGTTAACAATTTTATTGTTCTATTGCCTGTCTTCAAGTTGAAACGTCATAAAAAATTCAATTTGCACTGAAATTGACATAGTTTTAGGTAGATATCTCAGCAATAAATGCTGATATATTTTCTTGCACTTGTAAATGTTTCAAATTATGTGCATTCTTTAAAGTATGTTCGATCCTTTTAGTACTCGTTCGACTCGGGGCCTGCGTGGCACATTGTACCATGCTCCCTTTTTGAAAAATCTTTTTCTAGAAATCATGAATTTTTATTCAAATTCTAAATTCTTCATCACAGTGAAATGATTACCAAAAATGGTTTTTTCCAAATTTTAATCTCATTTTTTCTATATAATTGCCTCTTTTATTTACGAAACCTTTTGTTTCAAATTCCACGATGTCAGATCGAATTGGCATTGTTTTTGGAGGAAACTCTCATTTTCTTTTTTTTTAAATTTCACTATTGTAACTGAACTTCGCCGCTCTACCTAATGGTAAGTCATTGTATTTCGATGTCAAAAAATTATGTTTTAAACACTTTTACTTTCTATATAATTTCTTATGTAATTCTTTTAACAGATTTACCCATGGATTTCTGATGAGGCTACTATGACTAGTGACGAAACGTCAAACTTTATCAAATCTTAAATGGTCTGGAAGTGTTGCTAATTTTCTTATATAACTGAGGGATATTTTTTCTCGACATGACAAGTGCACGGAAAACGTATCATGTAATTACAGTATTCGTGGAAACTTGCCAGCGAATACATTTTTCTGCTTTTTTCCGAGTATTGCGATTGCTCAAAGGAAAATTGATCTCAAGATTGCGAAGCGCTCTATAATTTTATTTCTTGTTTACTGCCTAAGGACTGGGTTTAAAATCATTTCGCCATTCATATAGAAAAACCTTTTTCAAATTCCATGTTTTATTGTTCGAAAGTAATAAACTATATCAGAACATTTTGAGAAAAAAATGACTCATTGAGTTTTGGATATGAGAAAAGTGTCTGATCTACTCAGACGATTTAAATTTTTCTCATTTAAAATTTGAAAAATTTATAATTTATTCATTGTAAATATAAGGTCTTTAAACATTCAAAGCTTGTGATTAAAGATTCTAAAAATGTATCAATTGAGAATTAATAACAATTGACTGTCGAAAATTTATGGATGGATAATTCTGTTCGCATCAGCAAATAAAAAGCTAAAATAATATATTTTTCCGAATTACCGTAATGTGCCTGCTCATAACTTTTATGTTTTCTTTAGGATTGCAATTTACAATTTTTGAATGCATAATCCTTGGAAAGCATAACTTTTCCAGTTCTCAAGTTAGAAATTGTTTCATTTTAGAGCCTTATAAATTAGTAAATATTTTTCTGTAAGTTTTTTAATTTTCAATAGTTAAATTCCAACCGTTAGCAATTTTAATATTTTCTGTTATTGTGCAATTTGATATTGTAAAAATTCCAAGAACTTAAAATTAAAAATTATCTCACCTTTAGTACTAGAAGCATTATAAACTAAAGGATTTGAGAAAAAAATTTAGATTTGAAAACAGTATCTTATCTTATATCTTATCTCAGCATTATTATTTTGACATTAAAATTAGCATATTTCTAATTTTTTAACTTTTAGCTGAGCAGATTCGAAATCAGAAGATTTTGCTGTTAGGTTTAATCAAATTTTTTATTTTTCTGTAATATTATTTTCAACACGAAAAAACTAAAGCGAAGTACATTAAACGTGCGAATAATGATGTTTTTCATTTTGAGGTGACATAGCCTGTTCATAATTTTCATAATATTACCTTTGGGCTGCGTCATTTATAGACTAAGATTTAGCTCCTTTGCCAAGAAATATAAAAAAGGTTTGAGAAGGTTCAAAAATAATTAAGAAAAGATTTAAAAAAATTTAAAACGAAATGTAGATTATGAAAATTTTGAAAAAGTAGGGTTTTAAGAATTTTGAAAGGTTTCAAGTGAATAAACAGGTTGTTTTAAGATTCCTGGAAAAATTTTAATGAGTTTTTATTTTGATAAATGTTAAGATAAAATTGAAAAAGATTTCAAAACATTTCGAAAGATTTCCAAAATTGCCGAAAAAGAATCTGGAAGATCTTTAAGCAATTTTTTGAAATTTAATGAACAATTGGAACCAGTTTAAAAGATATTTAAAAATTTTGAAAAAATTTGAAGAACAATTTAAAACTAGTGTTACGTCTTAAGAACTTACCTTATATTACTAATATAATATAACTAACTTACCTTATATTTTATTAATAATAAAAGATGGTTCCTCGTTATAGATTCTAATTAAAAACTAGAAAACTAGGATGAGGATAACCATCGACTACAAGAAATTAATTCAACATGAATTTAAGTTTTATAAATTAATCTATGTTCATTTAAACAGTTACAATTGAAATAAAACTTAAATATAAAGTTAAGTTAGAGAAATTAAATGCAGCTGGAGTGCTCTTTCTTCATCAAACCTCGGATCAAATCTTCTTGTTTAATTTTATTCCACCTTAAACAGGGATGACTAGTTAATTAAACAAAGAAGAAAGGATGGTGCCAATTTTGGGCCTAATGTGTCCATCTTAGAGAAGCGTATTGCCCCATGTTTTTTGGTATGCTGATTCCAAATATGTTCTTAGTTTTGCTGTTAATTGAGCGGTTTCGGAGATAAGGAGTGCAGATACAAACGTCTCATCCGACGGATACGATATAAAACTGCAGCACTTTAAATGCAGCAATTTCAACTGCATCGTTTTCAACCGTCACATTTCAAACTACAGGAACTTAAACTGCATCGCTTTTTTTTAAACTATGCAATAGTTGGACAAAATCCAAAATTTTGGAAAAATCCAAGATATTGTCTGAGAAAATTTGAGAAAATTACGTAATATTTATTTGTGACCTTGGTCCTGATTTAAAGAGTATGATTTGCTCCGGATCACATAAATTAACAAATTCGTAGGAACAATTTACTAGATTTGGCGATAAGTTGAGCGCAAGATTTCGAAAACGATGATTGACGTGAATGTGCGCTTTGCCGGCGTGCAATTACTGCTAGTACAAGTTATAATAAAATGTCAGCAACTAAACCAAAGAAACACTGAAATATTCATGAGTTACATTGTTGATCAAATGCTGCATTGACACATTATTCAGTGTTTTCCATAATTAGAGAGATGATGAGCATTCATAGTAATTAATTTCTTTTCGCTTGAAACTGTCTCATAAAATGTAAATATGTCAATAGTACAAACTTGACGCCTATATCTGATAAGATTATGCTTATAAAATGTATTTATTATATGATACAAAGGAGCACTCGAATATTCTTCAGCTACATTGTTAGCCAAAGTTTTCGTTAATACATTAACTAGCAGTTTCTGTGATTAGAAAAGATGAAGACTGTTCAGACTTGCATCTTACCATTAGCGGTTATCCTGAATTTCATTGGTAAATATGTTATTCTAATATATCTATAATTTTATCTATGTTTTCTAACCTCTACGCACAGATAGGAATGAAATTTCAAGGGGAAGTTGGGGGAAGCAGGGGAAGTGAAGGGTGGAGGATTAGGGGAAGTTAGAGAAAATGATGAGAGAAAAAGTAGGAAAAGTGAGGGGAAATGATGGGAGGGAAAGTGAGGAAGTGAGAGGAAGTGAGGGGAAGAGAATCAGGGGAAGTGATGGGAGATGAGGTGAGGGAAGTGGGGGAAATAACGGGAAATTATTGGATAGGAAGTAGAGGAAGTAAGGGGAAATGATGGGAAGGAAGTAGAGAAAGTATGGGAGGGAAAGTAGGAGAAGTGAGGGGAAATTGTGGAAGGGAAAGAGAGGAAGTAAGGTGAGGGGAGTCAGGGGAAGTGATGGGAAATGAGGTGACGGAAGTACAGAAAATAAGGGAATGAGAAGTCGGGGAAGTAAATGAAAATGATGGGAGGGAAAGTAGGGGAAGTGGTAGGAGATTATGGGAGGCTAAGTTAAGTAGAGGAATTGATAGAAAATGAGGGGAGGGGGCATAGGGGAAGTAATGGGAAATGAGGGGAGAGGTAATAGGGAAATTGAAGGCGAATGAGGATGGGGGAATTTGGAGACGTGAGGGAAAATGAGGAGGGGGAAGTGAAGGGAGGGGGATTAGGAGAAGTCAGGGAAAATGATGGGGGAAGAAGTAGGGGATATGAGGGGAAATGATATGATATGAATGAATTAACAAAATGGCATCAATTTTTTAAACATATGAAGAATCTATTTACACAAAAATCCCATCTTCCATTTTTAGGGTTTCGTAGGGTTTCGTATAATTATTTCCAGAAAAATGCTTATACAGTTCCGGCGAAAATGATCTACACTCCTATTTATTGAGAAAAGTTGGCACGTTTCGATCAAACCCTGAAGTATGAGTTCAATTTTACAAAAATTCAAAATTTCCCCATGTTAATTAAATGGCATTTTGAAGTGCCCGGTGTCACGTGTTATAATTCGAATTTCGAAAAAAATGGGGATTTTTTTTCTCCGAAAACGGAAACTTTTTTTTTCGCAATTTTCGGTATCAAAAAAGACTTTATCAAGTATTATTCGTGAATTTTTTCATCAAATTTCAACACGTTTTGTAAGGAATTCTTCTAGAAGAATAATCAAAGAAAAATTGGAATATTTTTCCACGTAGGATTTATGTACTTTTCATTCGAAAAATAAAAAAATTGTATTCAAAAAATGCAATACCTATTTCTGAAAATTAAAATTTTTAATTAACTGAAAATATTCCAGCAAAAAACTTTTGTTTTTATTTAAATTGTTCCGAGCTTCATAATGTATATGTTCACCTAAAAAATTATATTTTTGTAATAGTCATTGATACAACTTCATGGCGTTTACATATTTAGCATTTTACAGGATTTATTGAAGATATTTAATAAAAAATAGTACCCGTGGATACCAAGTAAAGTGTTTTCGTTTAAAAAACCAATCTCTTACTTCAATCTATTTTAAATTTTACCGCCTCTATATTTTAAAACTAGTGAATCTTTGCAATATTTCTAAAGTTTCATGGCATATTAGATATTTTACCATATTACATGGCCATCAGCAGACAGATATCCAAGCAGAACTTTTGCTCCAAATTTCGATCAGCTGATCAGAGACCGGCGAAGTGGCCGCGTGTTATTGTTTCATTCGAGTATCTGATTTTGTAGTTATACATTACAAAAAGAAAAAAATGCATCCACATTGTTGGATTTTAAAGCCAAAAGGCGAATTTGCTGTGAAAAGATTTTAAAGGTTTAGAGAGTGAAAGATTTAAATTTTTAAAGATTTAGGAATTAAAAATTTCTAAATATTAAAAAAAATTCTAAAGAATTTCCAGGAGCTTTAAAAAGCTTATAAAGGATTTCTCAAGATTACAAAGGATTTAGGCTGTCTAAAATATTTCAGGGAATTTATAATAGATTTATTATATTGAAGGCATTTTAGAGATTTTAGGCCTTTTTGAACAATTTAATTCATCTCCACAAGAAAGGATTAGCCGTAAAACTAAAATTGTTACTTATGAATTGAAAAATTGGGATATCATTGTTAGAAGTGCGACCGGAGTGTGTGGTACTGCGGCTGTAGGGAGAATGTCTGGTGATGAGTGGTGGAATGATGAAATCTGCGCAGCAGCCCATGAAGAGAAACAAGAGCAACTAAGAAAGTTTAACGTCACAGGCCTCAGCGATGAGGAGGAAATTGACTCAAAATCGATATTGCGACAAAAACAAAATTGTAAAAATACTAGTCACAGAAAGTAAGAATAAAATCAAAGCGGAAGAAGAGAAGAAAATGCAAATCCACATATTTTTTACTTAGGTGGCGCTTATTTGCAATAAAGATATAGAGGCCACATGGATTATGATCCGGGATATCATTGTTAGGAGTGCGACAGAAGTGTGTGGTACTGCGGTTGTACGAAGAATGTCTGGTGATGAGTGGTTAAATGATGAAATCTTCCCAGAAGCCCACGAAAATAAACAAGCATATTAAAGAAAGTTTACCATCGCAACCCTCAGCAACCTCTTTCTGAATTGTGAAAATTCGAGGAACAAGTTGAGCAGTTGCTGTGGAATTTGTAATATAAATATGCTCTCACAGAAACAAGAATGGCTGATATTTAAAAAAATTTAAAAGCAACTACGCAAAAGTTCGGATTTGTTTGATTTTTCTACACACTAAAAATGTAAAATGATGAATATAATAAGACTATAATCAGACGGTCAAACTATTAGAGTGCATTTCGGACCGTCCGCAGTTCATAAACTTTTTTCAGCATTCTACTACTGAGTCCCATCACATAGTTTTGGCTCATGAAAAACAGTAAAGTCGTTCTCAAGAAAGACGAATTTTTCGATTTTGCTTCTAATCCCCATAAATCCCGTAAAAATTACTTCTGTGAGATAATAATCCAGGGTATTTCACTACCTATTGATATCATCTCATGATGAAAACATGCACTTGATCGGGCCGGGGGCAGCACCCACATGCTTATCGCGCTACGTCCTTTAACTGCTTTGTTAAAAATATATTTTGTTGATTGAAGATTCATCATTTTAGTCAAAAATTCATTTCTCTCGTCCAAAACATAACTGTTTTCTTGAAAATTTGTTTATTTTATTGATAATGAATCTTTTATACTAGAAATTTGCTAATTTCATTTTCGTTTGACTCGTAGAGCTTTTCTTACCCAAGAAACGTATGGTGCGAATTTCGTATCAACAGAGCGACGTTTCAAAATCGATTTCTTCAAACACACCTATTATCACTTTTCCCGCAATAAATTCAAATGCAAACACACGAATCATGATTCGCGCATAGCATAGAAGAATGTAATTATAATTACAGATAAATTATATTATTAAAAGATCTTCTAAAGTCATTATCTATTGAACATCTGATCAAAGAATTCGCAAAAGCATGAAAAAATGTGTTTCTTAGGTGTATGAATGTATAATACACATATTATTAGTTGTAAATGCAATAATAAAGATAATTTTTTCAAATCGAGGAGAAAACCGAAAGTTTATTTAATTTTTTTCATGAACATCATTTGTTTATAATTTATTTTATTGTATGTCTTTTACCATAGATTTTTCTCATGGAGCCCCAAAAATAATGTACAGCTTTGGGCCCCGATTTGCCATAATCCGGCTCTGGCTCCGATTGTCGGAAAGGTCTTTGTATTTTTCGATGAACATCAATTTTTAAACATTTAGGCGCAACTGTTTGCTCATTAACACTACATACACCATTTTCATAAGACAAAAAAATTTTCAATTTCCTTCAAGAATTATCTCTGTACGTTCTTTAATTTAAGCGTGGATACCTCACTACTCTTTTATTATTATTCTAATTGAAAATGACTATTTCTGACTCTAAACTTTACAGTTGTGCACAGGGAGGAAAAAAAAATTCAAAAATTTTTTGTAGATTTTTTGCAATTTATTTTCAGAGACTAACAGCCATTCAAAATTGAATATTCTGAAATGATCGTGACATAATGGTACTTTTTTTACATTTCACTCGTCAGGAAAAAATTGCTAATCGACTGAAAATCTCGAAACTCTGCATCAGTATATGAAAAACCTTCATCTGCAAAATGTACTTCGTCCCATATTTTTAAAATTTTTTCCGGCTGAGATTTTTACTATAATCTAAACGAAAATTTGAGGTCTCTATGTTTTTTGGATATATAGTATGCGATTTCTGGCGTGATGACCTCTTTTGGGCGATCTGAACGCTCGGCACCACTTGTGCTGGTACGACCACAACTGAACACAGTAAATCACTTCTTAACCACTCACATTGATGGAGCAGAGTTCCAATAGTTTTTATGTAGCCTTTCCTTGCTTTCAGTGATGATTTTTCACGCAAAAAATAATGCTTATTCAGCACACAAAATTCACTTTTTTCCATTTTCGTTAATATTCACGAGGTTCTCTCCTTTTATTGGCTATCAAACACGAAATAAACGACCCAGCTTGATCAAAAATTCGAATGTTGTCTACTCATAGATGGCGTTGACGAGATCAGTGGCGCGTTTTAAGTTACTGCGCAAAAAAATTTTAAAAGTGACTGACTCATCAAACAGTCCTCGTATCATCGAATTTCAAATCGCCAGTTCGGATTCTTGTGAGGAATGACACGAAAAGAAGTTTCAGAAGGAGAAGAAGACCTGGCCGGAGAATACGGAGAATGAGGTCTGATATGAGAAGACCTTTCAGGAGAATCAGAAGCTTCGGTGCAAGAAGCGCCGGAAATAGGATCGCCGTTAGGTAAGCAGTCCAACTGTGAGATAAAGTCTGTATCAAGAAACAGAGAATGCCATTAAGGTAAAATTTTTAAAAACATAAACTGAAGAAAAGTCGACTTGTGGAAAAGAATGGCACGAAAGACCTTTAAAAGAAAAGAAGTATTAATAGATCCAAAACATTCACGATGATTCATTAAAGTGAAAGGAGGTGTTTTGGGTTTCGATCGTGTGCAAAAATACGAACCTTGCCGACGTTTTGTGAAGATTGCAGCTCACCAATTCAGTGTTAACCATTTTAACTATCCTTTGGTGGTTCAATTTTCGCTAATCGAATATGTGAACTTTCACTAGTAATTATTCGAATTTCACCAATTTTGATTCAGGAAGACCTCAAAGTAACTTTTACGCGAGGAAAATCCTATACAAATAAAATAACCTTCTCTAGGCACTCAGTTCAGATCATTATCTCGTCATTTTATTAAACTTTTCTTTTTTTCGCGTTCTCCATGCTTATAATTTTTTTTAAATTATTACATACTGTTCTAAATAATTTTGTTCTTACTAAGCAATCAATTCTTCACGATTCAATAAGAAGAAATCTCGCCTGCTTGAATTAATCATCTTCTACTAATTTTTAGTGACTTACTTTTCGCTATTCGGATCTAAAATATTTCACTAGGAATTTATTAAATTTTTCCAATTTCGTTCCAGAGAGCAAAAATGCTGAAAAAGTAAAATATAATTCTTCAAGCACTCAAGTTGATACTTATTTACGGTTGTGACACGTTCTCGTAAAGCATGCCATTATTTATTAGCAACCTTATAAGCAATATAATTTCATAAATTTCAGCTCGCTTCAACCAAAATATTTTAAGTTATTAAAAATTGTTCTATCACAATAATAGGCGTTTTTAAAAAAAAAAATTTAACTCACTGCATATGGTGCTAAAATTTATGAATATTGTATAAAGCGTGAAAAGAACATATCAAGCTCAGTGGAGTAATAATAACAAAATAATGGTAAACATTCCTGTGGAATCTCGGTCAGGTGATTGCAACTAGCTTTATTTGAACATTCTTATCAGAAAAATGATTGGATTTGTGTAAAATTTCACCCCCCCCCCCCAACTAATTTGACTAATTTTTGCGATTTCTATTCTTCCCAGGACGATATGTGAATTTTCGACCTCGTTTTTTGCCAAAAAATACAATTTTTTCAACTTATTAAAATCGCTAGCAGCTGAACTACTTGACCTATCTGAAAACTTTAGAACAGAAAGTTGTACAGAATTCAGTTTCATTTAATTTGAGTGCTCGTTTAGGGAAATCAATCAATTAGAACTCAAGATATGCTCAAAAACGTCGGAACTCTGAAAACTGAAAAAAAATTAGATAATTGATATCTCGAAAACGCTTCCATAAAAAACATTTTGTGTGTGATTTTCGTGTTGAGTGTGCTTGAATACATGGAAAAATCGTATTGAAATGTGGTGGGCAGAAAAAAAATTTAATTTTGTAAACTAGTGTTCCTAACGAATGTCATATTTGTTCGGCTAGGTTGCAACGATCAATAATCATCATTTTCCAATTTTTTCATTTCCTGAAACAAAAATATCAATATATTATATTTAAAAAATCACGTATCTCGTGCTTCACACTCGATTTTGTCCTCAATGCGAACTTTTCTACATTATGTTCAACACTTTTTTATCAAATGTATATTACATTTATTTATGTACCTCAACCTGGGATTGCTTATTCACACATTTCAATATAAAGTACAAATTTTATTTATCATGATTACTTCAATATTTGTTTCTCATTTTACATAAAATTTTATCCTGAACTACCCTGAAAAATTTATCATTTCAATAAATTTATATCATTACAATTCATAATATGCATTGGTATTGAAACATACATATTTTCATTGTCTTGTTTTTCTGATTGAAAAAAGTGCGCATTCTATAAGAAAAAATAATTATCAAAATGAATTAATTTTTGGTGTGAGAAGTACTATATAATAGGACTACAATTAGGCCAATTTTTAGCCTGATCAGACAACTTTCATTTTGGAGGTGGGTACACTTGAGAAATTATGCCCCAAATATATATTTTCAACAAAAATTTTTTTTGTTGAAAATTAATGTGTCTTGTGGAAAATTCGTCCTTTTTGTAGAAAATTAATGTTCTTAGTTGAAAATTCAATTACTTGGTTGAACGTTGAACTGCTTTGTTAAAGCATAATTTTTCGGTTGGAAATGCATAATTTTAGATGAAAATTAATTTTTTTGGTTGAAAATTGAACTATTTTTTTGAAAATTGATTTTTTTCGGGTAAAAAATTAATTTTTTTATTCAAAGTGTAAATGTTTCATTTTTTCTTAAAATGTTATCATTTTTTAGTTTAAAATTCAACCATTTGGTTGAAAATTTATGTATTTTGTTGAAAATTTGTCTTTTTCGGTTGAAAATTAATCTTCTTGATTGAAAATTCATTTCTTTGGTTAAAAATTATTTTCTCGTCGAAAATTCAACAATTAAAGTGTCATTGTTGGGAAAATCGTTGTTTGTTGTTTATTTTTTTTTTTCACTGAAAATTTAACTATTTCAATTGAAGATTCATCATTTCAGTTTGATTGGAAATTCACCTCTTTTGTCTATTCTGTTGAAAAATGAAAATTCGTTCTTTTTGGATGAAAATTAATTTTTTAACTGAAAATTTAGCTATTCAATTTTTGGTGGAAAATTGATCTATCAAGTTGATAATTCATCAATTTGGTTGAAAATTCATCTTATTTATTAACAATTCACCTACTGGCGGTCATCGCTAATTCTATTGGTGAATATAATAACATAATATATCTATAACTTTTATTACATTTTATATGACACATGCATTAATAGTGCTGTTTCTCAGGCCTGTGAAGCGAACCTCAAGCCCGATTTCCATCTTATAGTCATATGATAGCAATTTGTATATTTACACTGTGATAACTAGAGCTTTATTTTTTCACGCTATCATTTTTTTCTTGTCCCATTTTTGAATAGGATAACTTCGTGGTATTATTTTTAAGGCAAAAACAAAAGATTCTGGGTTTGCACCATTGGTATCATTTCGGTTTACATTTCAGTACCACTTGAGACTAATTTCTCTCAATCTTTTTGTAATACAGTTGGTCAAAAGCGGCTGACTAACGAACTATTCCTTTCCTTCAACGGAGAAGAAACTGAAGTTTCCGTTAGAACTAATTTTAGGTTCCAAATGAGCTACAACAAAAAGGATTTCCCTTCTTTCTGGAAAGAAACCCAAAACTATGAACTAGTTCTAAAGGAGACTTTATTTGGACCTCTAAAGGAATTCAATTTTAGTAAAGCCTATTTTTGAAGAATCTACTTTTCGCTTTGCTCACTTCAACATTTTCTTTGTTTGATAACACGACTTATTGTCAATGAGAAACAGTCAATAATATAAGGTAAATTCACTTAAATACTCAAAATAGCCATCAATAAGAAGTTTTTCTTTCTCTAAAATTTTTCGCCTCCTTTGACACAACCATTTGTTGTACGTGCTGTTCTTGGAGAAAGTCCAGCCCAAAATTAATGTGGAAAACTGGAATTACTTGAAATATAATTTAAAAAAATATAATTACAGAACTTTTCATTCTAGTTGAAAATTCATCTCTTTGGTTGAAAATTTAACTACTTTGCAGAAAAATCATTGGTTTTTGTTGAAAAATTAATTTTTCAACTTCAATTTAAACTACTTTCGTTAAAGATTCATCATTTCAGTTAAAATTAAATCTCTGGTGAAAATTTAACTATTCTGTTGAAAATTAGTTTTTTCTTTTTGGTTGAAGTTTATCTTTTTTAGCCGAAAATTCAACAGTATGGTAGAATATTTATCTTCTTTAGTTGAAAATTCAACTGCATAATTGAAAATTAATATCTTAGTAGAAAATTCAACTAATTCGTTCAAAATTCATGTATTTTATTTAAAATTCATCTTATTCAGTAGAAAATCAATATTCTCGGTTGAGGACTCGACTATTTGGTTGGCAGATCATCTATTTTCTTTACAGAAAAAACTGTGGGTACGAAATTTTGCAGGTAATCGGTCAAGTAGAGTAAACACGAGTTGGGTACTCGAAACTGAGGAAAAATTTTTCGTGGTGAATCGTAGATATCTCCGGCGGACTTCGCTAGAGGCAGCACGTTACAGGCCGGTAACAACGGAAAGTTTACCTCAGTTTAGGGTAATCAGCCGACTATTACCCCGCTTGAACGATTACCTGCAACGTTTCGTACCCCTAGTTTTTTCTATGTTGAAAATGTAACAATTTGGTTAAAAAGCAATCTTTTTTGATAGAAAATTCGCGTAAGTCTAGTTTATGCTGAGTGATCCACCATAATCTTAGGTGATCACGAGTAATCCTATGCAACCCAGAGTAATCTTAGGTATTCCAGAGTAATTTTCTATATAGAGGTAATCCAGGGTAATCCAGTTGTATATCTCATAAATTATCAGTTGAAGGCTTGAGCTTATGAGATATTTACATTTCATTAGAGAACTTCCAGAGAAAAAATTAAGTTCACGAATTCGTTCAAACTGTTATCACAATTTGAAGAATCATTTATTTTCCATCTAAATACGGTATTCACATGGAAATTTATATAATGTCTACTATGAGAGCCCATTTGAATCTTTGGAAAGCTAATATAAATAAGTAATTAAATTCTAATTCAAAGATGAGAAAATACATGACTCGGGGATATATTTTGCTGTTTTAATAACGAAAAATAATGTTTGTAAATATATTTTAGATTTATTGATTAGATGTCTTAGTATTTTTTTGTTCGAACTATACATTGTTTTCTTGTATTCTTAAAAACAATCATCGATATCCTTCTTGGCTCTTGCTTTATTTATATTTTCCTCCGACATTTCGGAAAAGTGTAAATATGAAAAATAGATTATTGTTTATAAGAATTTGTAAGAAGACTTAACGAATGAGAACTCATGAAAGGTGCAATTGTTTAAAATTTTGTTCATAAAAAATCCACTCACCCCATACCCTGCGGAATTTAGTTTGCAATAACAAAACGGTCCATTTGTACTCAGTAGATCTTCCACTTTCTTCATCTAGTATTATTGAAGAGTCTCATTAAGACCGAACAAATGAATATTCATATAATATCTACTATAACAGCCCATTTGAATCTTTAAAAAAATAATATAAATTTTACAAAATATGCTATCATTATCCATCCGTTTTGATCATTTCTGTCATTATGTAGCGGTATTATGAAAAAATAATTTTTATAAAAACTATTCATGCAGTAAAAAAGGTTGAATCAATGGCTTCAGGCAGTTCTCTGTTGAGGGATTCGGTGCCTCCTAACAGCCGAACTGTAGTGAAGGCGGTGCCCCATAGTCACCGAGATGAGGTCGAGTCAATGCCTCCAGGCAACAGACATATGAAGAATTTAGTGCTTTCGGGCAGCCAAACAACGGTAGATTTGGTACCCTTGGACACCGAAAAGAAATAGAGCTAATGCCTTTATGCTGTTAACGTGCAAAAGATTCGGTGGCTTCTGGCAGCCGAACGATAGCGGATTCGATGCCTCTCCCTCGGTGAAGAGGAGAGGCAATACCCCGGCGATTTCGCCGTACCTTCCTCCCTCTGTAATTCAGACCCATTCAGTAGCGACCAGGGGAACTGCTCTTCAGAGCTCCCAAGTGACAACAATAAAAAGTTTGGAACCGAAAGGAGGCAAGAGGATAAGCTTGAGTCAAAAATAATAAAAATTATCACGTTTTAATAGCCCTTCAGTCCTGAAAAAGACCGAAGGGACGATGGTTTAAGTTGATTGATTTACAGAGAACATTCTACGTTTGATGCTCCTCATTCCTAAAAACGAGAAAGGAATCAATAATTTAGTTGGTACAGGAAGAGCAGGTTGAGATAAGATAAGGTGATGGCACGCCGAATTCAGAATAATTCACTTTATCATTTTAGAGCTTCCTCCCTAATAGCACGGAACGTTCCTGGAACGTTCCCAGGAGGTGTAAAATGTCCGCTGTTGGTAAACGTTCCAGTAACGTTCCGCTGGAACTTTCCAAACAAAAATTACCGTTATTGTTATTATTATCAATAAATATCGCGTAAACCGTAAGTGATAGGTCAAACAGTTGAATTTTTAATCCGAAAATATGACATTTCAACAAAAAAGTTAATTTTCAATCAAATAGTTAAATTTTAATTTAAAAAATGGAATACATAGTTGATATTTTAACCAAGAAAAGATTTTCACTTTAGATCAAAAACAGTTGAATTGAATAAAAAAAGAGGAATTTTTAACAAAATACTCGAATCATCAGCAAAAATAATTTTGTTAGACAACAAAGAATAAAAATTTCATCTATAATAAAGAATTTTCAATCAAGAAGATTGATTTTCTACTATACTAGACGAATTCTCAACAAAATACATAAATTTTGTACCACATAGTGTAATTTTCAAGTTAAAAAAGACGAGATTTCTACAAAACAGTTGAATTTTCAATCAAATAATTAATTTCCAATCAGAAAGATAAATTTTCAACCAAGAAGACTAATTTTCTAATCAAAAAGACGATTTTCTACAAAATATATAATTTTTTAACCCAATAGTTGGATTTACAATCAAGAAGATTATTTTTTGAACAAAAAAGACGAATTTTTAACAAAATACATATATTTGTAATCAAATAGTGGAATTTTCAACAAATAACATGAAGTTTCTACCAAATAGTTGAATGTTTAAACTAAAAATATTAATTTTTAAATAAAAATAAACTAGTTGAATTTTCATTTAAAAAAATTAATTTTCAATAAAAAAAAATCTTCTACAAAACAGTTGAATTTTCTACCGAGCTGTTGAATTTTCAAGACAAGGAGACGAATTTTCTATACAAAACAGTTGAATTTTTAATCCGAAAATATGACATTTCAACAAAAAAGTTAATTTTCAATCAAATAGTTAAATTATCAGCTCAAATACCGCTCCGCTAAAAGCTCCAAGGGAAATAGAGTCAATCGTCGAAAATGAGAAGTGCCGTATATATTGAAAATTCATACCCTCAACAATTGTTTCTGTTGTCCGCTTGAGGCCTAGCATAGTCCCCATTGACTTCGTGAAACGAACCATGTTCGTTATCGAATTTTCGGCACCTTCTGACAAAAACGTCATAGCTAAGGAGAAAAAAAAAGAGGGAGTTGCGATGGTTGTACATGGAATATTCTCTTAAGCTAATTGTCTCGATCATCAGCGCTCTTAGAGGTGCCAAGGTTCACTGGTCCTTGGGTCGCTGCGTGTCCTCAGAGTGCACGAGACTTTTGCCGGATCATTATGTTGAATTCGTAGCACATTTTAGCGACCTATCTCACGGTGATTGGACGTGCTTGCAGCTGATATTTTACCGCAATTCCGCTAGGAGCGGGTGCAGTTTCTCAGATGAGCACCCACTCCCGGCGATATCCTGCGGGTGTCCTTATGACAAACTTTTACCTATATACTACTTCGTTAATAATTCGTATTTTTCTTCAAGTTTGAAAATTAATTTTGTATCAGGAAATTATTATTTCAATTTGGTTGAAAGTTAAACTACTTTGTCCAAGATTAATTTTTTGGTTTATCATTCACCACTTGAGTTTAACATGTATTCCTTTGGTGGACAATTGTTCTATTTTTTTCAATATAATTTTTCATTTTTTAGAATATGAATCATTTCTGTCGAAAATGAATTTTCAGGTTCGAAATTTGTTTTCCATTCAAAAATTCAATTATTCAGTTAAAATATTATCTTTTTCAGTCGAAGGTTCATTCCTCCTGCTGTCTGAGCAGATACGGATGTTTCTTTTGTTATCATACTCCTTTGCCTTGTAGGCGCACTGGAGTATGGCCATGATCTCAGATTGTAGAACTTTGACGTAGGATCCCAACTCGATTGTGAAGCCCATTCCATTCCTTCTACGATATACACCGGCTCATGCATTCTCCTCGTTCCTGAAGCCATTTGTAAACCAGTTGTCTCCATCACTGGGCAGGTGTGCGTTACCGTTAACCCATTCCTTCTTCGTGGATAGGCTAACTCGATACTTCTTGTCGAAGAGATAGCGAGTGGTCGTTTTATCCTTGAGCATGTTCAGGGTCGGCCTCCTCGCGATGTCGGCTGGGATCTTCACTGGTGTCGAGATCTTTCTGTCCCTCACCAAATTTAGTCTCCAGCCCGCCTTTGCAGCCACGGCCTTGATGGTGAGATGGAGAGGCTCCAACCCTATTAGTGCCCCCTGCCATCGTGGGTGACGACTTCGAGGCACCAGTGATGCCCCTTAAAATCAGTCCGCTGATCCTTTCCAGTCAAGACTTCACAGTGACAGCTGGACATTTGGACAGATTGACTCTGCTCCACCAGACCACCGCCGTATAGGTGAGCCTTGGTCGCAAGATCGCTGTGTAAATCCACATAAATGTCTCCGGCTTCAAGCCGCAGCTTTTCCCTATGTCTCTCCTACAAAGCCATAGTGTAGCTACTAGCTTCTTGCACTTGTTTTTCAGGTGCTCGTTCCATAACAGCTTCTTATCTAGATTTATTCCTAGGTATTTAGCTCGTTTTTTGATTTCCAGTTGTTGTCCTCCAAGTTTCAGTGTACTCGTGGTTCCCCACTTATAATCAGACTATTTTGTTGAAAATTCATTTTTGTAGGTTGAAACCGATCAACTATTTGTTTGAAAATTCAACTAATTTATTAAAAATCTAACTAATGTGTTGAAAGTTGAAGTATTTTGTTAAGAAATCTTCTTCGTGTCCAAAACTCAAGGTTTTTTTTTAAAGATTTGTCTTTTTGAATTTAGAATTAATCTTTTTTTTTCGTAAAGATGTCCTTGGTAGAAAATTAATTTTTATCAGTCGGTGAATATTTTTTTTTGGTTGAACATTCATTAATTTTATTGAAAATCCAATACATTTCTTCCTAAAAGTTCAATTGTTTCACATTGAATTTAATATGTTACCTATACAATGGACCTATTCAGTGAAGAATACAACTGTTTTTTTTCTCAAGTTTAATCTTTGTTTTATTTGAAAATCAGACTATTTGTTTAAGAATTCAACTAATTTGTTAAAAATCTACCTAATTTGTTAAAAGTTCAACTATTTTGTTAAAATTTCATTTATTTTCTTAAAAATTCCCCTTTCTGTCAAAAATTCAAGGATTTGTTACAGTTTCGTCTCTTTGGATATAGAATTAATCTTTTTTTTCGTAGAAAAGTCCTTGGTAGAAAATTAATTTTTCTCGGTGGCTGGAAATTTTTTTTGGTTGATTATTCATCTATTTTCTTGAAAATGCAAAATATTTCTACTTAAAATTTTGATTGTTTTATATTGAATTCAATATTTTACCTATATAACGAACCTATACAGTGAAAAATGCAACTTTGTTTGAAGTTTAATCTTTGTTGTTTGAAAATCAGACTATTTGGTTGAAAATTCATTTTTTTAGGTTGAAACCGAGTCATTCGACTGGTCCCTAATCCTTCACGGTAAATTACAGTTTGAAATGAAAAACTGAAATGTATTGTGAATTCAAGCAGAAAAAAATCAGACCCCTCGGTGTAAGAATGAGCCGCAACGAGCCATGACCGTAACCCTTTCCAGGATTCCTGGAAATCGAAGAAAAAAATCCCCAATACTCAATGTTTTCACTGAAATATGCGTAATAAAGGGTGTACAATTTTTGAAGAAAAATCCGTTTCGTCAAAAGGTTGATTTAACACCGTTTAGCTTTGCCTTCTACATTTTCTATTCCAAAATTCTTGCAGATTGCATTAGAGCTGTCTAATGGAGATTACTGGGCTTCTTCGTGGGTCATATCTTCAACCTTGCTGCTGTGTATGTTCATTTTTACTCGTATTTGAAAGTCGTTTCTTACTGCGTACATTCCAGGAAGCAATCTATTATTTTTCTCCAATATTGTAGAAGCGTCGCCATTGGACGTTGATAATATAGTTTGTTCTTCGGTTCGCATGGGTCCAAGGTTCCCATATCTTCCTTTCAATTGAATTGGTTTATTGCGAGGAAGAGTGTATCTTCGAATTTCGATTCGATAGTTAGAATTCGTTTTGGGAATAATGCGAACAAATCTAGGTTGTTCATATAGGCGTACAGGGTGGTCCCTGGCAGAAGGAGACCTGGACCTGACACGACGAAAAGGCTCGGCAGGAGAAGAAGCCCTGACTGGAGAACCTGAAGAATGAGGACAAGCAGGACGAAGAGACCTTACAGGAGAATCATGCCTTTCAGGAAAATAAGAAGTTCCGGATCAAGGTACACCAGGAATAGGGGCGCCATTAGGTTAAAACGTGGTGTTGATCCATTTTTCTATTGTCTTGAGTTCCACTTCATTGTAGATCATATTCTTGAAAAATGTCCTTCAAAAAAGTCCTGTGGCTCTTTTTCTGTCTTGTGTTATTATTGATCTATTTGATAAAATATAAATAATAAAAATTTTCCGCTGTCATAAATAATCAAGTAGGGTGTAAATTACCAGGAAGAACACATTTTTTTCCTCAAAGTCCAAACATTCCAAACGAATATTCAATATTTTACATGTCTAAATTACGATACCTCCACTGCCATCACAGGCACCTTTTCCGTGGACTGTGGCTAAAAAAATCCATTTTCGGCTGTATCACGACTTTTCAAATTCAAAAACTAGGAAGCGATTCTTGAAATGAGCTGGAGCTCCGTCAGAAATAATTGAAACTAGATCGATTAGATCAAAATCAGGAAGCTCTGCTTTCAAATACGCAATAATTGCATTTGTTGCTACAAAGCATGAGCAGAGTCGTGTTTCGTGTTGTCGCATATAAAAAAAATGTAAAAATGGAAACTGGACCTGATTTCCAATAAGCACTTCGAATTTTTTGCTTGTTAATCATTTTCCAGTTTTCCGTGAAATCAGAATGGATGAGGACCTTTTTTCAAATTGGTTTTTACTTCTTAACTTTGCTTTTTGATCTCTAATCGTTCAATGTCTTTCATAATTTTATGAAGATTCGCCTTCACCGTCCATGTACTCAATCCAGTCAAAAATCCAGAAACTGTGGTTGTTCTCTTTCCTAATTCCGCGTTATTGCAAATAGCAAAAGTGATTTCTTTAGAAGCTGTCTCATTTGGCAAACGCAGAGACTAAAGGATAAAAAAATTAGAAACAATGGTTTGCCCCTTGATCGGTGCGCGATCATGCTAATTTTGAGAGGGAATTAATTTTTTTAATAATTATCTAAGGTGGGTTCAGGATTTGCTTGGTGAGCATGGCGTTCGATATTGCCCTGCATGCAAACTATCGTTGGTAATTATTGTATCAATATCCGCGGTGACGCAAGGTCCAGTGTCGCTAGCGCAAGGTCCAGTGCTCTTGGACTATCTTTTCTTCAACTCTTGTCTCTTCTACTCTCGCCGCTTCTACTCTTGTTTTCTCTTTTGTTCTATCCTGTTCTCTCCACTCCTCTGGCCTTATTTCGTCAAGTTTCTTCTACTCTCGTCTCGACAGTTCTTCTCTTCTCTTTTTTCCGCCTTTCTCCTCTCCTCAAGCCTTATCTCGTCTCGGCTCTTCTACTCTTCACTCCCCTCGCCTTGTTTCGTCTCTTTTATTCTCATCTCATCTATTCTCCTTTCCTCTTCTCACCGCCCCTCCCCACTTCCCTCCAGTAGCACGACTCTTCTACTCTCCATTCCTCTTGTCTCTTTTACTTTCCAATACTCTCGTCTCTCTCTCTCTCTTCTCATTCAGTTTTCTACATCCGCTCACCTCATCTCGTCTCATCTCTCCGCTTATCATTATCTCCTGCTTTCTAGAAACTTCCACCTTTTCTCGTTCTTTTCGCTCAAATGCAAACTCAATAGATCCCAATAAGATAATCCAATCTTTTTTTATTAAAAGACAATTCTTTTGGACTGGCATTAGATTTTCTTCGTAGAAGAGTGATCTTCTTTGATAGAAGATTGATCTCTCTTAGTTAAAAATGAACTGTTTTATCTGAAATATTGAAAAATTTTGTGAAATTTTGTCAAGAATCATGTGAAAATTATATTTGCATAACCTTAAAATAAGCCAACAAAATACTTGAAAAAATAAATATATATTCCAAATTTTTATTTTTTATACAAAAATATTTTCCGCCTCAAATTATAATTTTGTTAAAATTTTCCTTTTTTCTTCACCAAAAATTTTTTGGTTTGAGATTTTTTTTATTTCAATAAATTTTTTAAATTGAAATAGCAATGATCACATTTTTCGTTGAGAATTAAACTTTTTGTTGACGATTAACCTTTTTTGTCTGAAAATTAAACTATTAGGTTGAAAATGGTTTTTTGTTGTTCAAATTTTAATATGAAATATCTGAAATCTTAAAATACTTATATTTATATTTATTTTTACAATTTTATTTTAATTTTAAAATAATTTTAATTGAAAATTAATTTTAAATAATTGTAAAATAAATTTAATAAAATTCATTTTATAATGAAATATCCCATGATTTTAATTAAGATGACAAAAGAATTTTAAAGGTAATTCTTTGCAGTATTTTAATAACTAATGAACACATTTGTAGAATATTTTTCCTTGATTCTGCCCTAGGGTAAAACATGGTAAAAAACATGTCGTGAAATTTCAAATAAATTCTGTACTCTGTATACTTTAATATAAAAAATGAAAAATATTAATTCTCTTTATAAATATTCCTAAATCTTATTTGAATATGACCCACATTGATTTTTATTTAAAACATTCTTGTAAAAAGTTGGTCATTTTATAAATTGTACGACATTTTTGTACCATGTTTGATCTTATGGAATAGATTTGAAGAATGAAATTAAACTTTTTGTCCACTTTTTACTTGGAGTGACTTAATAATTAATTAATTTTAACAATATTAATTGTTTGAACAAATTAATCATTGTTTATAACTATATTTATGTATATTAATGCCAGATAGTTTCAGTTTTTTCTGAAATTTTTAACCTCTTGTCCACTGTTCAATTAAAGTGAAATTATAATTAATTCAAGTCAACAGAAATAATTGTTGCGAAAGAAAGTTGCGATTTTTTCTGAATTCTAACAAATTATTATTGTTTATAATTATTTTTATATATATTAATGCCAGATAGTTGCAGTTTTTTCTGAAATTTTCAATTTTTGTCCATTTTTAACTTAGTGAGGCAATAATTAATGCATGTTTTAAAAAGATTGTTTGAACAATGTATTATTGTTTATAACTATCTTCTCTTAGATAAGTGCTAGAAAGTTACGGTTTTTTTCTGAAATTTTGAGCTTTTCTTTGACTTTTTCGTTGGGAACAAATAACAAATATTAATATTAATTCCAACAAAAAGGCTTTGCCTTTTTAGTTAGGAACAAATAATAAATACACATTAGAGAAAATAATATTTTAAACAATCTCTTTCTTTTTTGTGAATATATTTTCTGAAATAAAACAGATATTTTAAATTACAAATTTTCTATATGGATCATATTAAATGTAAATTTTCCTTGAAATAGTTACTCAGAGATTTTTTTCTAAAATTAGTATTATTATTCACAATTTGTTCCTAACTAAAAAGTCAAAGAAAACTCAAAATTACAAAAAAATTCGCAACTTCTGAGCACTTTTGAAAGAGAAGATAGTTATAAACAATAATCAATTGTTTAAACATCTATCTTAATATTTCTCATGCTGACTAACTCTGTACTTCTACTTCCTTTCATATTGATCAATGCCAATTTATAAAACAGTTGTTTGTTTCTTTTAAGTTGGATTTGCCTTTTCTTCTCTTTTTCTGTTTCGATTTTATCTTCACTTTCCTTGACTAGTAGTTTTTCTTTCCCCTTTTAGTCTCTGTAATAATTCTCAAATCTATTTCTCTCCTTGTCGCTAAGGCTTCTTATGTTAAACTTTCTTAGATACGCTTGTTTCTTTTCGTGGGCTGCTGCGCAGATTTCATCATTCTACAACGCACCACCAGACATTCTGCCCACAATGTCCCGATCATATTACGTGTGCCTTCTATATCTGTATTATTTATTAGCGCCTCCCAAGTTGCCCTATCTGTAAGTTCGTACACCCTATTCCGAAAAACTATTTCCACTTCCGGTTCCTGCAATTCCTCGATTCTGATTTGCGTTCGTTTCTCTTCCTTCTCTATCCTTGACCTAAGTTCATTTTTGTGACTAAAAGATAATGATCAGTATTGCATTTAGAACCGCTCATAACCCTTGTATCTTTCACTTAAAACTTAGCAGCTTACAACTTAGCTAGCTTAATCTTTCATTCTCAGAAAGGTAGTCAATTATATTGTGGCTATCTCCTCTGCACCAGGTTCAAGTGTGCATGATTTTATGCCTAAACCAATTATTTGTAATAAACAAGCTCTTCATTTTTGTGACTGAAAGGTAATGATCCTTATTGCATTTAGAACCGCTCATAACCCTTGTATCTTTCACTAGCTAGCTTGATCTTTCATTCTCAACAATAAAGTCAATTATATTGTGGCTATCTCCTCATAAATTTTTAACCAAGTAGTGGAATTTTCAACCAAAAATGACGAATTTTTAATAAATTAATTTTTCAAATAAATATTTAAAAAAATGGATGTGATGTTAGTTCAAATTTTATTTTTTCAATTTTGGTTAATATTTTATTCGTTTCTAACATTTTATAACAAAATAGTCGAATTAAATCAAAAACTAACAATATTTAACCATAAATGGAGTTTTTTCATTGAGAAATAATTTTCAATTTAAAAAAACTAATTTTTTACAAGACAGATTAATTTTGTACCAAATAGTTTAATTTTGTATCAAATAGTTTAATTTTGTACCAAATAGTTGAATTTTATACTAAATTATTGAACTTTAAAGCCAAAAAAACGAACTTTCTATAAAACAATTGAATTTTCAATTCGAGAATATGAATTTCCAAAAAAAATTTACTTTCCAACCATTCAGTTGAATTTTCAACAAAATATTTAATTTTTCAGTTGAGAAATTACTTGTGAACGAAAAAAAAAACGAATTTCCAACTTGAATTATGAATCTTTAATACAAAAAATGAAACGTTTAGAAAGTAGTTCAACTTAAAAAAAAAGATTTTAATAAAAAAAAAAACAGTTGAATTTAACCAACTAAGACGAATTTTCAACAAAATACTTGATTTTAATTTAAAAAAATTGATTTTCCATAAAAAAAACGAATATTCAACAAAATACATAAATTTTCAACCAAGAAGATTAATTTTCTACCAGAAATATTTTTTTTCAACAAAATATATAAATTTTTAACCAAGTAGTGGAATTTTCAACCAAAAATGACGAATTTTTAATAAATTAATTTTTCAAATAAATATTTGTTAAAAATGCAACTATATTGTTAAAAATTAATCTGGTTCAGTTTAGGATTCAAGTATTTTGTTGAAAATTTATCATTTTTGGTTATATTTAACTGTTTTTTAATTAATGTTAAAATCTTTTTGGTTTAAATATCAACTGTTGCATTTTTTGTTGAAAATTAGTATTTCCAGGTTGAAAATGACACCGTTTTGTAGAGAATTTCTCTCTTTGGCTTGAAAATTAATTTTTTAATTATTCGATTTTTGGTTTAAAGTTGATCTGATGTTTTAGTTGAAAATTCAACTCTTTGTTTGAAAATTCATGTATTTTTTTTATTCGTCTTTTTTTTATAGAAAATGAATCCTTTTGTTTGAAATTTAACTATTTGGTAGAAAATTTATGTATTTTGTAAACAATTCGTCTTTTTTCTATAAAATCAATTTTTTGTGTGTTAAAAATGCAACTGTGTAGTTGAAAATTAATCTGTTTTATTTGAGGATTCAAGTACTTTGATGAAAATTGGTCTTTTTTGATTATATTCAACTGTTTTTTATTTAAAATTAAAATATTTTTTGGTTTAAATATCAACTAATACATTTTCTGGTAAAAATTGTTGAAAATTCAACTGTTTAGCAGAGAACTTGTCCGTTTGGTTTCCAAATTCAACAATTTGGTAGAAAATTCAACTTTTTTGTGGACAATTTATGTAATTCGTTGATAATTAATCTGTTTCGTTGAAAATTTAACTATTTGTTTGCAAATTCAGTTGTTTTAAAATCTCATTTTTTTGGCTTGAAAATTCAACATTTTGGACAACCCCTAATTAACCATTGAGACAATATGTAGCCAATCAGTGAAGAAACTTTATTCTTTAAAATTCAACTATTTAGTAGAAAATCCATTTTTGAACTCTTTTCTTCAACATTAATTTTTTTTTCAAGAATTCATCATTTCAGTTGGAAGTTTATACCTTCGGTTGGAAATTCAATTTTTGCAAATTAATAATTAAGTTTTCAAACTAAAAATTCAAATATTTCATTTCGTGTTGAAAATTTATGTTTTAAATTAAAAATTAAGTTTTCTCTAATTTCAAATTTATGTGTTTTTTTAAGAATTCGTCTTTTTTATAGAAAATTAATCTTGTTGATCAAAAATTCATCCATTCTGGTAACAAATACCACTGCCTGCCTGATAATAATTATGCTTGACTGAGATTCCAAATATTTCTTTGAATATTCGTCCTCTTATGTTTTTTTATTGAAAATTGAAATATCTTTTGTTGAAATATAAACTATTACATGTTTAGTTGAAAAAGATTTTTTTTTTCCATCTACTACTTGATTTAAAATTCATATACTTTGAAAAAACTCATTTTTTCAGTAAGCATTAATCATCTAAGTTGAAAATTCAAAATTTTTTCAGAAAATTCATGCTTTTGACTTTAAAATTCACCAATTTGGTAGAAAATCAAACCGTTTTGTCTTTTTGTGAAAAAATGCAACTATTTTGTTAAAAATTCAATTATTTTTATGTAAATGCAACTATTTTGTTCATAACTTATCGTTTTTTGCTCGGAAATTCTACAAATATGACATTTTTAGTAAAAACTTGGTCTCTTTTAATGAAAAATTTAACTATTTGGTTGGAAATTTGTCATTTTCGTTGAAAATTCATGCTCTCTGTATAAAAGTAATATTTATTCATTACTCCATCTAGATGCTTCACTTCTGAGAGCCGAAGTGAAGAAAGCCGAAGTTCAAAAATTCCATCAAGAGCTAATCGACAAGAAAATGCACGGAAATTTTCACGGGAATGTAGAAAAATAGTTTTTGTCGAAGGAGCAAACTTTTGCTTTTCTCAGATCTTCACGGCTCGATTCAGGTACAGAGGGTGAAAAATACATTAAAAATTTGTGCAATTTCAGTGCAAGAAAAAGTATTTCGCAAGCCGAAAAGCGACGGTTTTGTATTTACTTATTTCATTTGTTCAGGATTTGTATTTTAACATATATAATTGAACCTATGTTCTTCTCAATAATATCTGCAGCAATTCAGATGATGAAGAAAAATCCGAAATTGAAAAAGAACAAATTACACAATTTTCAAAAAAAATTGCATATAATGTTTTATATAAATTGTTACTAGCAGTCACTCTCATTATAATTTGAAGCATATTCAGCGAAAACAAATATTTTTCAACAAAAGCTACACCATGCGGCTTTTTGTTAATTTTATTTGTTTATAACAATTAAAACAGACAATAATTAAATAATTTGCATCATAGGAGTACTCTTGCGTCGATTTGAGTTGATTTTCATTAGATGCCAACCGCTATTGAAGAGTAAATCATGATTTTGTTAAAAACCTTAATTTTCTCATACTTCTAGTGAACATATAATCATTAAAAAATGAAGATATGACAATCTCTGGCCAAGCTGCTTTTGGGAATTTAGCGCTTTTCAATTGGAATAAAAATTGCGGATTAGGGCCAAATTGAAGGCTGTAGACCTTTTGAACAAAAAAATGCGTTTCCTCCCATAGCGGTTGCTGGTTAGGATTGGCATTGATGATTGTTGATGATGATTGTCATTGATGATTGCTGATGATGATGATGGTCATTGCTGATTGCTGATGATGATTGCCTTTGATGGTTGTTCATGATCATGATTGGCACTAACGATTCTTGATGATAATGAATGTCATTGTTGGTTGTCATTGATGATTGTCAAAAACTCAGATGATTAATCGTTTTCTTTATATGTGTTGATTTAAGCAAATCAAAATCACTGAATCCGGATTTAACGAAAACCCAGTAAAGTAGAAGAAAACGAAATCAAAAGCAACAGATACCGATTTGAGCAAATCCGAACTTGAAGAAAAACCATACTAAGTAACTGAATGTTGATAAACGAAATGCAAGTCGAACTTATCAATATCGAATACAAATAAACAAATGCTGATTTTACCAGAAACAAATTAGAATTAACAAATCTGTTTGATAACTTAGCCCAAATCAAAATCAATGAAACATGTAATTAATATAACAAACGAAAAATCAAATAACAATTCAACAAATTTTTATTTAACAAACATTACCTCAACAGCAAATCCAAATCAACAGATGCCGATTTGAGAAACACAAATCTAAATCAGCGAAACATTTAACAATTGCAATAAAACCAAGTCGTAATTAATAATACCAAATTAATCATAGCAGATCTTAGTTTAATAGAACTGAATTTTAAGAAAAGCAACAGCTACTGATTTGGGCAAACCAAATTCTAAATCAATAAAACATCAAATGATTGAAACATTTGAGCTTAACAAAACCAATTCCAAATGAACAAATCTCGATTTAAGCAAACCAAAATCTTCATCATCGAAACTTTGCAACTTAAATAGGCGTAAATATATTCTTAATGTAAAAAGAGAATCAATTCCGAAAGCAAGCAATAAAAAGCAATGTACAAATTAACTTTAAAAAAAATGATTCTCAATACTTACGTTCAAATAAGTGGACGAGATGTAGTGAGGTTATGTCTCGGTGTGGCACGCCGGTATTTAACCTCAATGTGACGCCATACTTTTCTCACTCTAACATTTTCTGTAAAAAGAAGGAGATAGATGTGCGCAAGCGATTCATCCTTATAATTGGTTGCATTTCTTCTAGCTTGTCACTTATTATGAATTCGAAAAACTGATCGAGAAGAACGACGCACAAAACATTGAAGGAAATGATTGAACAGAGCAAGGCGCATTTTCCTTTGAGCATTTCTTCTTTTCTCACTTATATTCTCATTTTAAGAATATTTACTTTCTTTGGTTAGAAGATGCTCTCAAAGAATCTAAAATCGGTGCAGAATTTCGTTCTAAAGGTTGTTTTGAACTTCGATTTTTGATTTCACCAACTATAGACCGGTTGGAAATCTGCTAAAAATAGAAATTTTGTAATTTATTTTCAAGTTATAAATTGATACAAATTCCGACGATTAGGGAGTCATCGTGTCTCAGACGTTATCGTTATTGGCTTATGTTCCAACATAAGTCTTGGCAGCCACGCTGTTGCGGGTTCGATTCCCAAAGCAGGAAGTGAGTCTGGAATATTTTTTAAGAAAGCTTCACTTCTGTTTCTTGGTATACTACCCGACATGTACCCTACAGCTTATAATCAACCCTATAATATAGGGGCTAATGATCCTGGCAGTTCACGCGCCTACCAACATTCAATGAAATAGCGATTGTTCGCACTCCAATGCTTACTGGAAAGACCTGTAATTGTATATCAACTTCTAAGTACAGCAGGTGTGAAAAATACATCTCCGAAGAAGTGCAGTTCTAAATGAAGGTATCAGGCACCTCAATGGTTACTGAAACGACTTCTTATTATAAAACACATTCCGTGTGCATCAATTTGAACAAAGTATATCTTCCCTCAGGAAGTTTATTTCTAGAAAGGAATTGCTTGCATTCAGTCGATTCCAAACAAGAATTGCACAGTGGGATCGAATTCGCACTTCATATTAAAATATATTTTTTTTTTTTGCTGATATTAGTTATAAAGGGGTTCTTGAGGTCATTACTTGACATGTTCTTGAGGAAAAGGAGGGGAAAAAGTGGAAGCTCTGATGACACGATTTGATTCCTTATAATTTTTCGCACATTAAACAATTGAAGGCTGCGCCGGATCACACCAGATCATAACTTAGTCTTTTAATGTTTTTATATATCGTATGTAAAAACAAGAATTCGAAGCCAATGATTCCTTAGAACTTGACTTCCTGGAGGGAGATGTATTCTTCACACCTGGTGCATTGTTTTTTTAGAGCTCTCTGGGTATATTTCAGAGTGAAATCTGCTGTTGAAATTTGTTGGAATTTCCACAGAAAGTCAACGGAATTTCCAACAAGAATTTCTGTTGTTTTTCCGTAATTTTCAAACAATTTTTGTCATATTTTCCGGATTAACAACGGCTCTTAATCATTCCTACAATTTAATAAATAAATTCACATTTCGACTTTTTTTCTGTGAAGGTTCTAATTTTTTTTAACCAGTGATAATGCATCTCCATGTTTTACTAGTTAGTGCACGATCTGCAGCATTTCTCGTTTCAACGTTTTCACGATTTCGAGAGTATGCAATATAGTATTCTTTACATGCAGCGTCTAGATGATTGATACCGGGATCGCCTCTAGCAACTCGTTTGGCTAGCTAAGTACCTGGACCACAGTATTGGTAGCCAGGTGAGTGCAACTCAAACGGCAAGTTGTTGATGACTTTGTTGACCAATCCTTTACCTCGATGATGATGTCGTGATGCTTTGTTTACTTTATGGTGCACAATCATTCTTCACTGAACGGAGGTTAGCGCGCAACTGACCTGAAGCTATATAAGCGCTGTATTTATAGTGTTCACGACAGTTGATATCAAGATGCGGCTTAAGACACAACCTATCAAACTTCCGGTATTTAACATTGATGCCATAATCCAATCAAAAAAGGATAGGGTGAAACGACATGGTAGCCTTCTACCAGACAGCATTCGTGTAGTGCTTTGTGGACCATCAAATTGTGGTAAGACAAATACATTACTTGCCCTAATCTTAAACCCAAACGGATCGCAATTTGAAAGTGTCTACGTCTACTTGAAATCCCTGAATCAACCAAAGTATAAATTCTTAGAACGGGTGTTGAATGATGTAGATGGAGTTGAGTATTTTTCCTTTAGTGAGCATGAAGAAGTAATACCACCATGTGAAAATTAACCAAATTCGATAATTTAATTTCATGATGTTGCCTGTGAGAAACAGGACAATAATCGACCCTTCTTCTGTATGGGCAGACACGCTCACGTTGACAGTTTTTACTTATGTCTAACTTACACATCTGGTTCGAGATAACGTCAATCTATTGATAATGAAGTCACTTCTGCTCATGATAAATATAAACTGAAATACTTTTGAGGAATTCTGGCTTAATTAAATAAAATTTTACATTAGAGATTGTGAATTTTTCGCATTTTCATAAGCCGCATGAATGTTACATTTTTTCCCCCCATGCGAATTTATCAGTGCTAAAAGCGAATTCTCTTAATAGAATATGAACTTTTGTTCAAATTAAATTTCCCAAGTTCAGGTTTAACTTTCTGCGAAAAATATCGTCTTTTTGGCTTGGAAATTCAACTATTTGGTTGAAAACTCTTTCCTTTGTGTTTCAAAGTTTAACTATTTGATAGTTAATGCGACTGTTTGGTTAAAGATGAATTTTGTTTGTGGTAAAAATCTCATTTTTTCATTGAAAATTCATCTGTTCCGGCGAAAGTCCTTTTTCTTTAAAAATGAAACAACCATCTTGAAAATTAACAATATTTCGATTCGACATCCGAGGAGAGTGAAAAATTTTCTGGTAAAAATATCAAAATTTGATATTTTGAAGCCCTTACTTGAACGGCTTTTTGAAATTGGAAACAATATGCACCACTATCTTACATGTTATCAACATTCAACAATGATTTTTGTAAAAATAATAACATATCTGCCTATATAAATTGAAAAATTTAATCCTAGGAACATCCTGAAATATACTACTCTAAATCTGCCAGTAGCAATACAATTCAGTTTTCCATTTTTTCCAGTACCACTAATTATTGATTTTTTAAGAATTTTCAGCAACTTGTACTTTATCAACTAAAAGGAATTAATATTAATAAATAATAAACTATAAGTACTGTCTGAAATCAAATTCAATATGCATAAACCACGTAATACACCTCAATCAACAGACCTTAAATTTTGGAATGGGACCACTAAATGATTTTTCCACACCAAAACCGTTCTGAAAATAAGTAATTTTTTCAAATATCAGAAGAACGACCAAATCATGAGAAATAACCTTCAAACTCTCTCTCACGACGGCCAAATGTTTTATGATATTGAATATAAACATTTTGTATTTTTTTTCTCTTACCTATTTACGACTTCCTACTTAGTTATACAACATCTTTTCAAAAACGTTGCATTTTGAACGAAATACATAAATTGTTAAATAAAAAAGATATAATCTCAACCAAAAGTGAAACAGTTAAATTGTAAATTGAAAATCTTAAGACGTTCCGTTCTATTTTCATAATCAGAATAAAATCATAAAGCTACGGGTGAATATTTATATTATATGCCCCTGACACATAAGTGGACAAGCAGGTGAAACGAAGGGATGGTTCACAAAATCTTTCGATCATACGAACGATTGCGCCCACCATTGGCTAATAAGTAGGGATAGCGTGGGACCAATGCACTTTGTATGTTGATCCCGGTATCGGTACTAAGGACTTCCTACTCGACCCCTGCAAGGAAGCAGCCTCTCTTGGTTCCTTTGATCTGCCTATCATTAAAGACAGAAATTTGAATGGAATAAGCATCACTCAAGAAACTCCACTCTCAACGGATTCTCCTGTTTCAATTAAAACTTACGTCCACTAATGTATCTAAATTCGTTAGAATTCTGATAATTAGACGTAAGTTTTTAGGTTTTACATTTATTTTATTTTCATTAGTGTGATTCAATTATTGTAACGACTTCGAAATCAATATATATGTGAAGAGTTTGTTGAAAGTTGAATTTTTTAACTGAAAATTTAACTTTTTCTGTTTTTGGTTCAAAATTAACTTTTTTGGGCAGAAAATTTGTCTGTTTTGGTAGAAAACTAATTTTCCCAATTCGAATTTTCCTCCTTTTTGGTTAAAAATACATCAGTTTGGTTGATATTAACTTATTTTGTTGAAAATTCACATTTTTGGGTTGAAAATTCTATTATTTTATAGAAAATTGGTCTTTTCAGTTGAAAGTTGAACTATTTGTTTGAAAATACATATAGTTTGTTAAAACTTCCTCTTTTCTGGTAGAAAATTAATCGACTTGGTTGAGAAAACATCTTTTTGGTTTTCAAATTCATGTCTTCTGGTAGAAATGTCATCTTTTTTTGTTAAATTTACTAACTATTGCATTTATTTTCAAGAATTTATCTTTATCGGTTGAAAATTCAACTATTTAATGGAAAATGCAACTATTTTTTTTAAATTAGTTATTTTTTTTTTAAAACTCAACTCTTTGTTTGAACTTTTAATTATTTTGTTTAAAATAACTTTTTTTTGGTTGAAATATCAACTATTACATTTTTTGTTGAGAATTCATCTCTTTGTTGATAATTAAAATTTTCGGTTTGAAAATTCAACTATTTGGGTAAAGTTTTATATCCTTTTTGTATACTGTCTTCTAAAAAGTTCAACTATTTGGTTGAAAACGCAAATGTTTTTGGTTAATATTTAATCCTTTTTGGTCGAAAATAATATAATAATCAGGGAAAATAAAAAATTGGTCAGAGAAAAATCAGAAAAAAGTCAGGGAATTTTGATTTGGTTTTCGCTAAATCAACAAAACGTTCAGTTAAAAATTCATTTTTAAAACACAAAAAAAAGAATTTTCAACTGTAATGATGAATCTTCAAACAAAACAAAAATGAAATTTGAACCAAATACTATAATTTCAGACCAAAAAGATGAATTTTCAAATATAAAGATTAATTTTCTACCAAAAAGACGAATTTTCAACAAAAAAGATCAATTTTCAACAAAAAAGATCAATTTTCAACCAATAAGATCAATTTTCTACCAAAAAAAAGCGTTTTTGACAAAGTACATTCATTTCCAAACAAAATATTTAAGTTTTTAACCACAGAAGTGAATTTTCAACTAAAATAAGGAATCTTTAACAAACGAAAAATGAATCTTCTACAAAAAAAGAAGAATTTTCAACAAAATACATTAATTTTGAACAGAAAAAAAACAACAAATTTTCAACACATAGTGAAATAGTTATATTAAAAGTTAAAAAAATTAATTTTTAACAAAAAAAAACGACGTTTCAACGAAAAAGTTAAATTTTCGACCAAATAAGTGAATTTTTTACCAAATAGATGAATTTTTTCACCAAGAAGATTAATATTCTACCACAAAAGACGAATTTGTAAGCAGATACTTACATTTTTTAACCAAAGAAATTAATTTTCAAATAAAGATTATTTTTCTACCAAAAAAGACGAATTTTGAATTGTTACATTTACAGTTTAAAAAATTCATTTTTAACACACAAAAAAAAAAGATTTGTCAATTCTAATGCTGAATCTTCACCAAACAAAAATGAATTTTGAAGCAAATAGTATAATTTTAGACCAAAAAGATGAATTTTCAAATATAAAGATTAATTTTCTACTGAAACGGCGAAATTTCTTCATTTATCTAATTCTATCTGAGCCTATTCAATTCTATCTAATTCTCCCAAGTATAATATAATTCTGTCTGATTCTATCACATTCTAGCTGATCCTATTCGATTCTCTCAGATTCCAAAAAATCTTATATGATTTTATCTGATTATGCTCGATTCTAGCCGATGGTATCTGATCATATTCGATCCTATTATATTATATATGATTCTGTCCAATTAGATTTGATTCTTTCTAATCCTATTCGAATCTATTCGATTCTATTTGATTCTATCTGAACCTCTCAAATATTATCTGATACAAGAAAATCATAGCCACTTCTATCCGATCCTATCCTATCCGATCCTATATGATCCCATCCGATTCTATCTAAACTTATCTAATTCTGTTAGATCTTCTTAGATTCTACCTGATGTTACAAATTCTTATCTGATTCTATCTGGTTATATCCGCTCCTGGCCCATATTATCTCTTCATATCCGATCCTATTCGATTCCATATGATTCTATCCAATTTGATCAGATTCTATCCTATCCTGTCCAATCCTATTCGAATCTAATTGATTCTAATAAATTATATGTAATTATATTTGAGTCTATCCGTTTTTATCCGAATATCTCCGATGTATTTTTCTGTAAAAATTTATCTAATATAATTCTGTCTGATTCTATCACATTCTAGCTGATCCTATTGGATTCTATCTGATTCTACCCAATCAGATCCGAATATGTTTGCTTCTATCCCAACCTATACGATTTTATTCGTTCATATCCGATTTTATTCTATCTCACCCTATCCAATCCGATTATATCCGACTCTAGCCGAGACCACCCCAAAACTATAAGGGGGTGAAATGCATGTCATCTAAAATCCTGTGAAAAACAACACATTTCCTGTTAAAACGATTCTGTGACTTGAGCTCGCACAGCCTGCCCGATTGGAAGTGAATTCGGCCAGAAGGAAAAAAGTGAATCAAACGTTTTCCAAAGTGGTAAATTCATAGAATTTTATTAGCCTAACGAAATCCAAGTACTGACAATTATTTTAAAAAAATGTCAAATGTCCACAAAAAAATAAATTGAATCCCTTTCAATTTGATGAATATGCTAAAAATAAATAAGTACCTCTTATAAAATAGAAAAAAAAATTAAAAACCGAAATTTCCTTCCTTCTCAGTCTCTAAAAATCTTTAATTAAAAAATGTCCCTCATCATGTTCAGAAAAAATTGAAAATCGAAATTTCCTCCCTTTTAATTCAATGAAAATGTTAAAAATAAATAAGTACCTCTTATAAAATAGAAAAAAAAATTAAAAACCGAAAGTTCCTTCCTTCCGAGTCTCTAAGAATCTTAAATTAAAAAAATGTCTCTCATATTCAGTAAAAATTAAAAATTGTAATTTCCTTCCTTCCAATTCAATAAGAATGTTAAAAAATAGAAAATTTCCTGTTTTAATTCAGAAAACAAAGTAATTCTTTCTTTAAACTCAATAAAAATCCTAAAAGGAAAAACATCCCCTTCTAATTCACAAAAATATAACTATGAAGGTCCTTTCTTCCAGCTCATTACAAATTTTAAAAACAAAAAGGCCTCTTTCAATTCAGAAAAAAATCTTAAACAAAAATTGCCTCACTTCGAGGTTAATGAAAATAGATAAAAATATGTTCCTCTTCTAATTTAGAAAAGAATTTTCAAATATTCAATTATCAGTATAAAGTAGCATTTTATGCATTAAAAACAATTTGGATGTAAAAAATGCAAAAAAATCATAATTTGCGCCAAAACCTCGCAAAACCCATCCTTTCTCTTATGGGGATTTTTTGGTACTTTATAAAATAGACTTATGAGGGTGATATTTAAAAATTAATATTTCATTCGTATTCTATGGCTGGTTCTGAAAAGATATGTTAAGTTTCAACACGAATCAGCTTATATTCAGGATTCTAAATACAATTCACAAAAACGTATTTTTTCTTATGGAAAACGTGTTAAACGTCATTAGGCTTGCGCCACCTCTAAATATCATCTAGAAAAAATGTATTCATTTTTTTATGTTTTCGTAAAAATTTTCGGGTTCACAAAAATCTTCTAGCCCGCTCCCTACAAATAACGCATTTGTTAATTGAGTTTATTTATGAAAAAAAAGAACTTGTCGTCTTGTCAAAAATTGCGCAACGATGTTAACAATGAGTTTCAGCTAAGGAATTGTTTGTACATTCAACAAGAAAAACGGCATTCCTAGTTGAAAAATGCCTAAGACGGAAAAAATTCCTAATAATATTGTTGATAACAATAACAATAATTGATAGTTATCCAAGTGTTTCAAAATTTTTTTTCAAATTAGTTGTCAAGAGTTGATTACGCGTTGAAAGAACAACGTCGAAATGTTGAAAATAGTCAGAAAATGCATTTTTTATTGATTTTGT
Organism: Andricus grossulariae; assembly: GCA_011634705.1. Lineage (NCBI taxonomy): Eukaryota > Metazoa > Arthropoda > Insecta > Hymenoptera > Cynipidae > Andricus > Andricus grossulariae. The sequence goes on from JAABKJ010075445.1 coordinate 247,745,466, forward strand.
TTAAACAATCATCAATTGTTATCGAATAATAGCAAAAATTGTTAAAAATTTAATTGTCTGGTAATTTCTGTGTGAAAAGTGGAATTTTTAGTTCATAAATACATGGTATATATATAATATTATCAATAAATGTTTCTACTATTTTCTTAGAGTGATGCTAAAAAGTTACTTCAGTCTGAAACCTGTAGTTTCGATTTGATATTTTAGTTATAAACAAATAATAAGTGAACCTCAACAAGACTCCTTTTTCAAATAGTATTACAACTTTTTGATCGAATTTTTAACAATATTCAAAAATAATATTATTGAAAATAATAACAAATCGTTTAAACAGTTATTTCTGTTAAAATTAATCAAGCAGTACCTCACTCTAATTGAAAATTCGACAAAAAGTGGGAAATTGTTGAAAAACCCGCGACCTTTTATCCCTATTCTACGAGACAATCGCTGAAAACAATAATAAATTGTTTTAAAAATTAATTTAAACATCTAATTATCTTTATAAAGTAGCGTTTTATGTAATAGAAAAAATTTGCATTTGAAAAATGGCAAACAAATTATAATCAGCGCCAAAAACTCACATAACCCAATCGCTCGTTTATGTTTTTTTTTTTTTGGGATCCTATAAAACAAACTTCTGGAGGTGATGAACATATTTCCCATAAGAAAATATGACGTTTTTATACATTTTATTCAGAATCGTCAACATTAGCTGAATCGAGTTGAAACTTAAGATATCTCTTCAAAATTTTCTATAAAATACGAATAAAATATCAATTTGCAAATATCACCCCCACAAGTCTGTTTTATAAGGTGTCAAAGAACCTCATAAGTAAAAAAATGGTTTTCGCTTTTTTTTTTGCGCTGACTAAATTGTAAAATTGAATTTTTTCGAATACATAAAATGCTACTTTTTACTGATCAGAGGATGTCTAAATCAATTGCTGATTTTGATTCTATTATAAATAAATAAATGATCCAATCAAATGAAATTTCAAATTTATTCCAGTCACAGAATCTCTCAGGGACGAAATATGTTGTATTCTAGAGAAAATAGAGCGACATGTATTTTTCTGAATTAGGAAAACATTTTTTTCGCAATATTACGAGGATTTGAATTTTGACCCAAACTTATAATTTTGACAATTTTTCTTCTTGAATTTGTCTTTCTACAGGGAAGGAATTTTCTGATTTTTATGTGGGCTAAACAATATTTCTGATCTGGGAAATTTTTTATTATAAAATCAAATGTTTGCATTTTTCTCGGAAACAACAGAAGGTACAAAGAAATATTAACATAAGGGTGCATGTGTCTCAAAAGTTCCACAAAAAATACCTCTTATTTTTTTGTAATATCTTGCATCGCTTACGAGAAAAATTTGAGAATCATATTTTTAGGAAAAGAAATTTTCCTGAATTCTCTTGAATTATTTCGGATTGGGCTTGTATTTTTCAATTCATTGAATTCTCTTGAATGCCTCGATTTTTTTTGAATTCTTCAAAATACTCTTGAAATATTTTGAATTTACCATGAATTCTATTCAACTCGGAATTAATTCTCTTAAATTCTTTTCATTGCTTTTAATTTAACCTTGAATTCTCTTGAATTCTTATGAAATCTCTTGAATTAACCTTGAATTATCTTAAACTGCATATAATTCTTTGAATTTTCTTGAATTAACCTCAAATTGAGGTTAATTTTTTCGGATTCCTTGAACTCTGAATTTCTTGAATTCCATGAACTCCCTTAATTCTTTGAATTCTTTGCATTCTTTAAATTCCTTCAGTTCGGGTGCGGGTTGCTGAGTCTCGGAGGAAGATAGATAATGAAAGTTTAGGACTAGTATGATACAGAGAATTGCTGTAGCGGATCTGGTGACGAGGGTTATGGGAGGATGTGATAAAAACTTCAGGAAAGGGCCTTCAAAAAATAAGGTTGAATTTATCGGATTGGAATGGAGCCCAGCGAGCGTAGTTTACAGATGATGAGTTTTTGGATCGCAAGAAAAGAGAGAAATAGAAAGATGATTGAAGAGAAGTGGTATAAGTAGGCGGTAATTAGAGGAAAGGAAAGAGGAGATATGCCATTGTGATTGCATTGAAAAAGGAATGATCAGTAGTGAGATGTGCATTAGGAGGGGGAGAGAGAATATATATGGAAATAGATGAATGTTTGTGAGAGAAGATTTTAAGAAAGGAAGAGGAGAAATAGAATGATGAAAGAGGAAGAGTAAGCCTGGTACTTGGGATTAGGAAAAGATAGATAATGAAAGTTTAGGACTAGTCTGGTGGAAAAGAATTCTGGATGGGCTCTGCTGATTTAGGTTATAAAAGAAGGTGATATAGAATATGTGATAGAACGGTAAAACAAATGAGGTTGATCAATGTAAGAGCACTGCGGGCGAGTATAGTTTAGGAGTGATACGTTTAGACACATCAAGGGGATGAGGCAGCATTTTCAGATGTCAGGGGATGAAAAGAACATAGAGTTGGAAATAAGTGGTGTGAGTGGAAGCTAATCAGAGAAAAGGAAATATGAGAGGAGTAAAGAGGGCGGCAAGAGAGGTTTTTTAGGAAGAAGAGGAAGAGAGAGGCTGTGGAAGGTAGTACCAGAAGAAGGGAAGTAGAGAAACAATAATATTTACTTCTCCTGTCTTCTCTACTTTCTAGCTCCTCTCTTTCTTGCTGATCTCTTATCGTCCTTTACCTCCCCTAAATTATGCTCCTACTCCGCAATCCTTCAACCTCTTGAATTCTCTTCACCCTCTTCACCCTCTTCACCCATGCCACCATATTTCCTTACTCTCCCTCCCTGAGGCACCTTTCACCTTCTTTCCCCTTCGTATCCCTCCCTTGTCGTCCTCTCCTCTCCACTCCAACCACACCTCACTTCTTATTTCTCCTTACTTCTTCACACACTTTACTTCCCCTACTCCTCCTTTAATCAATCATATTTACTTCTCCTATCTAACCCTATTTCTAGACCATCTCTTCCCGTCATTTACCTCCCCTGAATTACGCTGCCACCCCGCGATCCTATCACCTCTTGAACCCTCACTACCCATGTCACCATATTTCCTTACTCTCCCTCCCTAACGCCCCTCTGTCCACTTCACCCACCTTTTAATGTCCCCCTTCTCTCTTCTACTACCCTCCGCCCCTACTTCCTCTCACCACTATCATCTTTATTTTTTCCATTACCACCACTCACATCTCATCCTCTCTCTCAATTCCCCTCCGTAACCCTTACAATTTCCCACCTACTATTTATCTTCTTCCTCTACCTCTTTACTCGAACTCCACCCCCTCACTACCTATCTCCTGCTTCCCCTACACTTCGTTTCACTACCCTCCCTTCTCCCTTAATTCCCCACCCATAAGAAAATTTCCCATAAGAAAAAAAAGAGGTTATTGTAAATTTTATTCCGAATCATCAATATTAGATTAATTGAGTTGAAACTCAACATTTCTCTTTATATATATATATATATAGTATATATAAATATAAATATATATATTGTATATATATTTTTACTGAGGAATAAGTTGTTATACATAATTAAATTAAGAAATATTTTGACTAATCGAATTAGTAATTTTTTACTAAACTGTAGGGGCACACTTTTTGCAACAGCACATTTTTTCATAACTTGTAAATTGTGGCTTACAGGGAGCGTCGATTTATGAAAAATATATCGTTTACAAAGCTACGAATGAATAATAGCTTGTTATAAGAGAAAATGTCACGAAAATAAAAAGTTTCATTAAGTGCCAGAGATTAATAAAAAAATTTCAAAATAATCCATTTTCCTAATCAGGCACAAGGGAAATAAGTATCAACTTGAGTGCCTAAAGAAGTATATTTCAGTTTTTAAGCTTCTCTGCTCTCTCATTAAAAATTGGCAAGATTTAACTAATTACTGGTGAAATTCTACAGATTCGATTAGTGAAAAGTGAAGCAACAAAAATTAGTAGAAAATTAATAATTCGAATAGTCAAGAAATCTTCGAACTCAGTATTGGAAAACTAATTGCCTCACCAACAAAATTTGAGGTCTCAATATAATAATTTAATAAAAATTATAAAAATGGAAAACGTAAAAATATCAAATGTTAATAAAACGACGCGATAGTGTCACATTTTTAACTAAACTTAAATAATGAAAAGGCCATATTGAAAAATTGTCAACTTGACCTAGTCTGATTGTTCGAACAAAATTAGGAAAAAGGAGAACATTTTACAATTTTAAAAGTATGTTGGATCAATGGGCTATAAATAATTATGCATTTTCAGGGTCCTCATGCGCTACTTTTAAACTCTCAGTAACTACTTTAAGGAAAATTTACATTTAATATGATCCATATAGAAAATATGAAGAATATTTCAAATATCTATTTTATTTCAGAAAAATATATTTACATAAAAGAAAGAGATTGTTTAAAAAATACCCTAGAATCTTTCAAATCCTTTGAAATCACTTAAAATGATTGACATTTATTTAAAATACCCTGATATATGTTAAATCCTTTTAAATCTTTTAAAATCCCTAAAAAAGTTTGAAAAGTCCAATTCTTTAAAATTCTGTCAAATTATTGAAAAAAATTGAAAATGAATTGGAATCTTTTAAAATATCTTAAATTCTTTAAAATCTTTGGAAATACCTGAATCCTGCGAAATTACATGACATTTGAGTATATTTCCTGAAACCTTGGAAAATGTGTTATAATTGAAATCCTCGGTAATCTGTCAAAATTCCTTCAAATCTTTCAACATTATTCGAAGACCTTATGATATCTTTCCATATCTTCCGAAATTCTTTAAAACCCCATTACATTTTTTTTAAATACCTTAAAATCATTAAAATCCTTGGAAATTTCTTGAAAATTCATAAATGACTTGAAACTGCCTAGGAATCTTTTTAAATACACTAAAATATTTCAAATCCTTTAAAATCATTCGAAATCGCTTACAATATTTTGAAATCCCTTGAAACTATTTCCCTTTGAAATCTCTCTAATTCAAGAAAATTCAGAAATAGGTGACTAAAATGATCTTTTCATTTTTATTTTTCAAAATCCTTGTCTTTTTCCTGACTTTCCCTGACCAACCAAATTCCCTGAACTTCCCCAGATTTACAGGTTTTTGCTGACCCGTGGCCGTTAAAATTCTTTAAAAATCCCTTAGAATCTTTTAAAATAACCTAAGACCTTATAGGTCCTATAAAATCCTTCAAAATCTTCCCAAATTCTAGGAAATACTTTAAAACTGCATAAAATTTGGTTAAATTCCTTAAAATAATTAAAATCCTTGAAAATTCCTTCAAATTTGTTTAATCTCATGAAAATTCTTTGGAATCCTCGGAAATATCCTACAATATTCCAAATCCTTTGAGATACTGCGAAATTTATAAAAATACCTTATTGAGAGCCTTTATGTTTTCCTCGGAATGGTTTTGTAGAAAGCTCGTCTTTTTAGCTGGAAATTTACACTTTTTGATACAAAATTGATGTCTTTTTTAAAGAATTCATCTTATACAATAGAAAATTAATCTTCTTGATTAAAAATTCTTTATTCTAGATGACATTTTTGTTCTTCGTTGTATACAAAAATTATTTTTGCTCAAGATTCGAGGATTTTGTTAAAAATGCCTCTTTTTTATTCAATTCAACTGTTTTTGTTTTAAAATCAAAATCTTTTCTGGGTTAAAATATCAACTATGTATTCCATTTTTTAACTTAAAATTTAACTTTTTTGTTGAAATGTCATATTTTCGGATTAAAAATTCAACAGTTTGGTAGAAAATTCAACTGTTTTGTAGAAGATTTTTTTTTATTGAAAATTAATTTTTTTAAATGAAAATTTAACTAGTTTATTTTTGTTTAAAAATTAATATTTTTAGTTTAAACATTCAACTATTTGGTAGAAACTTCATGTAATTTGTTGAAAATTCTTTTTTTTTATAGAAAATTAATCTTATTGGTTGAAAACTCAACTATTTGGCCCCTCTTCTTTTAAACCTTCCCTTACGACTTCCATACAATCCTTCTCTTCAATCCTCTTAGAGTTTGCTTTTTTAGTATCCACGTCACAACCCCTTATTTTCAAGTCTCCTTCATTTACTATTTTTGAACCGCAATTTTAATCATTCTTCACCCCTCTTCATTTATATCTGTCCTTACAAATTCCATACAATCCCCCTCTTCAATCCTATCAGAGTTTTCTTTTTCAGTCTCTACGTCACAGCACCTTATTTCCAAAGGTCCTTTATAGTTAGCCCTTTGAACCCCGATTCACAACCATTTCTCACCACTCTTCTTTTGAACCTTTCCTTAAAACTCTCATACAATCCTCCTTTTCAATCCTCGTAGAGTTTCCTTTTTTAGTATCAACGTCACAACCCCTTATTTCCAACTCCTTATTTTCAAGTTTCCCTCAGTTACTATTTTCGAACCACAATTTTAATCATTCTTTGCCCCTCCCCATTTAAATCTGTCCTTAAAAATTCCATACAATCCCTCTCTTCAATTTTCTTAGAGTTTCCTTTTTCAGTATCTACGTCACAACTCCTTATTTTCAACAGTACTTTACATTCATCCTTTTTAGTCTCAACTCACAACCATTTTTTACCACTTTTCTTTCAAATCTTCCCTTAAAACTTCCATACAATCCTCCTCTTCAAGCCCCTTAGAGTTTCCATTTTCAGAATTTACCTCACAAACCCTTATTTTTCGTTTTCCTTAAGTTAATATTTTCGAACCCCAATTTAAATCATTCTCCACCCCTCTTCATTTAAATCTGTCCTTAAATATTCCATACAATCCCCCTCTTTAATCCTCTTAGAGCAGTTAGAGATTCATCATTTGAGTTCAAAATTCATCTTTTTGTTTAAAATTCAGCTATTCCAGTTCGAAATTCATCATCTTATTTAAAAATTAATCACTTCGTTGGAAAATGTAACTACTTTTTGCAAATTAATTTTCTTTCATTGAAAGTTATTTTTTTAAACTGTAAACGTTACTATTCGAATTGAATATTTCATAATTTTAGTTTAAAATTCATCTCTTTGGTTTAACTTTGAATTTATTAACATATATTCTAACTATCCAATTTTTGGTTGATAATTTATCATTGTTTAGTTGTAAATTCATGTATTTTGTTGAAAATTCGTCTTTTGTGGTAGAAATTAATCTTTTTGGATAACAATTCATCGTTTTGGTTTAAAATTCATCTATACCAGTTAAAAGTTCATCATTTTAGTTGGCAATAATTCACGTTGGTTGACATTTATCTGTTATGGAAAATTAATTTTTTTACCTAAAAATTTAACTATTCCTTTTTTTGTAAATTTCATTAGTTGGTTGAAATTTAAACTCTTTCGTTGAAAAATTAGTTATTTGCTTTTGAAATTTGAATAAAAGTTAAATCAGATGGAATCTGTATTATCGTCGGAGTTGATAACGATCGATCATATGTAGATAACTTTCACGAATTGTGAAACTGGAAATCAACAATATCGATCTAAGGTAACTCCTTAAATAACAGAAATTCTTAAGGTCATTTCATATAAGATGGAATTTGAAAATTTATAAATTAAAAATTTTTAATTCCTGAAAAAAGATATTTCTGCTTCGATCCGGTCGGAATCGAACCTCGCGTCTTCCGATTGCCGGTCAGGTGCTTTAATGTGTATAATTTCATCTTTGATATCTCCAAATTTCAACATAATTCAAGCATCGGTTCGGGGAAATGTCGAGAATTAAAAAAAATAAGACAACCAAAAATTCAATATAGTTTCCATTAAAATCGAACGACCACTTGCAGATTTTCTCAAAAATTTAAACATTTACATGTAATTTCGAAAATGGAATTCAGATACTCATTTCAAAACTGCACAGGCCGTTTAAAAACTTATATTATTGTAATAGAAATATGTTAAATGCAAATAAACTTTTAATGTACGAATTATAGCCAATATTCACTTACATATATAAGCTTAAAATAAATGATCAACATATGTTATTTAATAGAGGAAAATTACAATTAAATCTTTACTTATTTTATTATTGCGATAAAAAATAATCATTTAATATTCAAATAATCAGTTCATAACATAAAAAGCTCTTTTAAGCATTAATCTATCATTTTTATTCGAAATTTCAATTAATTTTTACTTTACATTTTTTTTTAAATTTCTACTTTCATTTCAAAAAAATTTATATATTCGTAACCTTTTATATTAATATAAAAAAGCAACATATTTACATATAATTTTGAAAATCAAATCCAAATTATCATTTCACAACATCACAAGCATTGACCGAAATGACATAATTGTAATAGAAGTATTATATAAGTATTATATATATAATCTTTTATTATACAAATTATATCCAATATTAATTTATGTAACCTTCAAATAAATTATCAATTTAGGTTACTTAATTTTTTTAACTCAATTTTAATCTTCATTTAATTTAATATCACGAAAGAAATTAATCAGCTAGTAATTAATTAATCATTTCACAACATCTTTATAGTTGAATATTTTACTATTTGGTTAAGAACTCATTTATTTTGTTAAAAATGAAATTTTTAATTAGTTTTCAAAAATAAAATTCATGTTTTTTGTTGAAAATTCATATTTATAGTTGAATATTCTACTATTCGGTTATAAATTCATTTATTTGGTTGAAAATGAAATTATTTTGTTGAAAAGTCGTATTTTTGGGTTGAAAATTAAACAATGTGGCTTTAATTTTTTTTCTTTTCGACTCGAAAATATTCCGTGGTTCAAAATGTAATTACATTGTTGAAACATTTTGTTAAAAATACTACTGGTTTATAATTCATCTTTTTTGGTTGAGAGTAAAAGGACGAATTGACAAAAATTCATTTTTTTTCATTGAAGATTCATCTTTTTGGTTGAAACTTGTATTATATTGAGGAAAATTCGTTTCTTCTGGTTGTAAATTATTTTTTGGAACTACAAATGTCACTATTTCATTTGTTGTTATTAATTAGTCTTTTTTAGTTGAAAATTCATGCATTTTGTTGAAAATTCTTCTTTTGGTAGAAAACTCATCTTCTTGCTTGAAAATTCATCTTTTTGGCTTGAAAATTGAACAATTTTCATTACATTTGTTTTCGTTTCTGACTGAAAACGATCATCTTATTTTACTATTTCTTTATACTTGAATATTCATTTTATTCTTATTGTCGTATTTTCAAATATTTTATTTTTATCTCATATAAAAATAATAATAACCACAATATAAATTTTTTAAATTTAAATAAATATAATATTCAATTGCAATCACAAAATCTGAATGAAAAAAGTAGCAAAAAATGCCGGTAGTAGGAATCGAGCCGTTAAATTTTCAAACAAAAAGATGATTTTTCAGTGAAGAAGATGAGTTAGTCATCAAGAAGATTAATATTCTATTACAAAAGCCGAATTTTCAACAAAAAATACAGGAATTTTCAACTGAAGAAGATAAATTTTCAACTAAACATGGAATAGTTTAACTTTCAGTTAAAAAACTAAATTGTTAACAAATAAAAAAACAATCTTTTAACAAAATAATTAAATTTTCAAAGAAAGAGATGAATTCTCAACCAAAAAGATGAATTAGTCACGAAGAATTAATATTCTACCACAAAAGACAAATTTTCCAAAAAATACCAGAAATTTCAACTACAAAGATAAATTTTCAAAAAAAAAAAAATGGAATTGTTATTCAATTAATGATATTACTTTTCTACCAAAACGGACGATTTTTTAAACAAAATACATGAAGTTTCAACCAAATAGTTACATTTTAACAACGAAGATTAAATTTCTATCAAAAAAGATGAGTTTTTAACCAAATAGGTAAAGTTTTAACCAAATAGGTAAATTTTCAACCAAAGAAATGCATATTCAAACAAAAAGATAAATTTTCAACCAAGATTAATTTTCTACACAAAACCAAAATTAGGTTTTTTCAAAATACATGAATTTCCAACCAAATAGTTAAATTTTTAATATAAAACAGATGAACTTTCAACTAAAAATGGAATAGTTACATTTTCATTTGAACAATTATTTTTTAATGAAAGGAAAAAAACTAATTTTGAACAAAATAGTTAAATTTTCAACATAAAAAAAAAATTATACCAAAAAGATCAACTAGTCACTAAACAGATTAATATTCGACCACAAAAGACGAATAGGCCATTCTTTTTAATTGACAAGTTTACCAAAATAGTTTTGCTATTTTAATATTTTGTTGCGAATTTAATAACTTCGTTACAAAGTCATTCAACTTTTTTATAAAAACTTCGTTTTTTTTTGGTTTGCAAATTCATCTCTTCGTAGAAATTAAAATTGTTTTGTTTGAAAATGCAACTGTTTACTTAAAAATTAGAATCTTTATTTCTTTATACTATATTTTTGGTTCAGGATCCATTTCTTATAGTTGAGATGCTAATGAGGCTGACAATTCGTCTGTTTTGTAAAAATTTTTAGAATATATTATGAAAAAGTAATTTTTTCCTTAAATTCAACTATTTTGTTCAAAATTTATTTTTTTTTCGGTTAAAAAGTAAACGACTTTGGTAAAAAATTCCACTATTTGGTTAAAAATTTACTTTTTTCGTTATGAATTCGTGTATTTTGTTGAAAATTCGTCTTGTTTTGTAGAAAAGTCATTTTTTTGGTTCGTAAATTCAACCACTTGGTAGAAAGTTGAAATTATTTGTTTGAAATTTATTTTACATTTGAGGATCCATTACTTTAATTTAAAATTCATCTGCATGTTGTAAAATTGAACTATTCTGTTGAAAATTCGTTTTTTTAGTTGCAATTTTGTCTTTTTGGTAGACAATGAAGACTCTTGTTTGAAAATTGAACTATTTGGCTAAAAATTGATCTAATTTGGACAAAATTCTACGAGTTTGTGAAGAAGTATTTTTGTTTTTTGTAAATTCAACTACTTGGCAGAAAGTTTAAATAATTTGTTTGAAATTCATTTTTGGCTTGGAGATGTATCATTTTAGTTGTAAATCTATTTAATGATATTGAAGAGCTTCAATTACAAATATTCAAAATCAACAAATTTTAAATCGAAAATAGTGACCTTTAAATAACTTACAACTGTAAATCTTCAAAATTAAAAACAAAGATGTTTCAAATTACATTCCTTCCAAATGCAAGTCCTAAGGATGAAATAATTCACAAAGATATATTTTTTTAATTTGATAATTTTTTATTTTATCTGATCAAAATGGTGAAAATTTCAATGTTTGATCTTTAGATTCTAATATTTCCTCATTTTAAATATTTACAGTGAAAAATTATGAAAGACTGATTTCGTATGGAATCGGGCACTGGCTCGATGGTCTTCAAAGTGGTGTATCTTGGAATCGTACTATAATAATTTTATTTTATTTGTGGCAGCTTATAGTATTTATTTGAAATTTTTTTTCTTCAGATTTGTCGTACTATAAAGGAGAAATTCTGTAAGTCTCGTCCTCGCTGAACATATAGAGCTTTTATTTAATGTTATTCGGTCTTTGGCAGTATCTTAAATGTGAAAAACTCGTATTTGTCATTCGCAGTGTTTTATATATGATTATATGGTTATTTTCGTTACATTTCATACATAAGTTCAGTCTGTTAAGGCAAAATGGCTAATATTTTCAAATCAGTTTATTCCAAAGATCGCAAAAAGTGTTCTGATTTTGATGCTGTTCACAAGAGAGTAATATACAATCATTCTAGTGACCCATTTGTGCATCGGCAAGAGTCAGGTGTTTGATTAGCACCTTCGATTCCAAAACAGAAAAACCCCTTCAGGTGACAGTGTTTGCAAAAATTGTTATCACCGAATCGTTGCTACATTTGTGGTGTCCTTTTTTTTAGATGACAGTTGCTCCCAGTGGGACCCTGCGGTGGTTGTTAACCTTTAGTTTTTAATTATAAATATATATACTTTAGCGAAATCAAATTGTTGTGTAACATACAGGGACAAAAGTCGAGCACTCAGAAAGAAAAGTAAAGGAGCGAAGAAGAGGAGCTTTTCACCGGAAAAATATTGTCAGGTAAGTAGTGGAATCGGAGATCTCAAAGATTAAAGTCGGAGTGATTATTTGGAGTCATTTGGTGGAAGGTATATTCGGTGGTTTGAGACTCGGTGGCTTAATTCTATGTCGTTATTGGAACTATCATTGTGTAATTCACCAAGATTAGGTACAATGGTTCAAGAAATCGAAAAAGTGCATTTTTGTTTAAAATTCTCAAGTAGACTGAAAGTTACTACCCGTTTTCGAATAATAGATCAGTGATGTTAGTCATCGACATGTGAAACGTCATAAATTAAAAACCGGTTGAATAAAGGAAAGCGGAGGAGAATTCAGCTAAGGGAACTCTGGGTCATCCACAACATCAAGATCCCAGTGAGGAACACCTTTCCTTGCCTAGGATATCTTGTCGAAGTTTGCGATCGTCTCCGCGAGTGTTATCTACATCTTGAATCCCGTATGGTTCCAGGGGAACTTGAACGCCTTCAAGGTCGTCTTGATCGTCTCTTAGATCCTGAACGTCTCTGACATAATTGTTATCATAGTCGCCTCGATCTCAAACGTCTTCGCGGTGACCTCGAACGCGTTCGTGGTGATCCATATCGTCTGCGAGGTGTTCTTGATCGTCTCCTTGAAGACCATTGATTTATGTCGTCACCGCGCTTCAGCTTTCAGCACTAAAAAGGATGACTTTTTAACAAAATAGTTTAATTTTCAAATCTTCAACTGGAATAGATAAATTTTCAGTTAAAAAAAAAATTAATTTTTAACCAAAAAGATAAATTTTCAAGGCCAGAAAGGGACATTTTTTAGAAGAGTTCAATTTTTAACATAAGGGTTCATTTTCAACTAAAATAATGACTTTTCAACCAATAAAGGTGAATTTTCTATTAAAAAAAAACGAGTTTTCTATAAAATAGTTCAATTACCCGAAAAGGATGACTTTTTAACGAAATAATTAAATTTTTGAACAAAAAGTTTAAGTCTTAAGCCAAAAAGACGCATTTGTTAAAATTTTTTTTTAATAATCATACTGATAAGATGAATTTACAACAAAAAATATAATTTTCAACAAAGAAACATGAATTTTCAACCAAATAGTTCAAGTTTCAAAAAATAAAAAACAATCGTCAACCAAATAATTTCATTTACAATCAAACAATTGAACTTTCAACCAAAAGAAACGAATTTTCAAGCCAAAAAGGTACATTTTTCAGAACCCAGTTGTATTTTTAACAAAAGGTTTCCTTTTCAACCAATAAAGATGAATTTTCAACTGAAAAATTACTTTTCTACCATAAAAGATGAATGTTCTATTTAAAGGAAAACATAGTTTTCCAAGAAAATAGTTCAGTTTTCAACCATAAAGGATGACTTTTTAATAAAATGATTAAATTTTCAACAAAATAGATGAATTTTCAACTGTTGAAAATTGAAGAAAATTGAACTATTTTGGTAGAATATTTTCAATTTTCAACAAAAGAGCAGAATTTTCAGCAACTGAACTATCATTAGTTAGTATACACTAGGGTGGTCCAAAAAAATTATTTTTCTGATTTTTTAAAGATAAAAGTAATTTTTAAATGTATTTTCTGAATTTTATGATGGTAAAATGAAAATTTAAGTGGCAAATTACAGATAAAAAAATGCATTATACAAATATCAAAAATAGTTCCCTTAAAATAAACATTTTTCCCCTTTTCACCCCCAATAATCCATAAAAAAATTACATTTTCTTTCTTTAAAACTTTTCCATTCAATATACATGTTATATAAATGCATATGTTCAATATATATGATATATATTAGAAGAAAAAGTTTTAAGGAAAATGTAATTTTTTTATAGATTATTAAGGGTGAAATGGAGAAAAATGTTTATTTTATGGGCACTATTTCTCATATTTGTATAATAAAATGTTTTATATAATTTGCTACTTCAATTTTCGCTTTACTTTCATAAAATTGAAAAAAGACACTTAAAAATTACTTTTTAGTGTCTTGAGGGGTGGGTTTTGGCAAAGATGGAGGTAAATAAATTTTTTTTTTTTTTAAACTTGGTCAATCTTCGTACTGCTCACATGGTAGTTGTACATCATCATTGTAAAGTTTTTACGATTGTTTTTATAATTCGAGGAAATACTGATTGTTTAACACTTTCGGATACTTTAAAGGCCGTGCCCCACCTCTAAACATTTTTTTTTAATCTTAAAAAATTGGACAATTTTCTTTTCTCCAAAAGACACAAAATGAGGGGGTGAGACTTTAAAAAATCAGAAAAAGAATTTTTTTTGGACCACCCTAGTAGACACCCTGAAGTTCCGATTAAGACAAACCTGTTCTGCTGCAAGAAATCGTCCTTGGGACATTTGACAAAAACCGGGGGGGTCAAATTTTACACAAATCTAACACCTTCTCTGGATGAGAATGTAAAAAAATAGTTATCATGCAAGAAAAAAAAAATAAACAAAAAGTTTAAATGAAAAAACTTTTAAAAATTTTTTAATCTATAATACGCCTATGAAATGAGAATGTCAAAATTATGTATGGGTGATTCTGAAACCAATCTATTTAGATTATTAAATTTTCCAATTAAGAAAATAAAACAATCCAAAATATTTGTATGCATTTCTAAAAATTGTTAAAATTCAAAACATTGTCTCTGCAACAATTAAATAAAAATATAGACTTCTTCCAAGAAAATTGAGGTAAAATATGCAAACTCAATTATAAGAAATCTTAAATTATTCATAAGAAAACCCTGCAGATTGGAAAGAATCATAAGTTTTGTGTCTCTATTTGATAAAAATTTTAATGTATAAAAAGGACGGAGAAATGGAAAAGTTTGAGTTGGATTTTGGTTGACTTTTTCTCTTTTCATCCTCTTTTTTCATTGTTCTTATTCTTGTCTCTAATGAGCCGAAAAGTGAGGTTCATTGGAAGTTTATTTTTTAATTGTGAATCATTTTCTTGCTTATTGTGCAAAAATTATTCATGATAAAATGGATTTCTTTTTAATCTTAATTGAAATAATTTTTAAAAAGTCAAAATAATGAAATTAGTTTTTCTGTTTCAAACTTAAGACAATACAAATGTTTTTAGTTTGAAATTTAGATGTACGAAAGATTAATTCAGGTGATATGTTCTAATTTTTCATCATTTGAAATACATTCTATTTTCAAAGAAAAAATAATAATTTTCTAAATTTGAAGTGTTTTTTAAATATTTGTGAAATTATTGAAACCATTGAAGTCTTTGTGAAATCTTTCAGATCTGTCTAAAATTTTTGCAAAATATTTGAAATCTTTGCGAAATCTTTTAAGTATTTAGGAAATATTTGCGAAATATTTGAAATATTTTTGAAATATTTGTTAATATTTGTGAAATTATTGAAATCATTTAAGTCTTTTGAAATCTTTTAAATATATCCAAAATGTTTGCGAAATCTTTAAAATCTTTATGAAATATTTGGGAAATCATTGAAATCTTTGAAATCTATTTGAAATGTTTGCGAAATATTTGAAATATTTGTGAAATCTTTGGGAAATCATTAAAATCTTTCTGCACTCTTTGAAATCTATCTAAAATTATTATGAAATCTTTTAAATCTATTCGACATCTTTGCGAAATATATGAAATCGTCGAGAAATCTTTTATGTTTTTCGGAAATTAATTAAATCTTTCGGCAATCTTTGAAAATATTTACAAAATATTTTTAAGCTTTAGGAAATTATTGAAATCTTTTGGAAATCTTTCTCATATCTTTCTTATATCCTTGCAAAACACTTGAAATATTTTCGAAATATTTGGTAATATTTGTGAAATTATTAAAATCATCAAAGTCTTTGTGAAATCATTCAAATTTATAAGAAATGTTTGTAAAATATTTGAAATCTTCTTGAAATCTTTGAAATATTTAAGAAATATTTGAAATATTTTTGAAATATTTGGTAACATTTGTGAAATCATTGGAATTTTGAAGTCTTTGTGAAATCTTTTTAATCAGCCCGAAATCTTTGCAAAATATTTGAAATCTTTGTGAAATCAATATATTCGGAAAATGGTACAAACTTCGTAGGGGCCAACAATGAACTTCGCGAAATCTATGATTTACCTGATACAGCAGAACTCATGCGTGCGATAAGATCTTTTGCATTATCCAAAAGAATTGAGTGACATTTTAACCCACCTTTATCCCCTCATTTCTGTGGTCTTTGGGAAGCAGCAGTGTATTCAAAAATCAGAAACTCACTTATGAACAACTTAACACTTTGTAATTGAAATCGAAGCAATTCTAAATTCTCGACCTCTATATGCGATTTCAGCTGATCCCAATGATCCCTTAGCCATAACTCCTGCTCACCTATTGATAGGTCGACCTTTCAATTTCTCACCTGAGCAACATCTTGTATCAGTGCCTGACAATCGACTATCGACGTACAACTTCATCGCAAAGGCTCGTCAGGACTTCTGGAGCAAATGGTATAAGAATTACCTTAGTGAATTACAAACTCGCCTGAAATGGCATAAATCAACCGAGGAACTAAAAGTTAGTTCAGTCGTCATAGTAACGGAGGATAGTGTTGGATGTGCACGCTGGCCACTGGGAGTGATCATCGAGATGTCTCCTGGGAGCGACAGCGTCGCCCGTGTGGCAAAGATCAAGACAGCGAGCGGTAGTTATGAGGGGAATATCACTTGACTGTGTCTTCTACCAATCGTGTAAAAGACACAGGCGGATAAAGGTCCAAACGTCAAAGGACCAACATAGACAGAATAGTTTACGAAAGTTTAGGGTAGGATTTCACTGAGGGGTTATGTTCTTAGTCATTCATGCCAGGTCGAATAAAACTAGTGCGAGTAAACTAAACTTATTGTACATATTGCAATGTCGAAATCTTTAAAATCTTTCTGAATTCTTTGCGAAATCTTAAAAATCTTCTTAAATCTTTGTTAATTTCTTTGAAACCTATGACATCTTATGATTTTTTTTATGAATTTCTTTGAATTTGAAAAATGTTTCTCAAATCTTGTAAATCTTCTGAAATGTTTTGAAATGTTTCGGAATCTTTGTGAAATTTTTTTAATCTTTCTGAAATCTTACAAATCTTCAATATCGATTGAAATTTAAAAAATCTTTCTGAAATCTTTGCGAAATCTAAAAAATATTCTGAAAGCTTTTGAAATCTATTGAAAACTTCGAAATATTTTTGAATCATTGAAATATTTTTAAAATATTTTGATATCTTTGGAAATCATTGAAGTGTTTGTGAATATCTTTAAAATCTTAAAAATATTTCTGAAATATTTTCGACATCATTCAAATATCTCGTCTGAAATCTTCTGAAGTATTTTTACATCTTTCTTTTAAAATTTGTGAAGTCTTTGAAATCTTTTTAAATTTTGGTGAAATCTTTTGAAATATTAGTGAAATCATGGAAATCTTCAAACTCTTGCTGAAATATTTGCGAAATCTTTTAAATATTTTGAAAACTTTGACATCCTTTGAAATATTTGCAAAATCAATTAAATCTTTATGAAATCTTTCAAAATTTTTCAAAATTTAAAATGTTTCTGAATTTTTGGCAAAATCATTTAAATATTCTGAAATATTTTTTAATGTTTTGAAATCCTTCGAATCTTTTTTAAATCTTGGAAATTTTTGAAGACACTTGACTTTTCACTAGAAACCAGATTTCAAGATTTCAAATATGTGAGAGAGATTTCAAAAATTCCATCTTTAGTGGAAAATTTATTCTGTTTAGTTAAAAATTCAACTTTTTGGCTTAAATATTAAATACTGCATTTTTTGTTGAAAATTAAAGTTTTAAGTTAAAAAATTCATCTACTTGGTTGAAAATGTAACTGTTTAATTGACAACAATGTGTTTTTGTTGAAGATTCGTATTTTTTGGTTGAAAATTTAACTATTTTGTTACAAATTAATATATTTTTGTTTGAAAATTAATTTTTTCATTAAAAAATTTAACTAATACATTTTTGTCTTTTTTGGTTAAAAATTGATCTATTTTGTTAAAAATTATTTTTTTTTCTAAATTAATTTTTTCAACTAAAAATTTAACTATTCCATTTTTGATGGAAAATTTATCCTTTTTAGTTGAGAATTCATTTTTTTGTTGAAATTTAAATATTTAGTTAAACATTCATCTATTTGGTTGAAAATTCAACAATTTGATTTAAATATCAACAAGTGTATTTTTTGTTGAAAAATCATATTTTTGGTTGAAAATTAAACTTTTTAGTTGAAAAATTCATCTATATGGTTGAAAATGCAACTGTTTAGTTAATAATAATCTTTTTTTGTTGAAGATTCTTCTTTTTTTTAAACTTAACTATTTTGTTAAAAATTATTATTTTTTTTTTTTGAAAATTAACTTTTTCAACTAAAAATTTAACTATTCCATTTTTGGTGAAAAATTTATCCTTTTGAGTTGAAAATTCAACTATTTTGTTAAAAATTATTATATATATGTTTTTAAAGTTAATTTTTTCATTTAAAAATTTGACTACTCCATTTTTGTCTTTTTAGGTTAAAAATTAATCTATTTTGTTGAAAAATATTTTAGCAATGTTTTTTGTAATTTAATTTTCCCTTACTGTCCCTTTTTTCAATTTTTTGAAAAATCGTTGTATTAAAAAAAAGAGAATGGCTTATTTTTCGATGGCTTGAATCATGAAAACAATTTTTTAGAAAAAGAAAACCTTCTCTGAACAAATAATTGTATTTGAAGATTATTTATATATTCTCAAAATATATATTTTTTTTAATCATAGAAAACTTTTTCTTTCCAGAGACCTAATTTTTAGCACAATTACATTAACAGTTTTCAATTGAACAGATATAAAATTGAACTATTTGCAATTTTGTTTAAAACTATACACATTTGAATTGAAAATTGAATTATTTTAATCCTAAGTCATTTCAAAATAATAATTGTTTAATTGTTAAACACACATTTACATTCAACACTTTCACTCACACATTGAAAATGTTTAAAATGGAACAATTAAAATTTTAACGTTATTATATTCAGTAATTGTTTCTTTATTAATTGAAAAGTTTCAAATACTAAAATATGAATTTTCAACAAAATACATGAATTTTAAAACAAATAGTTGGATTTTCAACTTAAAAATATCGGATTTCGACCAAAAATGGGATAGTTAAATTTTTCGTTAAAAAAATTACTTGTCAACAATAAAAAGAAGAATTATCAACAACTTAAATTCAATGGAAAAAGACGAATTTTAAACAAAATAGTTTATATTTATTAGAAAACAGTTGGCTTTTAAACCTGGGATATTTTTCTACCAGTCAAATTCAACTAAAAAGGAGAATTTTCAACAAAATAGTTAAATCCTCATTCACAATGATAAATTCTTAACAAACTAAATGAATAATTAAAAGAATTTTAAAAGACATTTAGAAGGTTAAAAAGTTTTCGAAATGGTTAAAAAAATCATCTGAAATTTGAAAATATTTCCAACAAAAAAAAAAATTTTAATTTTTGAAGATTTCGAAAAAATTTCGAAGCTTTTTAAGAATTTTGAAAACAAAAGAAATTTAAAAAATCTTGAAAATAAACTTTTAAGGAAAATTTAAAAATATTTCGAAACATTTTATTATTAGATTTTCAGTTAAAATAAATAATTTTCAACCAAGAAAATGAGAATTTTCAAACAATTACTTACATTTTTAACCAAACTGATGAATCTTTGATTAAAAAAAAATAAATTCTCAACAAAAAGTGGAATTCAAAATATTCCACCAAAAATATTTTAATTTTTAATACAAAATTGTTAAATTAGTCCAAAAAATACGCATTATCAACAAAAGAGTTGAATTTCCAACCAAAAAAGATTTTTCAATCAATAACGAACAAAAATCTCATTCAAAATGTTGAGTTTTCAAGTAAAAAGGAGGAATTTTTGAAACAAAAAAATTGAATTTACAACACAAAGATATGCATTTTCTACCAAAAAAAGACAAATTTTCAACAAAATAGACGAACTTTTAACTAAAAAAGATAAATTTTCAACAAAAAATAGAACAGTTTAGTTTTCAGTTACAGAAATAAGTTTTTAAGCAAATAAAATAAATTTTCAACCAAACATATAAATTTTCTACAAAAAGATTGAATGTCTTTAAAAAAAAATACCACGAAAAATGAAATTAATAAATTTTTAATGAAAAAGATTAATTTTCAATAAAAAAACAACTAATTTTCAACCAAAGAGAGTTCAACTACTTTGTTAACAATTCCTTTTTTCGGTTGGAGATGCATAATTTTATTCGAAAATTCATCTCTTTGCTTGAAAATCGAATTATTTTGTTAAAAAATCGTTTTTTTTTTTAAATTGAAAATTTATTTTATAACTGAAAATGTAACTATTCCCGTTAACGATGCATCATTTGAGTTGAAAATTCACCTCTTTGGTTGAAAACTTAACACTTTTGTTGAAAATCGTTTTTTCTTTTTGGTAAAAAAATAATTGTTTAAATTGAAAATATAACTACTCTATTTTTGGCTATAAATTTATTTATTTTCTAGTTACAAATTTAACTACTCTGATGAAAATAAATGTATTTGGTTAAAAATTCGTCTTTTTCGGTAGATACATATTTTAGGAAATTTTCAAAGATTCAAAGGGATTTTTTAAGGTTTCCGGGGATTTTTAAAGTAATTTTAAGGGATCTTAAAAGCTATCAAGTTATTTGAATAGATTTTCAAGAATTTCAGAAAATATCAGATTCCATATGATTTCACGGAATTTTATTATATTTTGACGGCTTTAAAATAATTTATTCACAAAAATTAAGGAATTTCGTAGGATTTCAAAGATTTTAAGAGATTTTGAAATATTTTTTTTTAAATTCATTTGAATTAATTTGGAATTTATCCTGAATTCGTTTTAATACTGTTTAATTCTTTGGAATACCCATACATTTTTCTAAACTCATTTTAAACTTACTGAATTCAATAAATTATTTCATATTTTTGAAATGTTTTTAATTTACTTGATTTTTTTTAATTCACCATGAAATTTTATAAATCAAATCAACATTTTTTGGAGTTTGGACATCGCAGCAACATCTGGCGGTGCACCAAAGTACTGACCTGAGGCTCTCTCACTCTACCAAGAACCATGCGCACGGCGTTCCAGTTCCCTTCCGGGAAGACGGAAGCCGCCGCTCTTTGTTCACTCATTCGTTGCTTTACATTCAGACAGAGTGGTTGACGTGAAAGTTGAAATTGTCGAAATGGTATGCATATGCGGAAGGCTCAGTAATTTCATCGTCCTCAGTGACTCTGACCACGTCGTGATAGTCGTAGGCTTTCAACGCCATGCCATTTTACGCGAGGGTATTCCAAAATGGCGGGTAATTGGCAGCGCGAATAACTAAAATTTTCTTCATCGCTGTACGAATAAAATCAATATCCATTATGTCGACGAACTGATATTGGAGTGGACCGTAGGCCACTCAATTTTAGTAACGTTGCGTGAATCGCGTTTAGTATAATGTAGCTTCCTTGACGTTGTCGGGAATTGAGAACTGTCAATGACATATTTGAATGGGCTATAAGCCACTCGTTAATTGGCAATTATATTGTTTATGTGATAAATCTCACAGATATTTTGTAATGTATTTTATATTTTCAACCAAATAAAATTCTCGTATTAAAATCGGAGTTCGTTCATGACTTGCTCTCTCACCAGCGTTGTTCTTAAATCCGCCACTCTGTCGAGCAAGCTAGCCAGCATTTACTTTACTAAATTCTTCACGTATTCTAAAACCAAGTGATCCTCCTAATTAAAATAAAATTGATAGTTAAAAGTTTTCCATGAGGACAACCACGGGAATTAGCCGGGAGCGGGTGCTAATCTGAAACACTGCACCCGCTCCCAGCAAAATCGCGGATAGAAAAGTAAAATATATGTACATATAATATCAAAAACATACTTCAGATACTTATTTCATAACATCAAAATTATTTAAAAACATTATAAAAATGGGTAGAGAAATTTTGAACATAAATAATGTTTTATTATAAAAAATATAGCTAATATTTAATTGAATTATCTTGAAGTGAATAATTAATTCATGTACTAAATTCAAACAAATTAAAATTTAATCAATGTTGAATTAAAAATTGTGAAAAAAATGAATAAGCTAATAACTAATTAATCTGTTCACAACATAAAAAGCAGTAAACTGTCATTTTCATTCAGGCATTCAAATAATTTTTCCATTACTTCTTTTCTAAATTTTTACTTTCATTTCTAAAAATTTGGTTAATTAGTAACCTTGTATAATAATTTGTGAAAAAACAAAAAAATATTTACATATAATTTTGAAAATTAAATTCAGATAATAATCATTTCACAATATCACAAACATTGACAGAAATTACATAATTGTAATATAGGTATTCTAAATGTAAATAAACTTTTATTATACAAATTATAGCTAATATTTAATTAGATAACCCCAAAGTAAATAATCAATTTTTGTACCTGACTGAAAGAAATAAAAATCAGTCTTTATGTAATTTAATATTGTGAAAAAAATTAATCAGCTAAAAATCAATCAATCAGTTCAAAAAATAAGAAGGATTAAACTATAAATTTCATCAAAACATTCAAATAATTTTATTTCATAAATTTTTTTTTCAATTTGAACTCTCATTTCTGAATATTTGATTTGTTAATAACCTTCTAAACTAATTCCAGAAAATGTAAGTTTCAATAGAATCAGTTAACTTTTTTGTGGAAAATTCGTCTTTGAGAACAAAAAAAAATTTCGTTAAAATTCAACTCTTTGGTTGAAAATAATCTGTTTTAGTTGAGGATTCGAATATTTTTTTGTAAATTCGATTTGTTGGTTAAATCCAACGTTTTTTATTTTTTATTTTAAATTAAAACTTTTTTGTTGAAATATAAACTATTAAATTTTTCATTGAAAACTCTTCTTTTTAGGTTGAAAATTTAAATTCTTGTTTAAAACTTGAACTACTATCTTTAAAGTTAATTTTTTTGGTTGAAAATTCATAATTTTAGTTAGAAAATTCTTTTTTTTTGTTAAAAATTAATTTTTTCTACTGAGAATTTAACTATTTTGTTGAAAATTCATATTCTAGGGTTGAAAATTCAACTTTTTTGTAGAAAATTCGTCTTTTGGCTAAAAATTCAATAACTTCGTAGAAAATTCAACTGTTTTGTGAAAAAAAAATTTTGTTGAAAATCATATTTTTTTTTTTTCAATAAAAATTCAACTACTTTATTTTTGTAAAAAAATTATCTTTTTTAGTTATAAAAATCAACTATTAAGTTAACAAATTTCAGAAAACTATTTTAGGCGGTTTGAACATTTTGAAGTTTTTCAAAATCCTCTTCTCTAAAATAGTCAACTTTTTAGCAACGAATTTTAAATTAATTTAGAAAAAATTAAAATGGCATCACTCAATTTTTTGTTGAAAATTCGTCTTTGGAAAAAAAAAATTCGTTAAAATTCAACTCTTTGGTTGAAAATAATCTGTTTTAATTAAGGATTCGAGTATTTTGTTGTAAATTCAATTTTGTTGGTTAAATCCAACGATTGCTTGAACTTTTTTGTCAAAAATTGATCTTTTTTGTTTAAAATTAATCTTTTCCATTTAAAGATTCATTATTTTAGTTAAAAATTCATCACTTTTGTTGATAATTTTTTTTTTTTTATTAATTTTTTTTAACTGAACATTGAAGTATTCTATTTTTGGTTGAAAATTGATCTTTTTTAGTTGAAAATTTGTCTCTTTTAGTTGTAAATTCAACTATTTCGTTGAAAATTAAGGTTTTTTGTTAAAAAATCGTCTTTTTTGACAGAAAATTAATCTTCTTGTTTGAAAATTGATATTTTTATTTGAAAATTCATCATTTCAGTTGAAAATTAATCTTTTTGGTTGAAAATAAAATTACTTGGATGAAAGTTAAACACTTTTATCCAAAATTAATCTTTTTTGTTTAAAATTAATCTTTTTCATTCAAAGATTCATTATTTTAGTTAAAAATTCATCACTTTTGTTGATATATTTTTTTTTATTAATTTTTTTTAACTGAACATTGAAGTATTCTATTTTTGGTTGAAAATTGATTGTTTTTAGTTCAAAATTCAACTATTTGATTGAAAATATATCTGTATTTGTTAAAAATTCAACTCCTTGTTTGAGAATTCAAGTGTTTTGTTGAAAAATCGTCTATTTGTTTAAAATTCAATTATTCCAGTTGAAGATTCATCATTTTAGTTAAAAATTAATCAGTTTTGTTGAAAATTAATTTTTTAACTGAAAATTTAATTATTCCATTTTTGGTTGAAAATTGATCGTTTTTAGTTCAAAATTCAACTATTCGATTGAAAATATATCTACTTTAGTCGAAAATTGAACTATTTTGTTGAAAATTCGTTTTGGTTAAAAATTCAACAATTTTGTTAAAAAGTCATCCTTTTTGGTCGAAAATTCAACTGTTTGGTTAAAAATTCAACTATTTCATACAAAATTTAATTGTTGTTTGAAATTAATATTTCGGTGTCAGAAAGTAAACTAAAATCTTCTTTTTGTGAAAATTTGTGTTTTTAATTGGAGAAATCATAAATTTTTGTAAAAATTGCACATTTCTTAGATAAAAATGCAACTTTTTTGTTACAAATTCAACAATTATTTTGTTACAAAAACTC